>VXBQ01004468.1:432894-594460 GCA_013400175.1 Phainopepla nitens
TTTCTTCTTTCTTCTTTCTTCTTTCTTCTTTCTTCTTGTTCCTTTTCCAATAGAAGGACTGCAATACTTCAAGTATTTCATAAAATGTACTAGTCCCAAAGACAGATCAGAAAGGCCTAGGGTGCAAAATTCTCAGTTCCTGTCTGAATTCTAAAATTATTTTGGTTTTGTGCTTATAAATAAATGGAGCTTTATCCCAGGCACAGGATGCGTCCTGGTTAGCGTGGTATCCCTTTGGCCCTGACATTTCCCCTTTCTGGTTATTATCAGAGCTATTATGGATATGCAGGTTGATTAAAACATAAAGCACTGCCCTGAGGTGCCCATTTTATTTTTAGCTCAGAGGAGATTCAGAAGCCTTGCAGAGCTTCTGTGCAAGTTCTGTGGATTCCTCCTATGTTCCAGGCCTCCAGGGCCAAGGCAGCAGCACTGGGACATTATGGAGCATCTCAGCGTTTTAGGACATCTGGTCAATCCTTCCCAAAGCTGTAAATGAGCAAGGCTTGCCAGGAATTTAATAAAGGGTTCCTTGACATTTCTCTCTTGAACAGAAATTCCTTATGGTCTCTGTGATTGGCAACACCACACAGAAAGTCTGTATTGTGGTTGAGTCACAATTCTGTCATCCCCATTCCTTTTTCACAAAGTGCAGAGCAGAAGTACAGGACCATTGTGAGGACACTTAAAAAATCTCTGTATTTGACAATGCTAAAGAGCTTCCAGGTAGGAAACACAGAAAAGTAGAAATTTCTCAAAAAAGAGAACATTTTAGTACATTCACATTTTTATTTAGAGTCATTTCTGTGCAAATGAAATGCTGGTGGGTTTTGATGGGCACTTAATGAGCATTGTCCCACTGAGGGTACTGGAGTGGGGCTGCAGTGATCCTTCTGCTCTGCTTTTGGCTCCCAGAGGGAACAGGTAAAGTCAAAAGTCACAGCTTCAAGTTGAAGAGTAAAAAAAAAAATCAGATTAAAGAGCGCATCTGTACATCTTAGATATTTTTTCTGTCTGAATAACTAGGTTTTTATTCCAGAAAGAGTATGTAGATGACATGTAAATGTTATGTAAATTGGGTCCATAGTCCATTAAAGCGCAATATTATAATCACTAATACCCTATAGGCATGGACAGATCAACCAACCAAGTTTTATTTGATCTTTGTCAGAGGCACTGAGCCCTTTTATGCAATATTTTGTGTACATGCCTTTATTGTGAAGATCATAATTTCAAAATGTGCCCATTTGGGATAAATAGACGTTGTTGATTTGCGCTGCAGCAAAGTTCATCAAGGACATTACTACCACAAATACGGTTTATAGACTGACCAAAATGAAGAATCCTGCCTTCCTTGGCTAAATTTCATCTGAAGTGATCACCTGATCAGCAGACTTGAGCAGCCTCAAATTGGATACAACACTTAGCCTTAACACCTGCTACTTCCATCATCCAAATGAAAAGAGAACATGGGTATACAAGAGAAGACTGGAGGGTTGCTTGGCCTTGCCTTGGAAAAATATATTCCTTACTAATTAGCACAACACTGTTGAGAAATATTCACTGGCTTACACAGCCCTCCTGTTTACTTAATGAAGTGGTAGTCGAGGGGTTAATGGGTTAATTGGGGAAAGGAAATGAATCTCCAAATGTATCAAAATCTGATAAGTGATTTAGCCTAATTAATGATTTACACGTCAGCATTTTCCTGGATGCCACATGCACTTTGGGAATATAAATAATAAAAAGTAAAAACTAGGTAAACTCACAGCAAATTGTAGGCATCAGCTGAAAAGAATGTGAAACTTCGTGTACTGCAACCTCCTTCCTAAGGTTTTTACAGAATTGTTCTTGCATTATTCAATGATGTGTGTGAGGTGACAAACCATGGAATCACAGAATGGTATGGGTTGGAAAGGACCTTGAAATCAGCCTGTTCCAAGTCCCTGCTGTGGGCATAGACATCTTCCACTATCCCAGGCTGCTCCAAGCCCTGTCCGACCTGCCCTGAACACTTCCAGGGATAAGGAAGTTTGTAACCTTCTCTTGTGTGCTTGTTCAAAGGTGGTGAGCAATCAGATGTCCATCAGCAGGAGTTATGCTAAATACTGAGCAGAATACACAATATTTCTGCAATTAGTTCTGGAATGTTAATATTATCTTAATATTAAGATCCAAGCTCATAGTAGTAAAGATCCAGGCTCCATGAGCAGGGAATTTTCAAGCTGCATTCTTGTATATATGACAATTATAAATGAACTAGAAATCAGACACACAAGATTAGAAGTCTGGGGTGTCAGGAATAAGTGACATGATTAAATTAGAAAGGCACTACTACCTCAACCCATGCAAATCTGATCTTAATCACAAAGTAGACGAATTTCTCTTCTCCAGTATGAAGCCGTGCTGGATTTTCATTCCACTTCACATTATGTACTGCATAATAAAATTCTTCTATAAAGTTTACATACATGTGCGCAAGTAGACCCATATTTTTAATTCTCATTTGAAAATAATTAACACAATCAATGTGACAATGTTCCTAGGTTATATTTGGAATCTTTAATTGTTCAGTTTCTAGATCTCAAAGAAAACTAAGCGAAGATAACTCTTAACATTTATGGATACATGCCAGATCCTGAAACTTCCGTTAGATATAATATCATCTTTTTTTTTGGCAAATTTGTTAATGTTAATGTGTTAGGTCTTCTGTGGAACACAACAATTATTCCAGGCTGAGATAGCCATGTCTTAGTGATGGAAGCAGCAATCCCTTCATATACCTTGAAACAAGGAGATGGGATATGAGCGGCACAAAAAACACAAATAGTTGAGTGCTGACAGTTAAAAAGTTTGGATATATAACTTCTTTCCAAAAATAAGACAAAAATATGGGTTTATATTGAGAGATAAGAAAAGTCTTTGTCTTAAAATCTTCCTATTTTGAGGACTTTATCATGTTTGCTATAAAGCATCTTCTTGGTTAAGGGATTATCAGGCATTCTGTTTGTTTGAATGATGGAAGGACAGAAGTTGCATTTCACTATCCTTAAACCATCCCTGACACCACCAGATGAATGTCAGGTCTAGTCAGGAGAAGCAGCAATGATAGGCATTCCTCTGCCTCCTTCAGCCACTTACTCTATTGGAAATGACATTTACCCCTCATGAATGGGTCCTGTACAAAGGCTTTTGTAGCGCAGATGTGACACAAACTTCTTTGGAACTCTCCAGAAGGGAATGTGCACCAGAGAGGATTTCATCTTGGAAAAATACTCCCACAATTTTGCTCCATAAAAAAGCAACTGAGGAGCTCAACTTAAAGGATTTCTATTATATCAGTAATAAATTCTCCAAGTGAGAAAAGTACCTCTATACATTTACAGCTTCCAGACTGTTTCATCCCACCATATGATGAGATTGACTTTGGAACTGCCTAAACTGACATTATACAGATTTTCTGATTAAAAAAATACACCTGAATTTTGCATTAGTAATGGTGAAAAAACTTTTAAAGTAGTTACAATCCTTGACAAGCAGGATATTTGCAACATCAATTAATTAATTTATTTATTATTTTGCTGTTTATCTCATCTTTGTCTGCCTTCCTGCTTCTTCTGTCCATCTATTCATCTATCTATCTATTAATCTTCAAAAACCAAATATGAAGTGCAGCTGAAAACACAAAGCTCTAGTTCAGGGTTTCATATATCCAAAGAAGAACCTAAATATTCTCCTAATACTAACATTCTTCTGGCACACAATATATAAAACTTTCCTTCCTTTTCTATAGACTTTGACTACGTGCCCTTGTCAGGACATGTGAGGTCACTGGTGTTGTCAAAGATGATCTTTGTCAGTTATTGAAATGAGAACTAATTTGACCTAATCTAAGCTGACAGACAAAATAGTTCATTGGTAAAACAAGCCAGTTCCAGAAACTGGTGCTAAAGATGAGTACAGGAGCAAAAAATGTGGATTTAGTCTCTCAGTTCAGGTTTTGAAAAGTAGACTTTTAATAAGGCTTAGCAAAATACATCCACCTAGATACTGGTGAGAAGAATGTGTGATATCATACTTCTTTCACTGTATTTACACTTGTATGGCTTGTTGTGGCTTGCTCTTTTATAGAGTTAAATATGTTAATTATGTTATATATGTTATACAGTTAATTTCACTGCAAGAAAATTATCTCTGTGATTAGTGATATCATTGTAGAACCCATGAGACACTGGCATTGTGACCAGAGAATTATTCTGAAAAATCTATATCCTAGTAAATTTTGCTCTAGGAAAGAAAACTACTGCTGGATGGAACACATAAATCAGGAATTCTCGATCCTTATTGTGTCATGAAAAAAAAAAGGTTGATTTTCCTGAAAGTGATAAGGCTGATTGACTTTTCTTCAGGTGCTAAACTTTTGTGAGCAGAAGTCTGTGCTCTCTGCACCCAGTCCCAGCTCTTCTGCCTCTGTGAGTAAACTGGAGGTGAACTTTAGTGCTTGTGGGATTAAAGCCAGGGAAGACAGGCAGTGCAAGGAAGATTAATGGGAGTCTGCATGCCATTAAAATTAATCACTTAAAATTAAAGATCCCCTATCTTCTGCTGCCCCTTGAATGTTGTTGATATGACAGTGTCATAACTGATCTATCCAGCTCGTGTTTTATCGCTTAAAAGATAAATTGAGATATTCCATTTCTTCCCAGTCCCAGCACGATCTGAACCCAGCAGATTTCACATATGTGTGCACATTCCTGCTATAAAGCTCTGACTCATAAAAAGGAAAGGAAAAAAGCAAAGATAAAATAATATTGAACACTAGAACCTAATATTTAGCAAGCGACTGCCTTTCCCAAGGATCCTATAAAGCTTTCTGAAAGTGACATCTCTTAAGCATTCGCTTCACCCATCAGTGGAAGGCAGTCACCTAAGGCTGCTTAGACTTCTCTGAACATTTTCCTTTAAACAGCTTTGAATGGAAATTGCCTCTTTGTTCAGAGGCAGAATGTTTATGGAAAATATTCATCTCATTGAATAATAATAAAAAAATGTTGTTTTCCACTGTCAAAACAAGCTTGTTTTGTTGTTTTTGCTTTGCTTTGGTTTGTTTTCTGTCTCAAAACAGACAACTCTTGAGAGTACATTTAGAGGTAAAAATGCTTTTAAAAAGTTTTACAGAAAAAAAAAGATTTTTTTTTGTTGTTAATTGTTGAAACCCTCATGTTAATTACTGATACCAAGCTTTCATGCCTTAATTTGATAGATAAACTACAATGCACACAGGTGGACCATTTAAGTACTTAAAACACCAAATATATTTCCTAATCCTGTAATAGAAGTCACAGAATCTTCAAGTGTTCAAGATTAAATTCAATAATTGAACAGAATCCAATAATTCAATAATTAGAATAATTCAGTAAGTGAAAAGTATCGAAAAGTGAAAGAACTATGTAAAGTTTAAAGTCAGAAAAGTGTGGGCTGGCCACAAAACTAGGACTGGCTAAGCAGTGGATTTTTGGAGTTTGCTGATATACGTAAAAAGAAAAATGTCTGAGGAAAATAAAGTATCAAGAAAATAAAATGGAAATGTGCTCTTTACATTGAGTTGAACAAATGGAACTGTTTTTACTTAAATAAATAAACTACAACTTCACTTCTGAAAAATTATATTTATTTTAATGTTCTAAAATTATTTATGCATTATTTTGAATTGAAGAGTCTTCTAAGATAGAAAAAAATAATTATGCAATATATTTTCAGTTGATAGATTTTCCTTACATATATGCACCATCCCAAAAAAATAAAAGTATGAGAAATTTCATTATTCATTAATAATATCAAGGTTTTTCTAAGTAGCTTTGGTTCAAAACTTGCCTTCAAAGATCCAATTCCAAAAATCCTGAGAATTATTATATCATAAATATAACATGTATAATCCATTATCATATATTTTATATAGAGAGATCTTAAGATGGTTTGATGTGTTAACCAAAAAATTGCTTACCTTCCCTCAGAACTTAAACTAATGCTGGGGTTTCTTTGAAGCACTGTTGTTTATCTGTCACCTTGGCCTAAAACAAAGAGGATCAGGAAAGTAGCCTTAGATGCTATAAACCAACCAACTTGTTTTCTGGGAATGGGAGCAGTTCCAGGTGTTCCTGTGTATCAACAGAAACCACTTCTTTTCTGTTCTAATGTTTCAGAGACTGTGGTGATAAAGATGAGGGGATGGCATCTGACACTGACAAACAGAGATTAGGCCAGGTAAAAAAGACATATCAATGTACTTCCCTTTTCTTGATTCAAGACACAGCGTAAAACTCTCTCTGTTTTCCCAATGTGCTTGAATTTGTATGGATATATTTACAGTTTTATGTGACACGACTTCTTCTCCAGGCAGGCTCCTGTATTATGCATCAGATCCATTCTCTGCACTGTTTCACGGTGTGTAATTTTCCCTTACAGTACAAGTCAGATTGCAGCAGTGATATATTTAATAAAAAATTAGATGCACTTCCACTGCCTCACTTTCCTTTTTTTTTTTCCTTTCATCCATGATACTGACCACATCAAGTCAGTGTTTAAAATAAAATTACTCAAATCACTGCTGAAAAGGTAAGATACTCTGTGTGCTACAGGTTCTGTCTCGGCCATGAAGGATGAAGATGTTTTT
This sequence comes from Phainopepla nitens, assembly GCA_013400175.1. Classification (NCBI taxonomy): domain Eukaryota; kingdom Metazoa; phylum Chordata; class Aves; order Passeriformes; family Bombycillidae; genus Phainopepla; species Phainopepla nitens. The sequence goes on from VXBQ01004468.1 coordinate 439,565, forward strand.
TTTAAAGAGCTAGTGCCTGCCACACTCCTGAGTTATGGGTCACTAAAATGCTGAACACTCACCTGAGGGATAAAGATATCCCTCACCTAACATATTTTCCAAAAGTGCAATGTGCTCATAATTTCTGGATGTCTGTAAACTCACGAGTTGTTACTACTGCTCTAGTTTGGTTCAGGGTTTCTATCCAAACCCATGTTCTGTGAAATCTCCCTCCTTCTCAACTCTTGAAATTAATGTACAGGTTATAAGATTAATCAAAAAAATAAACCAGCAAGATACTAGTCCTGTTTCACCCTATAAAACCAAGTCACTTTTCTTCGGGGGAGGAGTGAAAATGAACATCTCCTGTGATGGTCTGAAGATCAGAATTTTTGGATATTGGAGATCCAAGCCTGGGAGAGCAGGTGCTGAAATGTATTGTCTAAACTGTACTGAACCCTGCTGCCAGCACCTTCTACCCATCACTGCCACTTTTTCCATTGAGCGTCCAGTCTCAATTCACTGTGCAGTAAAACAGTCTTCAAATTTACATATAATCAAATTCATGTGTAAGACTAATGTGCAGTCTCAAACCAGTTGTAATACTTTGCCCAGCAAGAGCTGCCTTCTGTCTCATTACTGATTTGTGTTACTAATCCTGTAACTTCTTCAATAAATTCCTGTCACTGGGCAAATCCCTCACATGCGTTCATGTCGTAACCCAGAGAGTGGATACCCACCAGAGTTAGTCTGGGTAAAGAACTCAATGAGACACAAGAATTGGGCAAGACCCAAACCAACCTAACAGTTGGACTTGTGTTGATGGTTGATTGCACCCTGCAGTGTGCAGAAGCTACTTACAATCTAAATTATCTTATGAATTTATGATTGATATTCTATGGCTTGCATTAAGCTGTTAGTACACATTTAAGTCTCAGTATGTTGAGAAGATTTTGTGTTCAACAGCAACAGCAAAACTTCTTCTCAGGTAGGAAGTTATTATGAGAAGCTCCGAGGCAGGAGCTGGAGAACTGCTAGAGAAAAGATTAAGAAAGTCCCAAAGGACATGAGACTAGAAACCATGAGAGGTTCACTAAAGCTAAGAAAGTAGCAGAGGCTCAGAGCTGAAAGGAGCTTGATGTCTCTTCTAGGCTGGAGGACGGTTTTTGTCTTACAGAACATGACAGCCTGATCTTAAGTAGCCTCCTAGCAATGGGAAGGGCTGCTCAGATGGGGGGGACCTGTGTGAGCTGGGAATTAGGTGCAGTGATGTTGTAGACACATGAATGGATCATAATATGATAAAGAATACACAGCTACATCTACTCGGGGAAGTAAAAAAGTGCTAATCTATTGACATGAGAAAACGATCTTGGTTATTCCTGTTAAAATGGTAGTTTGGTGCCTGTTCTGGTTTTGGCCCATGCAATTGACATTCTTCTAAATCATTCCATTTGGGAATTAACAAAAGAAAGGGTCTTTTTTCAATGGTACATGTATGTGATCATCTTCTTTTGGAGGTTAAAAGAAACGAATAAATTATGTGTGTATAAGGTAGCAAATGCACTCAAAGAACTGGTCCTAGCACTGGTTAACTTGCATTTAACTTGTCATTAATGCACCCAATAAGTTTCATTGAGTCTCAGAGAGGAACATAGATTGAGATCCAGAAATGGAGAAGGGGTCTGATTTCAGTGCCTGCTTTTTTCCTGTTTCATCTTTTAGGAGGTACTTATGCAATAGCCTAAAACACAGCTGTACCCCTATAGGAATCATTTTTTAACTCCTTTTACAGCTGCTACCTGGATCACTGATCCTCAGAATGGATGGTTTGGGGAGCTCAAATAGAACTTTACCTTCATTGCCGTGATCAGTGGAAATATTTCTGGGTTGTAAGAAATGATATTGAGGGAAAAGTGCTTTATTCAGGTGTAAAATGGGAAGGAAGAGAAGGAAAGTTAGGCAATTGGTGCAAGTAATTAATCTTAAACAATAAACCAGGGAGGAAGACAGGTACCCTGAGAGGTGATATCTCTTCTGGCCTTCAGTTCCTGGTTCAGAAGCATGAAGTCTCTATTATCCCATCCTATGACTGTCCAATGCCATTCAGACAGGTGTTCACCATATATGAAGACCATAATTACTCTATACAGGTATTATTTCCATTTCCAAAAATGAGATGAATGAATCTCACACTCTCTCGATTTGATGAGTGGGCTACATATTAACTACTCATGGGCGCCAGTAGAAGACAACCATGTAGGGAATCTTTCCAGGTCTCAGGAATAGGAACTTCAGTAGAATTTGGAAAGCTAAAACCTGTAAAACATCTGGGACAATGAAATCAGGTCATTTGAATTAGTCTGCTTTGCTTTTATCAAGCTCTTCAGGTGGAATGGACTGGAATAAGACTGGGCACTGTGTTTAGATGGAGTCAGCACTTTTCAAAGTAAAACGAGCCAATCCATTTAGATGGATCAGAGGAAAACCAGTAAAGTCAGGGCAGTGGCAGACGTAATATGAAACCGAGTCCCATGCCTTCAGGAAAGAGGAGACTTCAGAAAGCCTGTGCTGTGTAGGACTGCTGTCATGGGATTTCGCAAAGGTCAAGAAGATCAGCACAGATGTTTCTTCATTAAGGGCCGGCTTTAAGGAGAAAAAGGTCTGGGATTAAGAGGTCCATAGCAGGGTAAGGTGCATTCCTTGTCCCGCCACGGGACAGGGCTGCTCCTGTGGCAAGGGTTCTCCCTCTGCCTTCCCCAGCTCATGTCTGTAGGAAGATGAGTCTGCCCTATTTATACGTTCTAGGCTCTTCCTGCCACCCGAGGGTGTGGGACAAAGGGCCAGCTGGAATGGTGGCATTCCCTTCTCCATGCAGTGTGGCCACATCTGGGTTGCTCCCCAGGAACCAGTAGGGCAGGTACTTTTCCCTGAATGATGCTGGCACATTGGGCATTGCTCCTGACATGCACCACCTCTTCCTCTCACAGAAACTGTGCCAACACCTCCAGACCCCCTCTCAGCAGGACTCCGCTTTTCCCAGAATGGAGACTGGGTGCTGTGCAGAGCTCATGCTCATGCTTGGCAGGGGCTTGTGGCTGAAAGCCGTCCCTTTGAATCACCCAACTAGAGCATAAGTGATCAAAAAGTGCTCTCCAGACCCCGCAATTTGTGACAATATCAGAGCAGGGCTGCTGTCAGCTGCCTATTACTCGGTTGCACACCGAGGCTTCCCCAGGTGCATCCCCCCCAGCTAAGGCGTGGGACCCTGCTGAACACCAGATCCCTTTGTTGCACGTTATCAAGTTAGCTGAGCTGTCACGAGAGCTACTGGTGTGTATGCAGAACACAGAGATTAATCCAATTAAACCTCCACCGGCTTTTCCACATTCCTCGTGGTGCAGCCCCTGTCTCTTCTCAGGTGGGCGTTAGAGCATGGGGAAGGTTAATCAAACGGTGTTTCTGGCATGGAAACCCATCAGAAAGCGTGACATAATGAGAGGGAGAGAAGGAGAGAGTGATTAGCTAAGCTTTAACCCACCATAAGTGCCCTGATCCTTGACCTTTTGGTGTCAGTTTTAATTGTAAGGACGGACTTTAAAAAAAAAAAAAAGTCGTAAAGGTAAAAGTATTGTACTCCCTGACCCCAAGTTTGCAAATAATACAGGCTTCAGATTTTTTTCTCTGACCTCTGAAGAAGACCACTGAAGAGTCTGTATAATTTATATAATGAAAGCTAATATGAAAGGAGGTTTAGGAAAAAAAAAAAATCTGGGATTTAAAACTAACAAATATGCTCAGATTGAAATTTATGTAGTCACATAATGACACAGATGGTAAATTTTACGGATATATATTTTTCCCTGGTGTAGAACACACAGTGGCAATCCAGCCTGACAGATTGTATCCTAAGCTAAAACTGTGTCAGACACACAGTAATCAGAAGATGCTATCATATAATTTGCACTGGGGCCAGCCTCAATCTTGTAAGCATTCTTTGTTCAGCTGCACTGAGTTGTTTTTCAACTGGGTTTCCCTTCTGTAAAATAATTCCTGTAGTTTTTCTGTTATTAAGTTTTTTGGGTTTTTTTTTTCAAGTGATGGTATCCCTAATATTTAGCTATTAATATTATTGTTGTTATGTAACAGATAATAGAACTAATTATTATTAATACTACTGATCCCATACAGTGGATGACTTCAGCCTGTTCTGCACCCAGATCTGAGGTAAAATACAAAGATTTAAGTCACCACTGAATAGGAAGAGCTAGAAAAGCGATTAATTTCTGCTAGTTCAGCCATTTAGGTTAAATTAGACTCTCTAATTAGGCTCCTGTTATTGAAAAGGTAAAAGAAATGTTTCTCCAGAGACTTTTTTACCTTATCCCTTTCAGAAATTTATTTTAGGATGGGCAAACAACCTTGTGAGGGTGTTCATCTCATCTCCAAAAGACTGGCTCAAGTGAAATTCCTAAAATTTTAATTGCTAAAGTTAGAAAGTATTAATGCCTTCTGCAGCAATTAATACCTTCTGCTTCCATGCGTTACTTATACTCAGATCTGGATTTTATGGATATGTAGAAATTGGTATCAACAGCTGTCATTCTGCAAAAACTTATATGTGGTTTTTAATACATGGGGTGTTAAGGGTCCTTCTAAAGATAAATTCTCAGTGGGTCTCAAAAAAACACAGAACCAGACATTTTCCCCATGGAATCTTCAAATTTTGGGTTCAAGTTTGCTATATACCCTTTCCTTTCCCTCTGTTTTAGGGGAAGCCTGAGAAAGAACTGATGGTTAAGGGACTTTCTCATATTTTACAAGCCTTCAAAAATATTTTTTTAAAAATACCCAGGCATTTTCTTTCTGTGATCTGTGTATGCTGAGCAAAGATTCAGAAAACGCCACATACGTGTGGGTTGTTTTTAACAGTTCCAGGGATGGTGACTCCACTACTTCCATGGGCAGCCTAATGAGTTTTCATGGATTTATAGATATTTTGGAATGTTGAATCATGGAATCATGGAGTGGTTTGGGTTGGAAGGGACCTTAAAGTTCACCCAGTTCCAACCCCCTGCCATGGGCAGGGACACCTTCCACTACCCCAGGTTGCTCCCAGCCCTGTCCAGCCTGGATTTGGACACTTCCAGACATAGAGACTCCACAATCTCTCTGAGCAAAACTGACTCCTTTATTCCTCAAAGAATGCTGTAAAGAAAGTTGTACAATTAAAAGCCTGATTAAACACAGTGACAAAATTAATATGATTTTAGGAACTAGAAAAAAAGGCCAAAAATTTTGCAGATGGACATTACTTATTTACAGAGGGCTGAGGGCTCTGTGATTTAGCAGAAAATGCTACCCAAAATGCCAGGAGTGGGGTCTAGGAGATTTCAGACTGTAAACAGCAACAAAATGTTTATCAGTGATCATAATTAAATATAAAATCAACACATCCAGGAATAGAGGGGACTTTGTATTGCTCAAAGTGCTGAAATCAGAAAAATTTGTAGTTTGAAAGGTACAGTGTAGCTCAGAAAAGTTATGGGCCAGGAATAAGAATAAAATTATAATGCCTTTAGAAAAGACAATTGTACTAGTCTCTTCTGGCCTTAAAAATCTAAGGCTATATGAAACGTTTTATTTATTTATTTCCAGAAAAATCTAACCTGTGAGCACAGGATACCAGGCTGGATGGGGCTTGGAGCAAGGGGAGGGGAAAAGTGAAGACATCAAAGACATATTTGTGTAATGGCTTAAAAATAGAGCTGTTTTTGATGCTCTAATATTTTGACTAAACTGATTTAATTCTGTACTTGTATATGATTGCTATAAATTAGCAGTGGGAAGTAGTAGCATTTATTATTAATAGTAATAGTAAAATTATAATGATAACATATTTTGCTTCTAATAGCAATCTGTTCTGTCCCCTCCTGTTCTCCTTCTTCTCCTGTGAGCACAGGAGTTTCTTGGAGCACCTGGATTTTTTCATTTGGCTGTGTTTTAATGTTGGTTCTAGTGAAATATGACAAACCAAGGGACTCAAACCCTCCATTTCGAATGTTGCCCATTTTCCCATCATTAGTATCCTTTCAGTGGGAGGCAGTTTGCTTAAGGAAAGATTTCAGTCCTGGTGTTTTAAATATGTGTGATATATATTTACATTTTTAAATACACTTCAAAAATGTTTTTAAACTGATGCATATTTGGATGTATTTGTATGCGAGAGCAGAACTTGAATTTCTTAAAATTACCATTTCTTTCTATCTCTCTGTTTGTATGTACAACAGAGTTGGAAGACAGACACAAGCAAGATCTCGAACCTTTAAGCAATGTTAAACCTTGTGATTAGGAAGCCTGCTAAAGAGCAAGGCAGTTTAGCCAGAACCTAGAGTTGTGCTTATCTAGCCATAAAAATGTGTGGGATTTTATTTAGGCTGATGGAGGATGTCCAAAGGAAGCATTATTCTTTATAAAGCCATTGCCTGATGCAATGAAGACAGAATCTTTGTGGCTATTCTAGTCAAGTCCCACATACAGGAAAGGTTAAATTAATCCAAGTCCAGGTGATGCCATCCTGGAAGTCTTCAAGACCAGGCTGGATGGGGCTTGGAGCAACCTGGCCTAGTGGAAGGTGTCCCTGCCCATGCAAGAAGGGTTGGAAATAGATGAATTTTAAGGTCCCTTCCAACTAAAATAATTTTATGATTTTATGATTCCACAGTCTTCTCTACCCTACTCCAGTATGTACAGAGCTGCTCGTTCTTCTTCAACTAAATAAAGGTTGAATAAATTTTGTTAAAAGTTTATACGTTTCTTGTCTTGGATTAGTTTTCAGCCAGACCATCCAATCCCACATTTGGATTACTTGAGTCAAGGTGGATGGGAAAATGCAACTGGCACATCCGAACAGAGCCATTCAAACCCATGTTTCAGGAATATCTGCACTCATTAAGAGGTAGAACCATTTCATTCCATAGTTATTCTGAAGACACAGGACAAAACACTGCTTGTACTGATGTCTTACCACATTAAAAAAAAAAAGAAAAAAAGGAAAAAAGTTTACACAGGTGTTATACCTTTCCCCACCTGCATGTGCCTGCAGGAAGTCAAGTCACAGCTCATGGTGGAGCACTAGTGTTCAGGCTCTCCTGGTTCCTGCTGGCTTAACTTCCAAACATTCCAGATGTCATAATCATGGAATCATAGAATGGTTTCAGCTGGAAGAGACATTAAAAATCATCTTATTTCAACCCTCCTGACCATGACTGGGGACACCTCCCACTATCCCAGGTTGCTCCAAGCCCCATCCAACCTGGCCTTGGACACTTCCAGAGATCCAGGGGCAGCCACAGCTTCTCTGGGCACCCTGTGCCAGGGCCTCCCCACCCTTACAGGGAAGAATTTCTTCCAATATTCAATTTAAGCCTGCTATGTAATTTTGAAGCCATTCTCCCTTGTCCTGTCACATCAGGGCCCTGTAAATAGTCTCTTCCATCCTTCCTGTTGGTTTCCTTCAGGTACTGGAAAGCTGCAAATATAAGGATTCATAAAGAAGTAGAACAGATTTTAAAAAGAGTGAGCGGGCACCAATATTGTGAATCACAAGGAAAAAAATAATCAGAAAATTAATCAAGTAGTCAGCAACATGTAAATCTTGCCTGTAAAAGCAAGTGCTCACCCATGTTCAAGCAGTGTGACTTCCACAAGCTGGTGGGAAGGGGAAGAGGCTGTGGCTGGAATAGCTTAGAAAATGTCACATGCTTCCTCCCACTGATGAATGTACGTGTGTGTGTGTGTGTGTGTGTGTGTGTACGTGCCTGTGTTCAGCACCACAAAATCCTTAAGGCTGGAAAAGAGCTTTAAGATCATCAGGTCCAGCCATGGATTTGTGCATATCTGCATGGGCCTAGTGCCAATAAACAAACCAGCACCGTGGCACAGAGGTAAACAGTGGAATCTGACAGACTTTGGGATAGTCAGATGGTCCGTGGCAGGTTGCCCATCCATGGTAGCTTGTGCTGTCCCAGACAATTCCCAGGCACAGCCCAGGAGCCAGCATGCACCAGGCACTGTCCCCGGTAGGCAGGTTGGAATTGGCTATTGTGTTTTGGAGGGGAGGTTGTTTAATACTAAGGAAATGTCTGGATTGTGCCAGCTGGCCTCGGGGATGGAGAGCTGGTCCTGACACTTCCTTAGCTGACGAGCAGAGATGTAGCCAAAATGTCTGGCAGGAGATTTGTCTTGGTCTCACTTCTGCAGACCTGCCTGGCAGCAAACACACAAGTTCCTTTCTCTTCTGCTGTGGCTCAGCAGTGGGGAACAAAAATACTGAATTTTGTTGATCCAAGGCTGAGGAGAGAGCTGTGCCTTCATCATGATGGGAAGAAATGAAGGGGCCAATTTCAGATGGAGAACCTGAAACAAAAAAAAAAATCACATCCACTAACTATAGTCCTGTTCCTCATATGGCCCAAGATTGATCAACAGAGAGGTTTTCCTGAGGATTTAGCTTCATCTTTTTTCTGCCCATGGCCACCTGAATGAGAGACTGATTTCAGACAGGAGAAATTATGGAAAGGGGTGGAGGGAAGAAACTTCCTTTCAGATTTTCTTCTCTTTCTAATTAAATACAGACTTCTGATACTTCAAGTTCAATATATAGTATCCATTTAAAAATAATAATAATTAAAGATTCTACTTATCATTTTATCTCACAGAAGGCTCACAAGGAGTTGTTCTATAGCCTGAGGCTAAAGCTAGCCCAGATATTAGCTGAACCAAACAGGGCTGTCATTGCAAGCCAGTCTGCACCCCTGCGATGTTTAAAAAAAAAGAAAGTTAAATTAATGCCAAGAGATGAACGCTAGGAAAGCATCTGAACTGTACAGGAAAACAAGGATTGCAGAGGAAGTCAGGGACAAATACCTGTATGTAGTCATCTGCTAAGGTGTACTTGGGTTATGGGCTCTGAGGGAAAGAGCCCTGTGGTTTATCCAGCTTTCCTACAGTACCTGGTTACATGACCTTGACTCCCCAGGTACCAGGAAAAAGAAGGTCTTGTATTCAAAACATTTCTTTATAAATGTCCTTTAGCTATTGCATCTGGCTTTCCTCTCTGGCTCTACAGGGAAATAGAACCTGGCTGCCTGAATAATAGGTGAAATTAATTCTTCTTTTTGGGCACAAGCTCCGCAGCAATTATCCAAGTTCATTTCAGGCAGCACAGAAAGCTGCTTTGTGCAGCCCAGGTAGCAGGTTTGTCAGCAGCCAGGAGGGGAGCAGTGAGGCCTGTTGCTGAGGGGAAGTGTCACCAAGCAGCCTGGCAGGAGCAGAGCTGCCAGGGCTGCACCTCGCCATGGACCCTGCCCCACAAAGGGGCAGCGGTGCCACAATATGTCGAGCGCACTGCTGGGTTCTGGCTCAGTGAAGAGGACAACACACACACACCTGGGGACTGGGGAACAGCTGCTGGAAGAAGTCACTTGAAAAATAACCTTGCAATGGCTTGAGAGAAACATCTGTGCAGCAAATGACATACCACCAGTAATGGAGGGGATGGAAAGGCAGAAGTTAGGGAAAGCATAAAGAACCATCTTGTGTCAATAATGCAGGGAGCTGGTGACAGCATAGGGAAATTTAGGTCAGCACAAACTTCTTTGGCTCTATGGCTTTTGTGCACAGGAGCTGGTGCAGCAGCTGTCTAATTGAAATGTGCAGCCCTTTTACCACTGACCAAAGTGAACATGAGGGAGTCAAATTTTTCCCTTTTCCTCTCCATACTGAAACTCCTTCTCTGTTTTGTTGCTTATTTCTTACAGGAGTTTGCTCACACGTGTTTCCTACTCTGTACATAAATAGCAGGAGTATGGGAAGGATATGAGTACTTTAGACCAGATGGATTTTGTATCTTTCTAAGAGAAGTGGAATCTAAGGATGATACATTTTGTCCAGAATAAAATGCTGATATATAGAATAGGGGCAAAAAAGCCTCTCATGCCTTCACATTAACTCTTATTTTATCCATTCTTTTGAACAACAATGTCATTCAGGCAGTGCAAAAAAACAAATGAAACGTCTTCTGACAAGATGCATTCCTCTGGGTGAAATCCCACAGGCTACATATTTGGGAAAGTCAAATTAGGTGGTTGCTGTTGGTTGTATGTGCCTGCAGATTTGAAAAGCAGGAAACAATTTCATTTGTCTGAATTGGTAGAAGTCAAAAATCACAGCGGGGAATGTGTTAGCAGTTTAGCAGTGCCTACAACTGAGGGTCAGAAATGTACCCTGGACCTGTTCAGTTCAGTTTAATGACAGCCAGAGCATCCTGAAGAGTTATACTGGCATCCAGCTGTAGTTAAAGTTGAGATGGGAGTTGTTTCCTTTCTGCTCAGCTTCCACATTCAGCTGGTGTAGGCTCAAAGCCGACACATGCACAAGTACAAACAGGTGAAGAGGGAGTTCAGTGGGACAACATCTCAAATTTGCAAGATTATTTTTACCTGTTGGCCTCTGCTCTTGCAGACACTCACTATAAAAAGGCTGAGAGAGATACTCAGAATATTTCAACCACAGAAAAGGCAGAAGCACTTCCCTGAAATGTGAAATGGGAAGGCTCAGGGAAGTGAACTTGTGGGAAGAGTTTGGATCACAAGAGTTGTATGGTACAGATCTAAGGAATAGAAAGATTAAATTATCTTTAAGGTCTTTTCCAACCCAAGCCATTCTATGATTCTAACTGATATCAAGAAAGGAGAAGAGGTCTGAAGCATGTTGAGTGTTAGAAAAGTGGAAGAGAAATCAAATGCAATTTGGGCAATATTGGTTTGGAGGTAAACAACACCACCACCACAACAAACACACAAAATAAACCCCAAACCAAACTGAACAATTACTCGGGATTTTATGTCTTTTATCCAGATGTCAGCTCTTGGAAGGTGTTGGAGAAATAACCCTGGATTAGATGAAGTTTACATTTTTTTTTTTTTTTAAGGGATACATTTCCTGAAGACAGCAGAACAACTATCCCATTCACCTGAATTCCTTCCTGACAAAATTTCTTTGACAGCTGTCTTTTGGTTGTTTTCTGAATAGACAATGGGAAGGATGGGAGAAGGGCAAAGGAAAAGAGTGAGAGTAAAGGAGCAGGAGACTGAGAAATCTCCATTAGCTGCACATGAATTTTGAGAACATGGTGTTTCTACAAGTGAACAGATGCAATATAGTTAAAGAGAGATCTTTAACCTTCAGAGCAAGAACCTGCATTAAGTGAAGTGGAAAAACAGGACAGAAGGAATAAAACAAAATTAACAGACTTCAAAGGACTTCTGTCACTCATCACAGTGCTGTGAGAAGAGACTGAAGTCAAGAAGTTAAAAACCTTAGACATGTTCTAACTAATTTTATGTCTCCTTATCTTCCTTTCTGCTTTCTTGACCAACTCATTCTGTCTGCACGAATCAGCTCACCAAGTTATTGGCACCAAAGGAATGTATATTTTAAAGGAAAATTTTGGTTATGCTGCATACTGGGGATCTTACTATTTAAAAAAATATTGAAATGACACTATCATAATGAACCTCTTCAGTTCATTGTTCTCATAGCAGCTACTTCACGACAGTATGGGAACAATTAATTTCATTTATGTAACCCATGAAGTAGGAGACAATATTTGCTTTGTGTTATTGAAGGAAGAGGACTCGAATTGGTGAACTCCTTATCTTTGCGGCTGCCACCAAAGCACAGATTCTGTAATGTCTCTGTTCTCCTACCATGACTTTGTTAACTCTTCATCAGTATAACTTTCCTTGTTCCATTGTTCCTCTCTTTTTATTCATGAGCCAACTCCAGATTCTATGCACTTTCTTTAACATAGTCCATTTTTTCATTTGTATTTCTGTATATTTTCTACTTTTCATGGGACAGGGAAACCAGGATTTAATCACATTTAGCCATTCCAGGAAGTATACCTTATTTCATAGAATCACAGGATCACAGAATGTTGAAGTTGGAAGAACCCTTAACGCTCATTTTGATCCAAACTCTGCCATGGGCAGGAACACCTCCCACTATCCCAGGTTGCTCCAAGCCCTGTCCAGCCTGGCCTTGAACACCATCAGAGGTGTGCACATCCCTCTTGCTATTTAGCACCCTTTATGCTCAAAAGGAGTGTCACAAAATTAAAGCTGTCACAGGACCACAGAAACAGCATTTGAGATGCTGAAATTTCCAGGCCAAAGGCTGGTCCACATTAGATGTTTAGAGTGCTGTAGATGCAATGAAGCTGTGTCAGGAGAGGTTTAGGGTGGGTATTAGGAAGGTTTTCTTCACCCAGAGAGTGTTTGGGCACTGAACAGGCTCCCCAGGGGAGTGGTCACAGCCTCAAGCCTGCCAGAGATTAAGAAATGTTTGGACAAAGCTCTCAGGCACATGGTAGGATTGTTGGGATGTCCTGTGCAGGGCCAGGAGCTGGACTTTGATTATCCTTGTGGGTCCCTTCCAACTTAGGATGTTCTCTGACTCTCTGATATAATTTAGATGAGAGGGGAGAGTATCCTTCATACAGACTATGAGGAAAATATAAAAATACAAAAATAAGGATTTGGCTTTGGTCTGGCCTCTGTGATAAAAGAAATGGACATCTTTCCACTTTGATAGATTTCACACAGTTTGCATAAATGAAAGGATTTGGGCTTTTTGAAATGAAAAGGAGATTTCTGCTGCATGCCAGCATGCTGCTGATGAGGGCTCATCCAAAATGCACCATGACTATGTCTCGCCCTTGGTTCCTGTGTAACACGTGTAGCAGCCTGTGTCTGCACCACAGGAAAAGCTGTTTGAACAGATCGTCCTGGGGACTCGGCACCGAACGCGGCACCGCGCTCGAGAGCCTGTGTAGCACTTTGTGTTTGTGGCTCTGTTTATCATACTACAAGTCTTGATTATTCTAATGGCACTGGAGCTCTTCAGAAACACATTGTTCATACCCCCAAGGAGTTTGCTGAGCACACAAACATTCTCAATCTACTGTATAAACAAATGTGTTATTCAGCAGACAGCGTCAGTTCTGTTGCTGATAACTGGGAAAGGGGCTGACAACAACACAGAGAATATTACCTCCACCTCTAAGTAGTTTGTACAGTTTGTTGGGATTCATTCTCTGTCATTTCAGTGGGATCTGGAGCTCTCATTGCTGCCTGCTTTGGGCTCCTCGGGCGATTTTTGCACAAACCAAAACTTAACGCCTGAGTGTTGTAAAATTTCCCTTTTTCTCATGATCTACAGCTTCCTCACAGTGGGGAGAGGAGGGGCAGGAACTGACCTTCTCTCTGGTTCCCAGACAGGACCCAGGGGAGTGGCCTGAAGTTGGGTCAGGGGATGTTCAGGTTGAATATTAAGAAAAAGATTCTCCACCCAGAGGATGGTTGGACACTGGAACAGGCTTCCCAGGAAGTGGTCAGAGCACAAAGCCTCAAAGATTTACAGAAGAATTTCTGGAACATTTCAGGCACATGGTAGGATGCTCGAGGTTGTCCTGTGCAGGGCCAGGATTTAGCCTCGATGATCCTTGTGGGTCCCTTCCAAATCAGGTTATTCTATTATTTTATGATTTTATCTCATTTGAGCAAACACCTATTTATGTCATTGGTAAAAAGAGTGAGTTATGAGACCAGCACTTTGGGAATGCATCAAACACAGAAGCTTCTCTCTTGAAAGCACCCAAGATGCAAGAAGATAAGAGCTGTCAAATAATGGAGATGGCTTCTTCACTGGAATTGTGGTAGTGTTGGCCTTCTCTGCTCCAGTTATCCTCTGCTGATTCCCAGAGGTCTTTTGTTAGGATGCAGCTTTTAGAAATAGACCTTCTCAGATGCTTAACCTGTTTAAATGTTGAATTCCATGTGATGTGAATGAATCTGTGGGGAGAGGGGAGACTGAAGGAGATAAAAAGGAAAGGAAGTAAGACAGATTCTTCAGTCAGTTGTACAATATTACACAAGAATGACTGAAATTATTCAAAAATAAACGACTGAGTTTGATAGGCTAAATATCGTTGAAAATGTTTGAAATTGCATTCACCCCATAGAATTGGAAGTCAGTGGAGATTATCAAAGGCATCTGGGGGCTTAAATCAATTTGATTTTGCAATTTCAGATTGGTTTGTAGTTTCTACCCTTCTCAGTGCAATGTGAACATCTCTCTATCACTCTAAAGTTTTTTTGGGAAAAGCAAGGTTATGACTCCTTCATTTTTTCATTTGAACCAGGTGGATTGAATTTGAGGACACCTATAAACCAATCAAAATTACAATTTCTTACAAGAAAGCAGAAAGCCCATTCTTGTTGATCCAACATGAAATGAAGGTACAAAATCACTCTGTTCAACAATTATGACTAAGAACTTCAACACTGCTCAGTTGTTTCAGCAAATCCAGTCTGCACTCACAAACACAGATTCCCAACATTCTACTTAACTATTTTGCGCATACTCCACAATAGACTAAACTGATCTCAGACATCCATGTTTTGAGTCCTTACTTCTGGTAAGGACTTGGTCTTGCTATTTTTTTTCTCCACTCTTATATTCTTTACATGTGCACCTGTCTTTCTCTAAATGAAGAGGTGTCACAAAGTGACATAGGATTGTCATTACTTGCTCTTTCCTGCCTTCTTTGACTCACACAGACAACAATTCTACCAGGAAAGGTTTATAAATGTGGAAGAAAAATAGAGAAATTAAACAAATTGTTCGACTAGTACCACTTCTTCTCTCATTGCAGCTTCAAGTCACTGGAGTCAGGAAGGTCCTTCTGATTGCTTAGTTAGTATTTTTATTGCCTATTTCATTTTGGTTTTATATGTACATGCCAAGCTTTGTATTAATATTTAATATGTCTCTGGAGTTGTGGTTTGGATTTGTGGGAGAAATTTGTCCCACCATGGCAGGAAGACCTAGGTGTTGATCCTTCTGTGAATACCATCAGCAGTGAAGCATTCTCAGAATTTTAGTCAGAAAAGACAAGAACTGAGATCAGGACAAAGCTGAAGGGAAATACAGAGTTGGGACTGACCATGGGAAAAGTCGTCAGAGGGAAACTGGTCCTGAGGAAAGGCAAGAAGGGCCAGTGGCCAAAATGCAGGGAGGACCTGGTTCCCAGCAGAGGTTTTGCCTTGCCAGGGCCCTGGCAATGAGACAATCATGGTTCTGGCCATTTCGTGGCCTGAAGCAGTCTGCTCTCCTGGCCCCCATCTGCCTTGGATCAGGGCTGGTGCTCATCATGGGAAAATGAATACACAAAATTCACCCCGATTTATCATCATTCCTTGTTCTCTGGAAATGCCAGGATTCCAGCACTGATGCAGCTGAAAGTCTCTAAGCCCTGCTCAGTGCTTAGACTCTGAGAGGCTGAAAAGAGAAGCTCTGCACAGAAATGTCCATAATGAAGTTCAGAGGTGGGGTAGGAACAGTCCTTCACTGACAGGGGAATGAGCACATAAAATAAATTAAAATTTCAAAATACTCAAAGGTGACATAGAAAAAAGGATTCTTAGAATCTCTGAGGCAGATTCCAGGAAGAAAGGGACTACAGGGCTGTATTTTAAATGTTCAGTCAGTGCTCACTTTGCCCTGAGTTCATTGTCCTTTCCTCCAGACCAAGATTCAAATAAATAAATTTATATTTTCATCATGAATGTGTTAACAGCTTTACACTGTCTTTGTCTGGCTCGCTAAAACCACTGTCTTCTTACATTCTTATAAATTTGAAGGCCAGAAGAACCATTATTTCAGTATAGTTTGTGTTTTCCCCTTCTGCAAGAGACAGGATTTAAGCAGTGATCCCTCCATCAGGCCTCTAACTTGTGAGTCTCTAACTAGGGAGTCTCTTTAGGGAAGACATCTAATCCTGATTTAAAGACTTCTTTAAAGACTACTTAACAACTCATCAAGCTTGTCTGGGGTTTCTTCTTTGGTTTATAGAAGTAATGAAGCGAGTCCCCCATCCTCCCCTCCTGGAGATACTTCTTAATGGAAAGTAAAGATGCCACAATTACGACACACCATGTGTGGGACATAAAACTTCACTCTCACTCCAGTATCTGTATCGTATTTAATAAAGTACCAACAGAGCAGCAATAATGTACACTGGGAATCAGGCATCATAAATAAAAGGAGAAAAATGTAATAATGGGTAGTTGGAGAAAAATATGAAAGCAGCTGTAAGAACAGAAACAGACAAGGGAAAAAGAAAAAAAAAAAAAAAAGAAAAAGCAAACAAATAGAAAAAAAAATCAAAAACCCTCACAGCCAGGCATGGAAATAATGTATTTTAAAGTGGGTGCACTTTTTAAGGATTCTTCGTGAAGAGTGGAACAGATACACAGACAAGCATGTGCACACACACACGCACACACACACACACACACACACACTTGCCAGATCTCACCAGATGATGTAGTTGAGGCTGGCTGAACTTAATTAACTTGGATGAGTGCTTTTAGATTTTAACCTTCCTTGTTTATTTGCTTTCACTGTGCAGCAGTAAAGACTTTCAGACATGAGGGGAAGGAAGCAAAGGAGGGGTGAAATGACTCTTGAAGAAAACAATAAGCAGCTCCATGTTTGTCCGTTTGTTTTTAAGGGTACAGGGACAACTGCTCAGTTTGTGTAAACCAGCACTGATACTGATTCATATCACCTTATATCTAGCCCTGGGAAACTTTTCCTTTCTGGATTTCAAAAATAATTAATAAATCCTCTGTCCCACAACCTCATGTCTGTTGCTAGAAACATCATTACAGGGGCCTGTTGTCTGGCACGGAATCAACCTGACTTGATTTACCACTTCCATAGATCTCCCAGTCCTCAAAATAAGCTGTTCACATCCAAGTTCATATTTGGGAATGGTCCTTGGCTCTTGCTACCTCTCAGAATATGGCTGGGAACTACTTTGTCTGGGCTAAAGGCTTGGCTATGAATGGAGAAATTTGGAAGAATGAGCTCCAAAGCCAAGTTCTATGCCCTGACTCTGGCTCTGGGAATTCCCAAATTTAGGCATTTTTTGCCTAAGCTCTAGAAATAAAAATTTATATACTGACAGCATGGGTGCTTCCTGTCTGACTCTAAGTATACCAGGACCTCTAGCTCTACTAAATTTTATGTTTCTTCTTTATGGAAACATAAAGTGTTTTGGCTTTGAATGGGCCTTTAGAGACCACAGAATCATAGAATTATAAAATCAAAATCAAAGTAAAATGGTTTTAGATTTGAGAGACATTTTCCTTAGCTGACAAACTCTGGTTTTGACATAGTCTCCAGCATGATCTGGAAGGCTGCACCTGACACAACTTTTTTCCAAGTCTTTAAACTTTTTGTTGCTCATTGCAGAGGATTGTAATGGGAGGGATGTTTCGAAGGGAGCTGATGGATTCTTCTCAATCAAAGGTTTATTTAGTGAAGTCTGAGGGTTTCTGCAGAACTAGTCATCTGTCTTTGGGAAAGAGAAAAATCATTCTGGTTAATTTGGGGGGGATGTGTGAGTGGACCTTAACCCTGATAAAAATAATTGAGGTCCGAGGTATAAAGTCCAAGGTGGAACTGAGGTGGATGCTGGTTCCTATGTGCTCCCAAGGGATTCCTACTGCTCCTCTCCTGCCTGTCAGAAACAGGCCTGGGCTGGGCTGAATAGCAACAGTCTGGCAATGTCTGTCAAAGAAAATTAAAACAGCAACAGGAAGCAACAGACGGCTGCAAATGTTGGTCCATCTGTAACGTGGGACCTTTGTTCTGGCCTTTTGCTCCTGACTGAGAGCCTCAGCTCACTGCTCCCAAGGAAGGTGGGTTAGTCCATTACGTGGAAAAGCCCCGGCAAATTTGCCATGGGGAGGGGGGAGCTCTCTCCTGACCTCCACACTGACAGGCAGTGTGGATGAGCAGAAATCACCATGGGTGAGGATTCAATGTGACAGTGGATGACTGACAGCCCTGGTTACAAATGCAGTTCAGATCCAACATGTAAAAATGGCCTTTTCTCACTCAGCATAGCAGCTCCTTGTGCCTTTTTGCTGCCCCAGAATTCAGGAACAATGAGAAGCACCCAGGAGGGAGATTTAACTGTACCAGCCCCAATGAAATACCATTCTTTTACTTTCAAGTGAAGTGCATGCTGAAGTTCCTCATTACTATGGAGAAGTTTCTCAACACAGGGAGCAGAGCACCAAAAAAGGTGCAGATGGTCCCACCTGGCTTCTCAGGAGCTGCTGTCAAGGCAGCTGGTGTCAGGGACCACAATGTAAAATCCAGGGTGCAGTGAATACAATTTCTACTCCTGGGTGAGAGGGAAAGGGGAAGGAAGGGAATGCAGGCCTAAGGGTCTGTGCTTTTTTGTTAATTCAGTGGAGAAAGGTATAGCATCACTGAAAACTTGGAAAACTTCAAGCTAACCGTGGTGACTCAAGACAACCTGGAGTGACTACATAGGAAGCCAGTAGAAGTGAGGAGGTGCCAATGGTTGCTCAAGATCACAGAACTGTGAAACCATAGAATGGTTTGGGTTGAAAGGGACCTTAGAGCTCATCACACCCTGTCATTGGCAGGGACACCTTCCACTACATCATGTTGCTCCAAGCCCCAAACCAGGCTGGCTGTCAATACTGACTTCTTGGAAACATGCTTAATGTGAAAAACTTCAAACAAATTAACAAAAGAAAAAGATTGTCATAAAAGTGTCCGTCACTTTAGCACTACAACCTGGCACTTGGTAAACTATTGTTGGTAAAAGACCAAAGCCTTGGGACCACCTGAGCCTGAACTTGTTTCAACTACCAGATCTCATACACAAGGTGCTACGCACTTTCTGAATATCTTAGACCAATTCTTGGATAAGAAACAGAAGCAATGTCTGGGCTGGAGATGAAAGCACTTGTTGTCTGCTGATGATCTTAAAGGTCCTTTCCAACCCAAACCATTCTGTTATTTTAAGATTTTTTTCAGTGACTGGCTTGTAACCCTATAGATATCCAGTGGTGGATATTGGACTCTCACAATATCGCTACCTATATTAACTATTTAATGGATCCAGGAAGAGAATTGCAATAAAATGCAATAAATTATTACTGATTCAATTGCTGGATTTTCAGGTGCAAAGACTTTGGAACCAGACACGTGACTCACCCCAGAACTATTTATAAGTTTGCAGCACTGTACAGCACTGGACCTCTTTTCCCAAAATACAGGCTGATTTTTAGCTCATGAGGTGCTTGCTGGGTGGTTTCAGCCAGCTGTCACTGGAGTATCAGATGATATTGATGGCAACTGGCATGTCTATTCAGTGAGCTGAGCTCATCCCTACAAAATCAGATGGAGTCTCTTTCAAACAAAAAAAGGAAATCAGGAGAAGCCAAGTGAAATAACAAAACTGCTGCACACTTGAACAATCCAGCAATTCATCACCTCAGTGAGGTCCTTGTGAATGTGAGGAAGCCACAGAACAAGGCTGAGTCTGCCAAAAGTTTCCTTGTCTCTTGTACCAAGGAATTTATTGAAGCTCAGTCCTTGCGTCCCAAAGATCCAGCTCTGAGCATCGGAGCCGGTGACTGTAACAGCGCAGGAACATCCTGGCTGGCAGGAACGTTGGGTCTGTGGCTTGTCAGTCAAAGTGCATCCTGCATCCTGCTGGACTTGTTTTCTGTGTGTGCCCCAGGGTGACAACCATTAAATCTACCATTCCCCAAAGGACATGCATAACTTAGTGTGTGAGTAGTCCCATGGATTTCAGTGGGACTGCAAATGTGTTTACACACCTTAGCAATTCCCTCATTAGTGCACAAAAACCGTATTATATTTCTGTCAAAAGACAATTTGAAGTTCACTTTTCAAATGCCAAAGGCCTGTGCATTTACCAAGAGCAACATTTAGCTTTTCCAACCTCTGTTCCTCAGGGCCAGAAAACTTGTACAAAGGAGGAAAATAACCCCAAACGGTCTTTCTTAGTCTTTCTTTCCCGGTACCATGAGGAGGAAAGAAAAAAAATCATTTGAAAAAAAGGTGGTCTACATTCATGGTTAAATATTGGATGTGTAATTTAAATGAGAGAGTCAAGTTGAATGCAAAGCAATTACCTGCACTTAATATTAGTCAGACTAATAAAGCAGCAATTAAACCTCATTATACAGCCATAAAATTGAAGTGTAATAGATTGATTGCACCAAATGTTCATGCCAATGTTTGATGGCATATCATAGGCAAGGGGAAGCAGTTCATTTAATCGGCAGATCAAAATAATTCCCTGAGATAGATTTAACCTTATTGCATTTCTTGGCTTCACATGACATCCGTGACAGTACAAACAAATAAATAAACCCAATGAAAGAAGAGGGAAAAAAAAAAAAAAGCCTACAGACCAGCTTGCTCTATGGCAAATACTCTCTATTCCATAGTATAATATTCCTTCTCCCAGGAGATCCACAGTTATTTGAGATTCTTCTTGCCAGCAGCACAATTTGGATCTTGCACAGCAGTGCTGCTTCATTGTTCACTCCCTGAATTGAATATGAGGCACTGAAGGAAGCCAACATGTAAATGTTTTACTGCCTGTTTACAGCTGACATGGAATTCAGCACCTTGGAGTATATTAAGTCCAGTGATTAAAAGAAATTGATGTTGGAAACCAAAAGGGTAAGCAGTGAGGGGACCATTAATAAAAATCTTCTAAACTCCTCCAAAATCACATCTGAACACTTTTATTTTGGCAATAGCTTCAGATTTAATCATTATATTCAATCAGTGTCTGTCAATCCAGCAGGCTAGATTTACTGCCTTTTTTAATAAATATTATTTACGTGGGTTCATGTGATGAATATTTTTTTTAATCTTGTAAGATTTCTTGGTGGTTTTAAAGCACAATATTTGCTGAAGACAAAATTTTGTACTTTTATTCTTATGGATTTTCATGATCCATTAACCATAGCTTCCCATCTTTGCATTCCACAGCACCATTACTACACCAGAGCCACCATGCAGCAATAAAGATAAATTAATCCACATATTTTCTCCTCAGCAGCATTTTCCTTGGTCAAAAGAGCTTGATCTTCCTGCATGGACCTGATCTCTGCAGCAGATGAAGGGTTCACAAACTGCATATCTTCATGGTTAACCTTTAAAAGGGAAAAAAATTTTCTGAAAGACAAAAGTGCCTTGGCTTACAAAGGGATCGTGTGGCCAAGCAGGTTTTAAAATCCTGATCTCCTGTATGACTGGACAGCATACAGTAAGCATTTTCTGTAAGAAAAATAAATATCTATTTTAAAAAATCAGAGAGTAAGGTCAAATGAAAACTTGCTTTTGACAATCAGGTTTGTCCCAAAGATTTTAAACTATCCAGACATGGAAGGAAAAGAGATAAGAGGTTTATAGCCCATCCCTCATTTAAGTGGTTTAGTTAGTAAATTTTCCTCCACAAACTAAAAATCACAGAATAAGAAAATGGACCACTTCTAATCAAGTTTTGATTTTCCAGCTAATTTTGTGAGAAAGTCATCACCAGCAGAACCCTGTTGCTCCTGTGAACCTTTCTCTTTCCCTTATCAATGCTGTTCTTTGGTTCATGCTGATCAATTGTGGTTTGAACTTGCTCTGGGCTCCTGCAGAGCAATGATCTCAGGACAGATTCATTGCTCCCTCATCCTGCAGAGCTGAAGTTCCTTATTTTCAGATTCCTGGAGATTCCCAAGGCCAGCTTCCTTAGGAATGTATGTGCTACATCACTGCATGGTGAAATGAAATGGCTCCGAGCTCACACCCTGACATCTTGTCCTCGGTTCAACACCAACTGATGTGGAAGTTGAAGGACATGGTGGAGGAATGGGACACTTCACATACCTGTGAGACTCTGACATTTCCATTTGAAAATGGGGAAGATGTTATATGGAAATAAAAGGAAGAAATTCCTTGATATGCCTACTTACACACCATTTTTCCAGTACAGCTTAGGTAAGAAAAAGAAAGTTTGATGGTTATTAAAAACTGGTACTTAAATCCCTTGGAAGGGTGCTGGCAGCACAGATCTCATACTCCCATCTAGGCAGTACATTTTCTACTGCTCTAAGCTGAGATTCTTAAAAGCAGAATTTAACATTTCCATCCTATGGACAGTTTTAGAAATTATGCCCACCCAATTTAAATGGAGCTGACAAAAATATTGCCTCTTTCTGATGTCAGACCTCCTTTATATTAATAATATTTCTTGCCTAAATATTAATATCCGAGCTGGATTTTTGCCACCTGTACTTGAATATCTTGATCCATGTTCTGTGAAATGCCCTTTAGATAGATTCTTCAGCATTTAATATACCTCATAGTAATATACCAGTTTTCCTGGTACATATTTTTATTATTTCCTCGCCCTGTTCATCTCAATGTAAAACCTATTGGAATTTACAAATTGTGGAAATGCAATATATTGATATGGGCTTTTTCCAAACACTATATCCAAAGTATCCAAGCTTTTACTCCTGTTTTCTGAGCCACTCCCAGTGAAAGCTGTTGCTGCTTTAAATCAAATCAATAAGGTCATCCCAGCCAGCGTGTGTTTTGGATCCTAAAGGTCTCTTCTGATTTGGTATGCAGTGCCTTGGACATGCTGCTGCTTTTTCAATCCTTAAAAATATCTCCATCTCAAACAGTGCTGTTCTTTAAGGAGAGGCTTTTCATTGGATTTATTTAGTCTAAAATGGACTAAAAATTTATGCAGAGACACAGTAACTGTCTTTGAAGAAGTAAAAGGATTGCTGCAAAGGAGGGAAATGAACTGTTCTTTATATAGCAGGTGGTTGGAACCAGATCTTTAAAGTCCCTTCCAACCCAAACCATTCCATGATTCTATGATATTTTCTGAGGAGTGGAAAATTAAGAGACTTAAAACCAAGTCAGGGAGATTCGTGAGAGGTCTCAGATAAAACATGCTGACTGCAGACCTGAAACAGATTGTCCTGAGGGGTTGTTGAAACTTAACAAGTTTTTAAGAACAAGTCAGATAAGCATCTAACAGGAATCACTTAACTGTAGCTGATCTTGTTTGGGGGCAAGAGAATGATCTAAGCAAGGTGCTGAAATTTCCTCCTACCTTGATTTCTCTGAAATTACATATTTTGAGAAGAAAGTCTTTGTCCACTAGAAAGGAATCATTGACAGGCTGATGAAAGTGATTCTTAGCACTGTTGGCAAGCAGGTTTAACCTTCCCACACCCCAGGATTTAATATGGCCTTTCAGTTGAAGAAGGATCTGATGGGAGGCTAATGGTGTTTTGGCTAAGGTTTCCGAAAGGATAAATGTGTTTAGGAAACAGTAAGTTCTCTAATAGAATGTTAAATCCCCTGAAGAAAGCAAATATGCGTCACAATTGAAATTATTTTCAAATTATTTTCAAATATGGGGAGGAAAATAATGTCAGAAAATTAGGATAATGTTTCAAAACTTGTCATTCATGTTGTTAAGGCAGTCAGTATTGATTTGGCTTTAAAATAGCTTTAAATAAGTACAACAAATAGCTCTCCAGCATGCTCAGCCCCCTCTTTGACTAACTCAGACTTGACAGCCCTCTCTTAGAAGGCTGAGGTCAATTGGGATAATTTCTCTCGTGAAATATCCACAAGAAATCCCTGTGTGGTATTTACAGATCCATCTCTTTAGCAGCAAAAGACAGCCACGCTCTGTTAGCATCCCTGGCGATGCACGGGGTTATCCCAGCTGTGTGCCCAGACCAGGCATCCATGTGGATGCAGACGCACGTGTGCCTTCAGCTGATGCCTGTGCTGCCTCCAGGGAGCTGGGAAAGGAAGGTGGGGATGGCTGTTCCACTGTCAGCCCTCTTTATAAGCAGGAGCTGCAACCTCCTGCTCCCTCATCCCTCCCTCTGTGGTGGCAGCAGCTTTCCAGGCTGGCCAAAGTAGGATGTGGAGTGTGGGGCTTGCTGTTTCCAGCAGCCTGCTGGCTTAGGCAGCCCAGTGTATTCCTGTCAATAAAAGATAAAACTAAACAGGTATGATCCTTCTAGCTTTAGAGAATAGCAGAGGTGGTGGGAATAACTGTCCCTATTCTTTATGTGTAGATAATCTGTAAACCTGGGTTGGGGCTTTTACATCCTCTATATGGTGTCACTTTGAATTATTTGAGAGGGATTTTTGACAAGAAGATGAAGTGACAGGAGAAATGTCTTCAAACTGGTGTACAATAAGTTTAGATAGGATATTGGGAAAAAAAATCTTCCCTGAATAAGTGGTGAGGCCCTGGCACAGGTTGCCCAGAGAAGCTGTGGCTGCCCCATCCCTGGAAGTGTTCAAGGTCAGGTTGGAGAAATCTGATCTAGTTGAACATGTCCCTGTCCATGGCAGGGAGGCTGGAGATGGTCATTAAGGTCCCTTCCCATCCAAATCATTCTTGCTTCTTTGATCTGATGTGGACCAGTCCAGCAGCTCAAATACCAGATAAAGACACCCATGAATTTACAGTAATTCTTGTGTATCTGGTGGTTGAAGTGCTGTGAGAGAAGAAGAACCAGGTGCTCTTGAACAGAAGCAGTAACAGTGTCCAGCTCTGTTGGTTCCTTTGAACTGAAGATCATCCCAGTGATCTCTGTGATTGAAATGAAGGAGGACATTCCAGCCCATGTTAGCAAAATTCAGCAGATACACTTGGAATAAATTTGTAAGCAGAGTAAATCTTCTCTGGATGATCTCCAAAGAGAGAAAGCTGCATTAGTCCAGCCAAAATGTAAGGCAGTCACAGTGAAGTGATCTGACATCCTCCTCAGAGAGGCAGGAAGGCAGCCTGACTGCATTCCCAAGATGGAGAAATTGAGCTGATCTGGATTCTAAAGATAGTCAGGACACTCTGATCATACAGAAACATTTTTTCGCTGGCATAGACATATAAAAAAATTTACAGGGCAAGAAAGAGACAGGAATAACCAGTGGAAACAACACCAGAAGTCCCAATCATATGGTTCTTTTTCTGCCAGTAATAACACCCATTAATGAAGCATTAATTATTTATTTGAATTAAGCAATCTTGAGTCATTGTGTACAGGCCACAAATTACACCAATGTAGGTCCAAGTCTCTTTATTCAGATCTACTTTCACAACATTAGGAACCAGTTTGGATCTCCACTTGGCTTTACATATGAAAATTTCTTTTTAGGAATTGTGTTTGTGTGTTCAGATGACCGTAATTTTCTGTTATGTAAAAATCTGACACTTCTACTTTACGAAGATTGTTCCTAAAAAATCACGTTTGTATATAAAGAAATTCAAGTAAAATATTTTTTCTATTATTGTATTTAGATATATAAGATGATCTATTTTTTTGTTCTTTTTCTTTTCTTTTTGTTTTCTTTTGTTTTTTTTTCCTTTGGTCAATTGTTCAAGATTTCTTTGCAAGTGGGAGAATAAACAGAAATGAGGAGAGGAAAGAAATGGAGAAAACACTGAAAGGCTTCAGATTGCTTTCACCCAACATCTGAAATTTTCAGATAGCTCAGGAAAAGAATTCAAAATTATGTCAATGTACAGATATTACAAAAATCATTAAATGGATGCTTTTAAATCAATTCTACTTGTAAGATTAAAATCTGAGTGCCTTGGGGGACACTGTACGAGAAGTATTTGTGGACTGGCTGGAAATATGAAAGCAGCAGGCATGTCCTGAGCTGAATCCATTCCTATAAGATTTCCAGCCTTGGGCAGCATTCCTTGAAGGATATACATATATCTGCTTAACTATACATATGATGCTCTATACCACTGAAGCCAAGAGGAGCATTTACTGTTCATCAAGTTAAGCATTTACATAAATCTCTGGGATAATGCAGTTTAATCAAAGACTCAAGTGCTTGGATAAATCTTAGGTTATTCAAAGTAAACTTCAAAGATTTTTATGTTCACTTAGCACCAATTATTACCCAAAAAAATCAATTGGACTGTATTATATGCAAGGTTTTAAATTCATAAATGTAACAGTACAGTGCTTTTTTCTATTCATCTGCATCTTTTTTACCTCGCTGAGAAAGGATTCCTTATTAAAGCTGGTTAAAAAAAAAAAAAAGCCAGAAAATGCCTGGAACAAAGTAACTGTAACTGTAGAATGTCCTTAAAGGCCAATTAGAAATTGCAATACTGGGAGTTTTATTACAACTAACTCCTCCTTAATTATCAATCAATGGATTCTGTTGGAAAAAAAATTCTCAAATTCACAGCTGGGAAAATGATGCTAATTATTTTCTGTTAATTAAGGCTGTGCTGGGATTCAGACTTGCCATCCTTCAAATACAGGATTGACACATCAATGCTAACATAATGCTTAGGGTCTTTTCCGAAGGCTTTTTTTCTAATGATAATAAATTGGTGTCACGTTATTTTAAGTGTCTTAAGCTATCGTGCTGCTACCCAACCCTGATAAATACTGAAAAGCGTATATCTATCTTGGTATTCATATCAAGTTCTGATTTGGAAGTTGAATATTCATCATTTTACACCATAGTTGTTCTATTGTGAGGGTGAAGGAGCGTTAACTCATTTGAAACTAAAACAAGTAAGGCAAAAACATTGAATGGTGGTAGGATTTCCTAAACAGCAAAATTAGAGAGAATTGAACACTTGAGTACAATTCTGAACACTCACATTCTGTTACATAGTTCCTGCTGACCTTTACAGACCAGAATCTCTAGTCCAACCTCTGGTCCTCCTTCATTGTGGGAGTTCTTTAAATTACAGGGTGTTAATTTTTTTTTTTTTTTTTGTGGAAAAGACAGCCAAACTTATTTTTTTTTTAGAAATCTCTTGCTTGTATGATGGTTCATCTTCACAGTCTACTGCATGTCTTATAGTCAAGACTGATGAAAATCAGAAATAAGAGAGTAGAAACAGATAGGTAGAGCTGGAAAACCATTAAAAATCAATATACTGCCATATTTGGTGTGATGTGTATAAGAAATAAAGCTCATGAACTCAGAGATGACCTTAGGCATGCTTGGCCTAAGAGTTAGACAAGTTTTAAAGATCTGTTACCAGTTTGAGGCAAAATGGGTGGTGTTTTGTTTTGGGTTTTGCTCAAGGTGGGAAATTCTTGAGACTGTTTCTAAAAAGCAGATGTCAGGCAGACAGTTCTGAAAAAACACACTCCTCTACCAGACTCTTGGAAATCATAATATTCAGCATTTTAAGACTTCTGGGGGATTTAGGTTGTGGAGCCTGTGAAAAAGATCAGGACGGTTGGATCTTTCTGTGGGGTTTACCACCCTCATGACTACACAGGTAAGAGCTGCTTCCTGTGGGATTTAGGTTGTGGAGCCTGTGAAAATACCTCAGATGCCATAAAAATGATTTGATCACACTACTGCAGATGGCCAATTCAGATGAACCAAGAGACCAGGTGAGCAGGTTACCCACTGAACTGTGGCATGTACAGGTCTGAAGTGTGGCCTCCACCTTCCTTCCTAGCAAGCAGAGATAGAAATGAAAATACCTCAGCTAAGTCATTTTTTCTCACTTGAAAATAGCATCTAAAGTCAAAGGTATTTCTCAAAGGTCATGGTGTGCTACCTCTCCCCAGTGACCAAAAATTGATTCTGTCTTGCTCTGACTTGGATGTTCACTTTTAAGGTGTCCTTAATTAATAGTTCCAATATTTCCAGTCTGTATGCCTATTGAAACTCATAATTTCTTCAAAGTTCAGGACTGGAGACTATGCAGCATCCAGCCAATGCAGAAGTTTGGTCTTGATGATCTTGGAGGTCCTTTCCTAACCTAATGATTCTATGCTTCTATGTTTGCCACTTCAGCTATTTTTCAGACCTGGAGCATTAATCTTGTACTTTGTGTAAAAAGAGGCTGTTGAGAGTATTTTCTGTTGGCGAAGGTTGACAAGGCTGTTAAGGGTTTTTGAGAATCTAAACTCCACTGAAATCTCCTTCAGCTGTTTCTGAAACAGAGTCTACTCAATGACCTAACTATTTGGTCCTATTTGGTCCTGTTCTCCTACAAGTATGAACTGCCATTTCAAAGTCATAATTGTGTAGCATAAATGCACAAATGCAAGTCAAAAATACATGAAGGTGAATTAGAACAATAGATTTAACTCAACTTTTACCACATCTTGAAAAAACATGCAAAATGAAATCTGGAGTGTGTATCTTTACATCTACCTGATCCTTATCTACACCTAAATAAAAATATTTTACTTATGTTCAGTGATTACAAAGCTTTCTCTCAGCTTTTTTAGTTCATTTGTGCCTCCTAGCAGTCATGAGTCATGGGTCTTTTACACTTGTCAAGTACACCTAATCCCTACCCTTCATGGCCCAGAAATCCTAAAGATGGCTGAACATGTAATTGCCTTGAAGTGTAAAATATTTCCCACATTATTTATTATAGCATTGCCTGCTAGCACCTCTATAGTTAAGGTTGTGTCAGCATTTTTATTATAAGCCCCTATTTTCAGCTGTAAAAAAGTGCTTCAGGCTGGAACCAGGAATGCAAGTGATTTTATTTTTTTACTGTTTTTTAAAATAAAATTACCTTGGACGTTTTTAAGTTATTCCATCTGTAGTCAACAACACACCCACACATGTCTATTTAGAGCTGTACATACAAGTGTACAACAAAGATCTAGCATGGTACAAATGTATAAATGTAGATATTGTCGAAATAATCCCCATAACTCTTCATTTATGTTTTTATCTCTTGCTCATGCAAATTATATCTGTGTGGAAGCAATTTTAGTCATAGCACAAGCTTTATTTTGAGTTGATGCAGTGCCCTTTATCCAGTGATGTCTGTAGATGGCAATAATAAAATATTTATTTGATTTTACATCTTGTATTTTATTTCTGTGTGAGTCACACTGTCTTCTGGAAAAATTTCAGGAAAAGTATTTTGTCTCCGTTCTTGGATCATGAGCAACACTAGGGACTACACCCAAGGTGTTAATCCACCAAATCCATGTGATTTAGTCCAATGTAAAAGATGACTCATTCTTTCATGTCTGTCTTTCACATAGATCCAAAAATAGAATGTAAACACCTTTTGAGATCTTGTTGCTCAGCACTCATCTGCCTCTGAGCTTAGACCACACTGCTCTTTTCCACACCATGGTAGCATTGCATTAGTAGAGTTAAGATTTAGGATCATCTTTGTGAATTTACAGCTCTCTCATGAATTGTTTTACTGTATCTAGTGGAAAACTCTCACACAGAGGCACTGCATAGAAATACCTGGTTATACAGCCTCATATAGGATGAATCATGGATTACATGATCAAGGTTCTATGAAATTTGGAGTTCTGTTTTGTCTTTATTGCTATTATTGTTAGTGCAAGCAGTAATAGCAATAATATACGAGTTATCATAAATTGATCATCCCTGTGGGTCCCTTTCAATGCAGGATATTTTATCATTCTATGATTCTAATATGACTAAACCTTGAAAAAATAAAAATGTTTCCTCTGTCTCTTGAGTGTAGGTCTTTTAGCTACTTATATTGTACATGTTTTTTCTCAATATTTAAAAAATAAACGAAGAAAATAAGGAGATTAAATTTCTGTCCATTGTTGTTGGTTTTTAACAAGGAGTTTTGAGAACGAATGCTAGCCTTAGTCCTCTTGTTATCCAACTGAACACATGCCTTCATTCTAAAAACAGAGAGGGAAGTTTTCATGTTGCTTCATCCATAATTAATGTGGTGC
The DNA here is from genome assembly GCA_013400175.1 of Phainopepla nitens. Taxonomy (NCBI): domain Eukaryota; kingdom Metazoa; phylum Chordata; class Aves; order Passeriformes; family Bombycillidae; genus Phainopepla; species Phainopepla nitens. Next base: position 469,276 of record VXBQ01004468.1, read on the forward strand.
TCCAACCCTCAAAACATATAACTCCAGCTTAAATCGTTTGAATGTAATTATAATTTACAGCCTTAGTGGAGTTTACCTATCTTTCCCCAAGTATTTCAGAGCTGCTACCACTTCTAAGTAAGATAAAAATTAAAAAAGACATATTTTTTGTTGGAGTTTTTTAAGGAGGTTTTCTAGTTCATTGGTTGGATTTTTTGATGGTGTGTTTGTTGTTGGGGTTTTGTTGTTGTTGTTGTTGTTGTTGTGGGGAGGGCTTTTTGAACCATTCTGGACCCATCTTTGAAACAAATCATTATTAAAGATGTAACAGTTCATGGAAACTGTCCAGAACACATAGATTCTCATGATCTTGATTTGAAACCTGGTGGGACTATGGTTTTAATTTAATTTCATTGTGAAGTTTCAGGTTTGTTCAGCCCTTGGACTCCTCATTCTGGGCAAGGATACACTCTGAAAAAAAATGAAAGCCAACACAAATGGTTTCCTTACTCCCAGCCTAGAATAGCTGGGTTTCGTGCAGAATTTCCAAGACCATTCTCAGTTTAAAATGTGTTATCTCAAACTATTACCAAGCTGCAACTTGAACCATTGTTAGTATGTTCTAAATAGAGCTGATCCAACAGGAAGACACACAATTTTAAGCTGTGCTAAAACTCTTCAAAAGATACATAAAGGAAGAATGAATCAATGGCAGAATTCTTTAGTAAAGTTATTCTTATACATCTGTGGATGATTTATGAATATGTTTATGAAAGACCATTGAGATTATGTGCCTTCTAGTGCATGACTTCTATCTGATATCATGTTATTCATAAAGTTTTCAATCCCCTTGTTAAATCCATTTAGGAGTCTAACTCCTATTAGTCTTAGGAAGAGGTATTTCTAAAACTTAAGCTTTATATAGTTAGAAATATTCCTCTAAAGAAAAAAGTGGAATTTTTCTGGTCAAATGAGAATATACGGTGGTCTTCATTTGGAGCTTATGTTCACCGTGATCTCTCTTATTATTCAATTAAAAAAAGTAGTTGTCTTTAAGTCTGATTCATTTATCTTTAGTATTTTAACTTAGAATGGAATAGGACCCAGATATACCTGTCAAATTATATTGATTATATGTGGAGCCAAGGGCAGTATAACCATCTGCATTAAGAGATATTTACATTAAACTCTGTTTTTCTGGATGTTATAAATATCTACATATATAGCAGTCAAACCTTGTAAATCCTTAGGTCAGTAGTTTTGTCCTCATACAGAAGAGAATCCAGCTTAGATACAGGAATTCCATGTTTTGCCTTTGTTTATGGTATTCCTTAATTTTTATCATGGTGTCACACAGGATTTTAAGGGAAAGGACTCAGTTTGTATAGAGCTAGAGGCTGCACAAAGGTAACACAGGAAAAATGCAATCTGGTCCTTACTCACACTAGCAAAAACAAGAGAAAATGGGTGAACATGGTTGTGAAAACACAGTTTTAAAGAATACCTGCTAGAAAACTGTTATTGCTTATTTACCACCATAAAAGATACAGCCTTCATCCACCAAGGACTCCCCATGGACATCAGTTCATGCCTGTGTTGCTCCAAACTTCTCTCCTCCCAGATTCAAGCAGTAATTCATGTGTGATTCATGTACCACACATGATTCAAAACTTTCCTTGTTTTGAGAAGGAGCAAATTCTTCCACATTAATGAAGGTTGATATTGGGAAGGGAGCAGTATCTATCTCTGACTCATGTTAGAGTAGTTTGGATTAGGATTTATCTTTTCTTGGTTTAGGTATCTGATATTCAGTCATTTTAGTACCATCTATAGAAGGGTGTCCTGAGAAACAGGCAGACAAATCTGAAAGGAAATTCATTCCACCTGATTTAGACAGAAAGAGAGATAATTACCTCAGCTAATACACCCATTGAAATTCTAGCCATCAAATTTGAGTTTATCATCTAAAAAAAGGACTGGTTCAAAAGCAATGCCCTTAGAAGAAATTTATTTTAACACAAAATAAAATCACAGCATAAGACCAAAATAAGAAAAGAAACCCTTGAAACCAGCAAAGGTTTCTACATGTCTGTTGTACCTAAATCTCTACAGAGCATGATTTTATCCCAACCCCAAATGCTTTAGCATTTCCCACACATCAGTGAGAGTTCATATTTTAGACTAAAGAGAATCAGAGACTGTCCTGAGATGGAAGGGACTTCCAAAGCTTGTCTAGTCTAGATTCAAGGCATTTGCTCCCCTCTTCCCCTGCTTTGTGATTATTGACAAAACTGGGCCAATTCACTCAGATTCTGGAATTGGGCCACAGAGTTCTCACCTGGTTATGGAAACTACCTCAAAAATCATAGTCCTTACCTTACAGGTAACTCCTGAGATTGTTAAACTCTTCTTGATTTAAGTCCACCATTCAGTTGAGTAACTGAACAAGCAATTTCGCTCGAGACACACAGGTCTCCAGATCCAAACACTACCTTGTGCAGTTTTATTTTGTTCTCTGAAGATTTCTTTGATATAGAAGGTGATATTTTATAGGATGACCTATAACCCTGTCCAGTCTGTAATAGATTAATATCTTTTCCTTGCCTTACCTGTTGTGTCTGCAGGAACTGTGTGTCTGCAAGACAAAATGAAAGAATTCTTGGTGGAAACAATCATCAAAAACATCCCTGTTCCCAAGTCCCTTTTCCATTGCACAGCCTTATGGGAGAAATATCCAAAATTATGGAATGACTTAAGTATTTCTTTTGACTAAATACAAAAGAAAATTTTGGTTGTGAGGCTGAACCATGATCAAACTCAGACTTTTTATTTTTTATTAGCTATTTGGAATTGATGAGAAAGGAAAGAAAGCACACAGACCTTGCAGCAACCATTTCTCTTTGAGTATCAAATCTGCTGACATGGGTTTCCTTGGAGTGTCAGACTAGTTTTCCCATTTCATTGAAGGAAGTTCCTTTAACCCATAAAACTAGATGTATTGTATCCACCAATTTGAATGTCATGTGTTCCAAAGCTATGTTTAGCTCTTTTACTTTTCAAAGTATAGTTGCCTTTATCTGAGTGATGTAGCAACTGATATTTGAAGAGGGAGACTCGATAAATCAGTCAACAGAGCAGAGACCTGAAATCGCCACTCTTCAATGACTCCTTGCCACAGTGCTCTGTAACATAAATTAAATATAAAGAATGGGTTGTATTTTGAGACCATAACAGGTCATTCCACATCTGTCACACCACACTTTCTGTGGTTAGTTCTGTTTTTTTTTTTTTCTCTTTCAGCCTAGTACACTTAAGAATTTTACTGTATAATTTGTGAGTTTACCAAAGAGAGAATAATTAATGCTGATCATCAGGTATTTTTCTTTACATGGCCTTTTAAATGTTATCCAATAGGTGAAAGTTCTGTGGCATTTTATCATTATTATTTCCTTCTGATCACATCAACAACACATCAAAACTTGTTGTTGCAATATCTGAGAGCTTCCATGTGATAAGATAGAGAGATTTAAGAAAAGAGAAATAATAATATTCAGCAGCAGCATCTTCATCATCATCTGTTTCTAATAACTGCACGGAAAGAAAGGTCTTCCCAAGTTTGAAACCTCAAAAGAAAATTAAATTAGCAATTGTTGTCACATCAGTATTTTCAAAAACTTTTGGGGAGGGTGAGGAAACAAACCTCCCTCTGCTTTTTTTTTTTTTTTGCTTTTGCTTTTGCTTTTCTTTTTTTTTTCCTACAAAAGAAATAAAATCTCAATATTTTTGAGACTTCTAGGTTTAGAATTCCAGACTCTCTGGGGAAAGAATGATTGAAACTCATGTCCAGTGACTGATCTCAAAGCGGCAGACAGATTTGTACTTCTCTGTGGGTGTGAGTAGCTTCAACAAGGCTGGAAAAACATGTTACTGATATACACAGGAAACTATACAAGAAAAAAAATTATGAAATTAAAGCTGCAAAAGATAGTCTAAATTATGGAATGGAATGTGCTATATGTGATTAATTTTCTTTTGCAATTTGTAGCCCCATGGTCACAGGACCTAATCCAAAGCCTCTTGCATTCAGCAGGTTCCAGTAACTTCCAGTGACTCCAAGTTTCAGACATATAATTTGGCACTGAAGGTTGTGTAAGCCCTACTTTGAAAAGTGCTTTTTATGAACTCGCTTTATTCTTTCTTTTTTTTTTTNTCGCTTTTTTTTTTCTTTTTTTTTTTTTTTTGACAAACACAGCAATCAGAATTCAGAATGTGGATTCAGAACTCCCTCTGCACCTGAACTTCAGGGAGATGAAATCTGGTGCTGGAGTCCTGACCCTGTTAACAAACAACAGGAATTTTGCTACTGGCTTGAATTAAATCAAGATTTTACTCTAGAAGACTGAGACCTAGGACTTATTTCTTGGATCAAACAAGAACACTAGCCCTAAACATTTATCTTTGATGAGGAAGTGCAGTTTCAAGTCAGTTTGGGCTTTGAAATCTACAGTTTGGACTTATTTCAAAGATGAGTTCACATGATGCAGCAGGCTTTGTAATCTGGGAATTTCATGCTTTAAAAAAAAAAAAATAGCTGGGAGCGGAATTAGTATGTACAGCATAATAATAGTCCAGTTCAATTGCTATTTAGTTTGGAATGGTTGCTTTGAGAGCTTGTTGGAAAAGGGGAAAAAATGCCATGAGAAGAAATATTTACTGTGAAAACTTTGCATGCTAATAAAGAAATTATAGAGAGACTATTGTTAGGCTTGACTCTGTAATTATATTTGAAGCACAAAGATGATCAAATACAAGACCATTTTCAGTTAATCATTTTGACACTGCTTGATTTTTCCTATGAACCATAGAAGAGAAGAATCAAACAAAATTATACCACAAGAGTCTAAACCTTAGGTGATGCATATCAACTTAACTCCTTCACTTTAAACAATTAAACCCCTTTGCCTCAGCTGGTGACTTGGCCTCACATATCTTTGCTACAGTTTGCATCAGCTTTACTGGAGGGAAAAATGTAAGTTTGATGTCAACATGATCTAGCAAAGAACTTGCTATGAAACAGAATCTATTTATAACTCTCTGGATTAATTCTTACAGATTACACAAGGAATTTTAAAACTGTTTTTCACATCAGAAAGGATATTTATATTTTTTGAACATGAAAATCAAAACAACATTTGTACTGGGAAGTAAATTACATTGTAATCACACATACAGGCTCCTGGTGAGACCAGCATTCCATGGTGGTGAACATATAACTGGAATTATCTCATGTAGGTATTACCATTTAGATGTACATGACCTAGTCTGTTTTTTCACCAGCTAAGCTCCATCAATAAACTTCTCATCTCTCTTAAAATGAGAGATATGTTTTTCAAATAAAAGTAGTATGAAAGCAGCTTATTTGAAACACCTTTAGGAGTCCAGCTCTGGATGAAATGAGTCCCATATTTACCTTATCAACTCATAAAATACCAGCTAAAACATATTGGAAAGCGGGAATGGGGCTAAAAGGTGGCACACAACTGCACAGAGATAGTAAGATTTGTTTGTAAATGATCCTTAAGTTCCCATGTCCATTTTTACTTAAAAAATACTTGTGGTCTTATGATAAATTACTCCAAAAAGATCTTATCTTTCTTAACAGTGAGGACAGAACTCAAACTGCAAAACTATTCTGTTTCTCTTCTAGGGCTCAAGATTCAGACTTGATATGAAACTTCTAAACTGATGTGTGGTGACATAAGCAACTAAGATAGCAAATTATGAATAACCCTGTTCATGAATGAACAAACATGACTGCCTGAGAATTTTTAACATGAAAAGCATTGCTCCCCCAAAATTTCTCTTCATTGAAACTTTTCTTGAACCTTTTTTTTTAAGCCCATTAATAGTTTGGAATTGGAATGAACTATAGTTAGAGTGGTAGTTAAAACTTCTTTTGCCATTTTCATCCAGCTCCTGGTATAATCAATAACCTATATACAAGGGTGGTGTGATACTTTGTGTCTTTTTTTTTTTTTTTCAGGTTTCAGCTCCTTCTGTTCATTTCTTTGCTGCTGTACGTGTTCTCTTCCTTCATAACAGTGTAAGACATCATTCTGGCCTCATGGTGCTTGAAAGATGAGTCAAATTAATATGTTTCCAGGATTCATGGGGAACTGATTAGTTGTAAGGTAACACACTGCCATTGTGATTAAGAATCCCTAGGGGATGCTGGACATCATTGGCCATGAGGAAAAAATCAAAGCTACTTTTAGTATCTACAGATGGGGCCACCTTCTGCTTTCAGCAATTGGCCTAAATCAGGATTATCTCCATTGATTTCCATGGTGTTTGTCAAGATTCGTACCAGATGAAAATGTACAACATTTGCCTTTTTGGCAGTGCAGAGAAGATTATGTTCCTATGAAATTTCACTTGGATAAGAGCTATTCCAAGAGAGCCATTTAATCAACACTTCCCAGACACCAATGCCATTACTAAGGCTCTTTAATTCATTTTAGCATAGTTATCCCTTTTAGTGTTTGGTGCTGAATATTCCTTGTGAATCTCTCTCTGGATATCAAGCAGCTGTGATTTCTGATTCTTTACGTCAACTGGAGAAGCTTTGCCAACAGAATGACAACTACCCATTCTTTATATTACAGGTACTGCTAAAGTTACTGGTAGCTTTATCAGGTGGGAAGAAATTTTGTGGCTGGATTCCCATTCCATTCATTTCTTTGCTCTTTTAGTCACCTATTCATCTACTGGAGAACAACTTTTAAAAAACTTTTAAATACCTTTTTTCATTTTCTATGCTTCTGGGCTGAAGAGCGCTTGCTGGGGTTAGGGGAGTAAATATCACAGGGGAGAGGAGAGCACAGTGATAATCCCTACTGTTAAATTCTTGGGATGACACAACTGTGTGGTGTGCCAGCTATTGCAGATACATCTCAGAAGAGGCTTTTCTAACAACCAGGCTGAAGACAGTCGTCATTTGGGATGGAAGAGAATTGAGTCATATGAATGCGATCTTTTGGTACCTGAAGGGAATCTACGAAAAAACTGGAAAGGGAATTTTAAAAAGGGCATAAAGTGATAAGGAGAACAAGGGGAAATGGCTTCAAATGGAGAGGGCAGGGTTAGGTTAGCTATTAGGAAAAAAATTTCCATTTTGATGGGGATGAGGCACTGGCAGAGATTGCTCACAGAAGCTGTGGCTGCTCCATCCCTGGCAGTGCTCAAGGCCAGGTTGGACAGGACTTGGAGCAACTTGGTGCAGTATGTAAGATGTCTCTGCCCACAAGCCTTAAGGTCCCTTCCAACCCAAACCTTCCTGTGACTCTGTGATGCTCTGTGACATACATGCCCACAAAGGTGAAGGAGACTTCTCTCCCCATTTCGTTATACAATTTAAGCTTGACCTGAATTAAATCTGAAGTGAGTGGAGTGGCATTAACCACCAGTAGGGAGCCAGGGATGTGAGCAGAAATTGCAGTAACTCCCTCTAACCTCACCATACATTCATGTAGCCCTGATACTTTGTTAGCGAGTCCTTTCCAAGCAAAGCTTTTGTGCTTAGCACAATGAAGGATGCTTAAACGGTCACATCATTATTGCGTTAAAAAATCATAGAATCATAAGGATCAGAATAGACCTCCAAGAACCTCAAGTCTGACCTGTGAGTGAATGCCACCATGTCCATCAAACCTTATTGCACAGTGCCACTATTCAGATTTTTAACACTCATGTCAGTGAAGTGGGGACAGATTGGCCTCTTGCTCTAGTTTGCCTGACTTATTAAACACTCTGAATAGCGGAAAAAACATGAAACAAAATAAAAATTATTGACAGCATTACTGCTAAGGTTTTCATTCCTACAAGTATTTTGATGTGTTATGTATTCAGAAAAGAAATGTAATGCCAATAGTGGTAGATGAATCAAGCAAGGGTTAAATTTCTCAACTTCTAACTGCAGCAAAATCAATAGCATTGAGTTACTTGGATCCTTTCTGAAATCTGTTCCTCTCCTTTTTAGCCTGCCATCCTCTCCTCATCTTTTTTTTCCTGTGACATTTAGGTCCTCACCCAAGAAAGGTAATGCGGTTTCTTTAAGAAAATACTTATAGTAATAAAAAAAGACTTTAACAGCAAAAACTAATAATTGCTAAGGAGCCAATTAAATTCTGAAAGCGAGATGAAACCCTTCTTATTTCCCCTGGTGATTTTATGCTTTAAACTCGCTTCCGTGTTGGAGGGGGGAAAAGGGAAAAAAAAAAGGGGAGAGAGAGAGAAAGAGAGAGAGAGAGAAAATATAATTTCAGAAGCTGACAGAACTCATTGTTCGAGAAATTTTAAATTCAAAAAAGTTAATAAAGCCCAACTATAAGATGAAGAGAATTTGCATTTCACAGATTAACAACATGTACAGCAAGAAAGGCGATCCGCCTTGCCCCAGGTGATAATTTAAGAAACCTTTGCATATTTTATTTAAAACTGGGCCCAGTTTGGCTGGGTAATAAAACAGACAGATAATGATTAGAAGGTCGGGCCTTCAGGGCACACAGCTTGGGCCCTAGCAAATACCAAACAATGATCCCACAAGCCTGGCTTGCTGAAGATTAGTCTAATTGCCTGCTGATGTTTTATATTTTTTTTCCTCAAGTTTTTTTTTTTTCCCTCCCTCCTTCTCCTTGAAACGCTAAACAGGGTGGCAGTTTAGTATTAGCATTTTTTTTTCTTTTTTTGGTTTTCCTTTTAAAGATATATACTTAAACAAACACACACACACATGCATGTGGTCGCACACACACATGCAGAGACAAATGAGATCTGATTTAAACCAGCACCTGCCCTTCTTTTCTTCATCTGTGCTACAATGAGCACATAAGTTTAACTTCCACAGTTTTTATGGCTACCTAAACCCATTTTCAGATTGGTAAATTAATAGGCAAACATTTCGTATGTGAAAACTCCAGCAACACCTTTTACAGGAGAATTTTTCTTGCAAATTCCATAAAGATTAGTCAATGCAATATATATAAATCTAAGCATCATGTGACATGCATTTTCCCTTGTTATGCAGAAGACACACCACTGATCATTTTGAGCGCATACATGTGTGAACAAATATTCACACTTACAAATAAGTACACACCCTCAAGAGTTTCATTTAAGCTAAATGGATCAGCCTAAAACCCACTTGGATATTCTCTAGATATCAGGATTTTTGAGCTGCCTGAAATAAGATATAACATGCTATACATAGTTAATGTTCTCAGAAGTCACCATGATTAGTAACTACTTTAGGAATATATCCCTAAATGTACACATGAACCCCTTTGATTTCAAGTATCTTTTTGTCTTTGACATTTCTGTGGACTCTTATGAAAATCTAGCAAATGGTTTAAGCTGTCTGTCCCAAATGCTGTCCAACCCAACTGAAATACACACGAATAAAAAGGCAAAGGGGAGAGAGCAAATGAGGTGAGGGAATCATATGGTCATAAATCTGTTTCCCTTTTATGCTCATGCCATTTTTGCTCTGATTTTCAATAGCAATGTGACTATATTTAGATCCCACAATGAGCTGAAAAAATAGAGATGCTGCTATCACTGCAGTCATTATTTTTCACCTATTGAAGAACTGAAATTCAGAAGGAACCTAAGTTTTATAAAGCAGTGAATGGTCCACCTTTCTGAACCTCATACCCTCAAGATTCCTTTGGCCTGGAAGTCTAAGCACTCATATCTCTCTTTGGTTAAGGTCAGAGGAGGCTGGTTGTGGTTTAGAATCACAGAACACAGAATGGGTTGGGTTGGAGCAGACCTTTGAAGGTCACTTAGCCAAGCTGCCCTGCCATGGGCAGGCAAAGCTATGTTAGAAGTAGAGATAGGCAGATTTCCCAAGAAAACTCTGCTTTTCTTACAGACTTGGTTTACATTTTCATGTGTGCATGTTTGTGTGGTTACTCACACACCCCCATACACAAGAACTTAAAACTGACAGAGTGAAACCTTTCCTCAGATAAAAAAGTCGTGCTGCACCATAGAAATGTAAATAAAATGCAATCTAGGAGCAAGAGTAAAGCTTTTTGAAGTTTTTAAGTTGTACTTGGAACTGTGATAACAGAATTCTTTACAATTATATGTGTAATATGCAAATACACCCACATATACATGTTTTTATATATACATATGTATATTTATGGATAAATATGTCTGTATCAGAGACCTGCAGCAATTTTGTCCTCTCAGAAGCATGTGTTGCTTCTAACTGAAGTTGGCTCTGAAAGCTTAGGACATATTCTGGCCTGTTGACTGATCTCATCCATCATTAGGAATAACTATGGCCCAAGGGTAAAAATAGCTTTGGAGTCTGTAGCATAGTGCCCAGAGCTTAGTGATGCAGCCCTCCAAGGCAGATGGTATTTGTTTTGCTGTCCTTCTGGTGGTTTTCAATTAATGGTTTATTACTTCACCCCTTATGCCCCCCCCCCTCCCCCCCAAAAAAAATGCTGCAATTAGGTTTATTTCTTTTTTAAATAACAAACCATCAATATCATATGGATAAGGAGATAAATGAGTGTGGTTCTTCAGAAGGCACCTCATGTTTGGCAAGGAAAGCCAGAATTCCTTTGCAATGGAGTGCCTGCTTGGATGAATGAGTGGGAAGACTCGTGATATGATGTGGATGCACATGGATAGTATTCCTGCAAACATGGAAAGTTGTCGCGTGCCACTAGCCTGGAGGAGTGAGAAGTGCTGCTCATGGGATACAGGTTAAAGGGAGCAGATTCCTTTACAATCAGAAAAATAAATCCACAGGTACAGTCTGTGGCAGATCCACCTGGTGTTGAGCACATGAAGCACGTTTTGCATTGTGCCTATAAATAGTTTATCCAAAAGCCCCTGGTCTTTGCCACCCTCCTCCTCCAGCACTCCCAACCACTTGCCTAGCTGAGCTCAGTGCTGACAGACATTAAGCGCTGTCATCTGAGCAGAGCAATAAAGCCCAGCAAACATGGATTCTCACCCCTCTCATTTTGTGAGGAGTATCAATATTGTCATATTTCAGCATTCCTGGAGAAGGTCATGTTTTCTCAGAATGAGCTGCAAAAAGTCTTGTAACACAAGGTGATGTCATTAGCACTAATTTCTGACAGACATTCTATTTTGGAAAGGGGAGTCCTAGAGAAGTAGTTCATGGAATTTCTCCTTGCCTGGATCCAGAGTAAATCCCTAAACTCTATTATACCATCACCCCAAGCCAACCCCCCACAGAGATGTTAACAGAAGCTCTCAGGAATCATGACCATTATTTCAAAAATAATCCTTTGCAAGTTGTGAATGCAGTCAGAATGGTGATATGGGATAAGATCAATCTCTTCTAACTTTAAATACCTACAATTCAGATACGTTGTCTGAACTAGTCATCTTAACTTCTTGCATAGTTAATTTAGAGATGGAGCACTCCAAAGAGATTCTTCTCATGCAAAGGTGGGATGACTCAGACCATACATTGACTTATCTCTTTTTACAAACTAGAGACAAATAAGCATCAATGAGGCACTCATAGACAAATAAAATGTAGAGAAATAACTTTCCATTCACGTTTGTGGCCAATATAAATTTTTTAAATGATACTAACATTAATCCTGAAAAATTCCATCCAACTACATTTTTCATAGACAGAATTATTAAAGCCTAATTTCAGAATCAAAATAATGTCCCTTTGTGGAAGATAAGGGCTGTAAAATCTTTATCAAACAGTAAAACAATTTTTGCAATTTAAAGGAGGAATGCTTGGAAGTTGAAGAGAGATTTGGTTTTGTTTTGTTTTGTTTTTAATTTAGGTAGTGCTTTTACCAGGCTTTTTCTTTCTGTTTTCTGATTCTTCTCTCAGATGACAACTTGGCCTGTCAGTTTTGTGTCACTGCTTGTTTATGCCATAAATGTCATTTGGAATGACAACACTAGGAAAAGGTCAGGGCTATTACTAAACAAGCTTACCCCCTGGAGCCTAATACAGTCAAGACACTGTGATTCAACTGCTGGGAGTGGCTGGAGAGATGGCAGCAGGGAGAAATATTTAGGTATTTTTTCAGTGCTGGTCCATTGAAATCATACCTTGGGGCTCAAAATGGGACAAAGGCAAGAGCAGCCTTATGTGTTTGATTCAGGTAATGTATTCAGAGGAATTAACAGCAACACCAGATTTGAGGAGCCAGCAGAGCTGTCTGTTTCTTTTTATTAGTGCACGGATGCTAAATACTGCTCAGAGAATGAAGTTTGATCAATAAATCATCCCCTAGTTGCTGTTCTGCATTGGCTTCTTTGCCTGGACTGTTAGAAGAGGACCATGTGTTTGCCTCTTTTTCTTTTCCCCCTGAGTAAAAATTCTTCAGTAAGTAGAAACATGAAGGGAAGAGGAAATCAGCTCTAGCTTAGTGCTGTTTGCTGTCATCTATGGCTTAGGTAGCTAACCTCGCATATAGGTGACTCCTGCTGAGGGAGGGAGTTAACTCTCTAAATAACAACAGCTACTAATCCAGCCCAAAATGATAGGAATTGCATCAGTTGATTGAGAACCACCTAAGCAGGAGCATTGTGGGGAGAGGGGGGTAATCCTTCCTCAGACATCTTCAATCAAAAATACTGGATTCACCTATCACAAGGCCATTTTCTGATAGGCCATTATAACATCATGGAGGATTTGGGTGGGAAAGGACGTTAAAGATCATCCCATTCCAACCCCCTGCCATGAACACCTTCCACTAAACCAGGTTGTTCCAAGCCCCATCCAACCTGGCCTTGAACATTTCCAGGAATGGGACACAGTATCTGATACCTAATTTCCTTTTTTTTTTTTTTGATCAGATGATGTTAGGATTCTAAGAATTCCAGATTGGACACCATTTTAATAGACTCCCTAAGAATATAATTAAGCTTACTTCAATGAAGATATTCACTTATTCAAGTTGAAGAACCAGTGTGCCTACCATCCTTTTTTGAAGCTACAACAAAATATAGAAGTTCTCTTCCAAAAGAATGATCCTTGGAAAAGCCATGGAAATAAAGACATTGAATACTTGCTGAAATTTGTCTTGAAACACTCACTGGCATTCTTTTAAGTAGTGAAAGGAGAAAAACTTAAAATAAGTAAGCAAATAATCTTCTCATCAAGGAATGATGAAAATGTGAAGTTGTAAATACCTGACAAGTAACTTCTGGTTGTTTGGCTACTGGAATTTTCTTTGCTATCAGAAATCCAGTGAGAAGAGGAAAGTTGTCAATGAAAATATAAAAATGAGTTCGTATGTCCAAAGGTTTATTCCAAAACTAAATCTTTGGAATTGTTAGAAGACTTTGTCTTTTTCTTGAGGAGTTGGATAGCGAAATAAATCACATTTTATATAAAAAATATACTTCTTCTGATTAACAAAAGCCAGATGCAAAAAAAGTCCCTTTCAAATGTGCAGATTTTTTTTCTTCCTCCCTACTTTTTAATTTTTTTCTACTTTAGACAGGAAAAAAATCTCCTAGTGTTTGACATTAAACTGAGTTTTTGTTTCTTTATCAGATAAAGTTTTGAAAATGTGAAAAATCAGGCTATTGCAGCTGAACTAATGTTTATTTATTTTATTTCTGTTTTACAAGCACCTATCTACAAATCTTGGTACTTAATGTTCCATAAAAACAGTGCCAGGAATAAAGGTTGATCCCACTCTATAAATCAAAATCCAAACTTGCCATTAACAATGCAAGATCCATAAATATTGATAATCTTCCTTCATGATAAATGGGAGGAGAGAGAAGGAAGAAAAAAAAAAAGCCACCAGGGGGGATTTTTTAATAATTATTATTTATTATTCCATGGTGAAAAACAGAAACATTGATGAGGGAAGCCTGCTTGGTCTCATCTGTGACACAAATTTCCCAGTTCATTTTGAGTAGGACTTTCCAATTCTTCCCTCAACAAAGATTCCTTCTTTTCCAATAGAGATGAGCACATTCTTGAGCAGGGTGAGTCTTTCTGGGCATTTATCTGTAGCTATTCACCCAAATTTGATAGACCTGCAGCACTTAATGAGAAAGAAATCCCAAGTCAGAGCTGGGGATTAGAGCCAGCCCTCGCACCCCCTCACATGTGGCGCAGCAGCTCAGTTCTGCCGCGTGCCTCGCCACGCCAGAAGTGCTTTCCCTGTGCTCCAACCCCCTGGGTTTGATCCCCAGCAGTCTGACTGGATTAAGAATAGAGTCAAATGCTGCTGTTGGTCTTATCAGAACAGATCTGAGCCCAACACGACAAAAACATAAGGAATCAGGATCACGGTATTTTCCCTCGGTGCTCTTGTCATAAACAATTGGTGCAACAGAAAGAACATCAAGGGGCTGCTCTCTTACTGTGAAATATTCAGATCCCCCCTTCAATTTGGGCTGCTTTGGGGAGCTGATGACTGCCTAAGCTCTTTAAATGGAAACCAGGGTATTTGTGAGTGGAGGCAGCTTGGCAGAAGGTCTGAGAAGCAGCACAAATCTTCATGGAGCACTGTCGAGAAGAATAGAAGGAAATTCTTTCACATTATGAGAAAAACATCTGTCCCTTCAGTGTGGCAAGATGCAAAATCACAGCAAACGTGTCTGTTTTGATAAAAAGTATGGAACAATAGTTCCACATTACTGCAGGAGGTTGGGGTCTGTGGGAATCAACAACTGAGCTGTCCCATCTTAGCACGCATTGAGAGACTTAATGCATTCACTTGCCTTCCCCTCCCTACTGGTGTGCCCATAATTTCCATCTCTATGAAGCCAGGCATCAATAACAATGAAATTCATAGGGGTATATTTTGGAGTGCTAAGTGATGAATTTTGCATCCAGGCAAGCACCTTTCCATTAGAGTGAGTGGAAAGTGGAAAAGTAGGGCATTCATGTGACTGTAGATGTTGTCCTAGGGTGCTGGAGAGTTAATATGTTTACAAGAGTCTTGTACTCCACATGATCTCACAAAACAAAAATAGTAGGCTGGAAAGAGGAGATTTGACCAGTTCATAACCCTTTCAGTGTCTCATTTCCTCCATCTAAAAGAAATCTGCATGTTCTCCTCCAGAAAACCTCCCATGCTTCTTCAGGATGTGCTTATATCAGTCTCTGTATGCAGTAGCAACCTTTGAAACCATCCCTGGGGCCAATTACCAACACAGAGCCAGGCATTGCAATTGCTCTGTGTAAAAACTGGTTCCTTTCTTTCCTGCAAAACTTCAGAATAGAACAGCAAAGTATCTTAGGTGTGGTGGTTGGCCAACAATAAACAGAAAAACTGTAATCCCTGAAAACTAATATGGTGTAGAGGGGCTGCAGAGCAAGATGAATGAAAAGCTGTGTGGTGTGTGGAGTGTTCGGAGAGAATATTTTTTTTGTTGTTGTTGTTTCAAAAGGAGTTTTTTCACCCCAGGCCAGAAGCCTTTGTGTCAGGGAGACTGTCTCATTTCTCTGCTCAAAGGCTGTCAGAGATGACTGAGATTTGAAAATGCTTTCTGATGTTGACGAGGTCAAGGGAGACAGAGCTGCCTACCATCAGTCACTGCGTCAGTGGTGAGATGGGAGGACACGTGAGAGGGAGGATGGAAAGAAACCAGTGAAATTGTTATCTCTGGAGAACTAGATAAAACAAAATAAATACTATAAAATAAAACATGGGAGAAAGAAGAGGCACAGGTCAAACAGTAACACCAAAGTTTATGGCATTATTATTCAGCTGGAATAAGGGAAAATATCTTGGTTCCCAACTGGGGATGTTCTGAAGAGAGGGAAACTGACTGGAGGCAAAAGATATATTAATATTACTCCACTTAATCAATACATAAAATCCTCCAATGTGTTTTTTGTACAAGCCTGCTCTGCAAAGTTAACACCTGCAGTGTTTTCTGATTCCATCTAATTGTGCTTGCAATAGTTCAAATCAGGACTGCCCAAAGCAGCCAGGAATTGAATCAGGCCGTGGAAGTGGCTGCCACAGATTGCACCCATCTTGCCCAAAAGACAGTGGGCCAATGTCACTGTCACCCTTAAAGATGGACTCTCTCTGTCCTAGCTCACAAAGAAGCAGCAGGAGCCTACTTGGATAAACCTGTGACATTTCAGTTAACTGCAGATTTCCAAAGTTCACAGAAGAGCCTTTCCTGTGGGATGTGGCTCTCCACAGGCTGTGCTTCCCACAGGGGTACCCAGCTGGGCTGATCGCACATAACTTTGTGTCTCAAATCCGTTCAGAGGAGCAAGCATTTCTATAGGGCAACACACATGGCCAGCTTTAGAATGCTGGCATTGGTTTCCAGCATAGCAGTACACAAGGGTTTTATTTTGATTTCACAAAATCATTAGAAAAAGACAAAAATGTCACCATTTTTACCAGAGATTTATACTGGCCATTTCTTCACTATGTTTGTTCCCCTTTTAAGCAGGCAAAGGTAGGATTGCTGATCCATGTGCACTGGACAGGATGCAGTTTTTCTTCAAAATCTCAACTGTGTGAACCATTGTGTGGACCAGATGCCACAAACCTGCTCCTGTTCCATAATTCCTCAGTTTGCTGTGTGGCCCACTGGGCTATTTTCCCAGTGGCCCACGGGACATGTTTCCCACTTTTTGGTATGTTCCTTGAGTCAGAAGAAGACTGTAATGATGTAGTGGGAAAAGGAAATGCCAACATGGAAAGCTAAACAATTCAAAAGGATTCTACCAGGTGATAAATGTCTTGTTTTATGACCCTTCCTTGATGACGCAAGGTTTAAGGAGTACCTTTGTGTGTGTGACATGTAAATATTTTTTTTCTTCTACGTGGGGAGAAAGGCATGGGAGAAGGTGTGTGGAATGGATCCATATGTACCTGGAAACCCTGCATGGTCAGCTGTCACCGAGCACCAGGGAGGACCACAAGATATCTGAGAGTAACATATGGCTGCTCCACATCCCGGCAGCCATGTGTGGCAGGAGGGAGGGCACAGCAGGGAGCAGGGGCCTGGCTCCACATGCCTACACTGACAGCTCCACAGGGCAAATCCCACCCCACCAGAGCCAGTTCAAGACATTTCCACTCCCAGATCCCGGTGATGGAGACCCGTTGCAGTCTCTCCTTTTCCTAATGATTAGCACCCCTTTCACCTTGTCACATCAGCTGTTGGAAGGGTAGATATCTAACTCTGGATCAATGAAATAATCTGCTTTTAAGCAGTGTTTTTTTTCCAAAGACCTTTAAAATTTCATGGATCTGGCTTGATGGTCAGCCAAATACACTCCGAAACCAGTAGAGCAGAGCAGGAGCCAACCTTCACAGATCCCAGCAGGTTTGCTTTAGACAAGCAAGGAGGCTCCCTCTTATACTCTGCCTGTGCAGGGGATGTGGAACCACAATTATTTCTGTATTAATAAATGTGGGGAACAACTAGTTCTGCATTAATATATCAAACAGTGCCAAGTCTCTTTCACGCTGAGCCAGGCGGTGTAGGATGGTCTATGTCCATAGCATTAAACTGGACCTCCAAACCTGAGTGGGCAGCATCCAAAATACCTATTGGGAATGGTCTGTGGACTGTGCCAAGTCCCAGACTGTGTCAGGATATCACCCAGGGCAATACTGGAAATGTTACACCTGGACAATTACAATCTTTGGCCCCTATGCCTGTGGTCCATAACTATTTGATTAGCTATTAGAGTCAGCATCTAAATTTTAATCCTTTCAAAGCTCATATTCATGATCTGACTAAGCTTACAGATTATTCTAAATTTTTTGTGTGGTGTTTTTTCCTTTTCACAGCAATCCAGTCTCAGATCCTGAACCTGATTGCTCATTCCCATGTTTCTCCTATTGCCATCTACTCTCCTGCCTACCACCAGTTCTACCATTAAGAATATTTGGATGTCATGTTGTAAACTGTGTCAGTGAAGTGACAGCAAGGGACATAAAGACAGCAGGACATGGCATTAGTCATGTGCATTGTTTGCAAGAATTTGCATTAATTGCTGGCATTAATTTCTTTATTTCAAAGTAAAGACATCTCACATTAAATCTCAAGGTGGCTTCCTGATCATTTTTTTATTTTAACAGTAGGAATGCTAAATAATCCAGTGTATGACCTAAACTGAGGCAAATGAGGAAAGGGATATTGCATCTCTGTTGTCACCAAGGAAACAAGAAACAGTGAGAGTTCCCACCAGCTGAGCACTCGCCTCTACACCTTCAATTCACCTGAGGTAGCAACCTGGCACTTCCACTATGGATGGGTAAAGCAGAAGGTATAAAAATAGCAGGAGGTATAAAAATATCTTTAAAACCCATGGAATAACAGGGAGGGAGAGAGAAAGGAAATAATTTATTCAATCCCATCTATTCACACAGTTGCAAGAGGCTGGATGACTGTAAATTAGGGTGACCGTGCCAGGAGAAAGCGAAATTCATTCATTCTAGGACACCCAGAGCTGCAGAGGTTATTGGGTACTACCCAGCAAAGCACCACCTGGGGTAGAGCTCCTGGGAATTTCTGAGAGAGAAGCTAAAGGCAATTTTGGAGATTTCCCCTAAAAATCCTATTTGCTGTGTAAGAAAAGTAAACAAAAAGGAATAACTTTTAAAATAGGAAACTAATGTGAGGTTTTTAAATCTATAATCAGCTTAAAGTGTAAATTAAAATAACACTCAGTTCACGCTTTCTTTTCCTTAATGAAACTTAAAAATAGATAGAGTTAAATACAAATGTTTCATTGCATCTATATTTTCCATTTGCTTCTAACTCCTTTAATTGCAACTTCAGTGGTTAAAAGATAAAGATTTACTTCTTACCTTAAAACCTCATCAAATGACCTTAAAATATAACTCTCTCTCTACAAGCTCTGGGACTTATCTGTGCTTATGAGGAAAATAATTTTCTCCTTCTAACCAGATTTTACTCTGGAGTAAAATATATTTTATTTGGGATAGTTTTATTTTACATAGCTACAATAAGCTTCCATCTGATTCTTTGATTTTATTTACATATATTTTAAGGTGATCTAGAAGTACTTAGCCCAGTCACTTTAAAATCAAGCAAATAAATACATAAAAGCTTTTCACATAGCATCCTATTAAAACAAAACAAAACAAAACAAAACATCAGCAGAGAAAGCAAATCTCCAACAACAACTTGGAGTAGGTTTACAGTTCTTCAGCCTTTGCTCTAGCCCTGGAGCCTGATGGGACGCTGGTGTCCTTGGAGGAATGGTCGAAGGAATTGCTGGGGGCCAATTGCTGATTTTATCATTCAAACACAAAATTTGTTACACCACTTTATCGGTCACAAGGAAAGCAATTATAGTGTAGTTCAATTTTCCACTCAATGACTGTGCTGGGGATCAAAGTCAGTTTTTTTATGATGAAGAAAGGAATGTTTTGCTATTTTTTTTTTTTGTTATTTAAAAATAATAATGATAAAAGCTTGCATTTCCAGTAGAAGGCTGTGTTTGCCTGTGTGCCTTTTTTCTTTCTGGAGATGGAGCTGATTATTTTAATTTTTCTCTTGTTAAAGAATCAGGCTATTTTGTTGGTGGTTTGCTGTTTTTTTTTTTTTTTTTTTCTTTTTCTCCTCATTTACTAAATCTACTTCAACGTAGAAATGCAATTGTCACACTTAAAAGTAGTACAGCATTAGAACCCTAATCACAAACACTGGAGGTGAAATTGTCACTGTATGACACATTTCTCAGTATGAACTGCTTCCTTTTGGTACCCTTCGGAACAAGAAATATTCAGTGTGCACATCTTTTTTTCTCTATGTCTTTAGCCATCTAGAATTTAATTGTGATAAAAAAATAATTCATTATTATGTTTAAAACAATCAGTTTCAGAAAACAAACACATATTTGGTGATCATACAAAAACAAATTGAACGGACTGAGACCAGAATAGATAAATCATCCACAGAACTCTCTTTTAATCATAATTTTTAGTTTGATTTTTCTAAAGAGATTTTTAAAAAAGAGTCAGAATAGACAACAGCAGAGGAAGGAAAGTGTATTATATCCTCTAATGAAAGTGTGTTAATCCTACTTACACAGGGCTTTTATCTTTATAAATTTTAACGAATATATCCTTCAGACTCTCCTGTACAGTAAGAATTCAAGGAGTAAGGGCACAATGTTGCCATATCAAAGAAAATCCCATCAATTATTCAGTCAAATATTTTAATCACTCATTCTCAGAAAGTAAAACCAAGTTTCCTGGATATTTGAAAGCTTTTATCTCTCCATATGATTTTTTTTTTTCTTTGAAATATTTTACCATAGTCTCACTTCTTAGTGGTTACATAAAACAGCACCTTAGACCAATGCTCAATTTCTTCAGCTAATCTTTTTTTTGTTGTTGCCTCTTTCTATCAAAATCAGATTTGCCCTTGCTAGAAGTAGTCTCTGTCCAGTAGCATGTGTTATTTCTTCTCACAAGCATTGACTTTGTGACCTATCAGTGAAACTTCTCATATTATTCAAGTTAAGCAAATGCTTATGTTCTTCATTATAATCAGTTTCAACATAGAGGCGTAGGAAAAAAAGATAATTTTAAAATTATTTTAAAACCAATTTCTTGTTGGTTGATTGGTTTGTGGAGTTTTTTGGGGGTTTTTTTGGGTTTTTTTGGTTTGTTGTTTTTTTTTTTAAGTCTTGTGATGCTTCTGTCAGTGCTGTGGTTTGTAAGTGAGGATGGCTTATAAGCACGCAGGGTTCACCAAACTGGATTTTTCCATGAAGGCATTGGAAAACATTTGTAGTCTAGCTTCTGCTGGGTTCTATCTGAGCTTCTTTATTATGACTTTTGAAACTTCTAATAGTTACAGTTCAGACAAAAGGTAGTGAACTGAGCTAGGGGAAAAAAAAAATAAAATAATTACTCCTCCTTCTCCAAAACTGTTGAGAATTGTTGAAAACTTCCACTTGCCTTTTGGAATAATTTTTAATATTTTTCTTCAAAATGTCATATGTATTTATTCATCCCATCCTTACAGTTTTAATCAACACAAATGATAAAAATACAGACATTTTTAAGGTGTGTCAGTCTGTGGGTGTTATTGAATTTATGCTCCTTTTAAAAGAATAGAATTGTAGAATAATTAAGGTTGGAAAAGCCCTCCAAGATCATTGAGCCAACCATTAACCCAGCACTGCCAAGCCCACTCTGAACTGTGTCTCCAAGCTCCACATCCACATGTTTTTTGAATACATATAGGGAATTTTAAAAAGCAGAGAAGAAAGAGAAATAAAAGAAGAGAAAGAAAAGGAAAAATGAAAGGGAAAAAAAGGAAAGGAGAATGAAAAGCAAAGATTAAAATTGAAAAATGGAAAAGGAAAAAGAAAAGAAAAAGAAGAAAACAGAAAAGGAAAAGAAAAAAGAAAAGGAAAGGAAAAAGAGAAGGGAAAAAGAAAAAGAAAAAGAGAAGGGAAAAAGAAAGAAAAAGAAAAAAAGAAAAAGAAAAAGAAAAAGAAAAAGAAAAAGAAAAAGAAAAAGAAAAAGAAAAAGAAAAAGAAAAAGAAAAAGGGAAATTAAATCTCAGAGGGTTAAGTTTGACCTTCAAGCAATATAGCTCAGTTTGAAAAACCTCCTGCTTCAAAATATTAGCTCTGAATTAATGCTTGACAATTCCAGCCCCTGTAACAGCACAGAAAAACTCATTCACAGGCACTGTTTGAGAAACCCAATTTTATTTAATATATTTGCCTGCTTATAGTAAAAGAAAAATAAAAAAATCATTACTTTGTCCTCCCCAGCTATAAAAGCAACCAGACAGCTTCTCTCTGACAAATTCAAATTAGTGGATGGTTTCTCCCACTGGGGAAGCTGCAGCCCTGGCCTGTGGTCAGAGATAAATTTTTCAGTAAACCTGTACCTAAAGTGATGAAGGGAAACCTCCCAGTTTACTCTTTCACAGGTGAGATGATAGCAAAGCAGGGCTGCTTTTTTGCTCATGCACAAGGATGTGATGCGGGGAAGGCGGCAGGGGTAGGGAAGGGAAGAGGTCAGGGATGAGGAGTCCTCAGCTGGGGACAGTGGAACCAGGGTCACCTACCTGCCTGCATGCAAATGCCACCAAGTCTGTTAGTCCCCATCTCATAAATAATTTTTGGAAAATTCACAATAAACATGATGACATTAGGTTCACTGCAACAGGAAGAAGGGAAAGGTAAATATATCCTTAACTCAGCAATAACCATCAAGGGCCAGAAACTCACCACACTATCATTTCAAGCCCTTTACTTCCTTCTCCTGGTTTCTCATTTTTTGCTAACCATTTCTCCATTCAAGGTTTTTTTTTTTGAAGAAAATATCAATCTCTCAAAGATCTCAGTCACTTCAGAGACTTCCTCATTTTTTAAAAAAAATATTATTATAGAAAGAACTTGCTATGGAATCTGGTTTAGTGGTGGACATGACAGTGACAGGTAAAGGGGTGGATTCAATTATCTTGGAGCTCTTTTCCAACCTAAGTGATTCTCTGATTCTGTGGTGGTGCAGGCTAAGTTTTTAAGGAAAGTCTATCAGTTTAGCTCCTGCTAGAAGTTTTTTGGGTAAAATGTACAAATAAATCTGGCAGTTTAAGGAAAAGTTGTGGAATGTAGGGCATTGCTGGGAGGTGGGACTGCCTCATCTCAAGTGTGAGGTTTTCTCAATTATCCTCTTTAAGGATCCAGGGGATTTGTGCAGTGAGCAAATGCATGTGTTATGCAAGATCATATAAGGAGACAAAAGATCACGGGACAACTATCAAGCAGTTGATATAAAATTATGGAAGAGATATGTGGACACAGGTCTCATGGTGGGACACATGAGATTGAAGATGAAGATTGAGTTGCTGCTCCACAAAGAGGAGCAGATGCGAAGACCAGTGTTCTCACAGTGACAGCTTGGATCACCACAATAGTTTTCCAAAGCCCATCACCTCTTCTTTTATTTTCTTTAATTTATGAAAGACTATGCCAGCCTTTGAGGATCAAATCGGTGAACTCCAGAGATAAAAATAATATTCTCCAAAGTGTGAGCTAAAAGCAGCAGTTTTCTGAGCTGGCAGGAAAACTCACTAAAGCAGCTCACACTGTGGTTTATCTGAGACAAGTGTATCATGGAATCATAGAATCACAGGATGCTTTGGAAGAGAGCTTAAAAACCATCTCATTCCAGCCCCCCTGCCATGGGCAGGGACACCTTCCAATATCCCAGATTGCTCCAAGCCCAATCCAACCTGGCCTTGGGCACCTCCAGGGATGGGGCAGCCACAGTTTCTCTGGGCAACCAGTGCCAGAGCCTCACCACCTTCTGAGTAAGGAATTTCTTCCTAAAATCCAACCTAACCCTGCCCTCTGAGAGTTTGAAGCCATTCCCTCTTGAACCAACATTACATGCCCTGTTCAAAAGTCCTCCTCTCAAGCCTCTTGCAACCCTTCTCTCATGGTCAGCTGGGAAAGCCAGCTTGGAATGGTCAAGATTTAAATTAGTCTGTGTGCTGTTATGGAGAAGGAGTTTCGTTTTAAAAAGCTGTTACACAGTGGTAGTTCAGCAAAATGGTTCTCAGAATCTCATCTGAGAGGGAAGACTGAGTAAAAAATCAGTTTGAGGCTTGCAGTGAGTTTGCATAAAGCACCTAATTCTTTGGGAAGTGGATAAATTTATCCAATGTGCAATTCTCTCTTTGTATGCCATAAATGTTGAACTACTGTTTTCAAGTCTTAGACAAGAAAGAATAAGAATTATCTCATGATGGGTGACTACACAGCTCACTGATTGCACAATTTGGAAAGTTTGGGTTCAAATATCTGCAGGTGAAAGATGATAAGTCATCATTTTTTTCTTGTTTTCTACTTGAAAATACAATGAGACATTCTCATATTTATTGCAAATAAGTCAGTCTTACTCTGAGCAATAGAAGGAACACTCTTGCATTCTCTTTTCAACAAAGGTTCAAGATAAAGTTGGGGGTCGGTTCTTGTTTTAGACAAGCCCTCTGATAGAAACACACAATATTGTATTATCAAGAAAAGAAACATTAATGCTTGATGACATTCCTTTGACAAGTTGTCATGTCTCAATCTAAATTAAAACCACATCTGACACACCAAAAACCTTGTCTTGATCTGTCTTGCTTGGATAGTGCCAGTCCATGATATGACCTGAAATCCATTCCTTGAGGTCATTTAGACAGACTCATTGAAACAATATATACTGGCTTTATATATTGGCTGCTGGTCAATGAAAACTCTGTCTAATGTGACACTGGAGACTCTATCCCTGCCTGAAAGGAGTAAATGGATTTGATTTGGGGAAGGGAGGGAAGAGAGCAGAAAGTCTCTCCAAGGGAAAGTTCAGTAATATGGACCTACCTCACATGAACAGCCCCTGTGGATCACCTCCCTCTCTCACATGGATGAGCACAGATGAGGATAACTCCAAGTAAGAGAGCACCTGACTTGTAAGAAATGAATCTTGGGTTTCCTCCTTGGTTTTACTACTGCGTCACCTTGGGAAAATATCTTACAACTGTAGTTATACAGTTCTTTTTCCAGGTGGAAAAAGTGGGACATCCCCATTTCAGTGGATCCACAGATAAAAACTACAGCATAGCGACGATGTCCAGAGTTCTAGGGGAAATATTAGGCAAAAGCTAAATCCATAGACCTTATTTTCAATCCTCTATTTTTCCCTGAGTACTGTGAGGTCTACTGCAAGTTAACTCACATCAGTTTGTATTCCCTTGGATAACCAGCCTGGCTTAGGGAAACAAGAATTATGCCCATACCAGTAAATTCAACATGCCTAAACTGATTCCCTACTGCCAAGGCCAGCTGGCACAGGATGGCCTACACCCATGCTCTTGAAATCTCTTAGCTCCTTGATCACAGGGAAGCTCCATCTGTAGGTCCTACTGGCAGGGGTACTTGGCTTTTACTCATTTTCAAATGGATTGGATAAGAGTGAAGGGCATAGAGACAAATAACTTCCCATTCACACAGTTAAATGATATAGATTATAAAGTTTCAATGCTTAGGAATATTGCCTGGAGCTGTTTGGTTTATGAAGATGGATCACAAGTATCCTCTCCTCCAAGTGTTTTGCCAAGGACAGTACAAGGATGCAGTCATGAAAAGAGAAGGAGATTCTAATCCCCTGAATAAAGCCAGTGCCTGTGACCCTAGCTAGTCATCCTTTTCCTTTCTCCTGAATTCCTCCTGCCTTGTCTCTGTCCTACCCATCTCACCAAGGCTGCTGAAGCCCACTTTCATATTTGGATCCCACTGGGATAAGAAGAAGAATTCACAGATCCTCATGCCATGAGTATGCATTTTTTAATCCACTCTCATTACATGAAAGCCCTCGGAAAGGCATTACCATTTTTCTCTGTTTTCAGTTTAGTGTCTTGATTAAGTTTCATGAAGAAGGTTATCTAGATATGATCTGGAGGCACTGAATGTTGGAAGCTCCATCCCTTGCCCTGGAAATATGTTCCAGTTCCACATTGCTCTCACAGTTTAAAATGTGTGTCTAATTCTTCATTCGAATTTCTCTGCTTCCAGCTTTCAGCCATTGGATTTTGTTATGCCTTTACCTGCCTGATTAAACAGCCTGTTAGTTCAGGGTAGTTTCTCCTTGAAAAAGTAGTGCTTCTGTGTCTTCATTTTCTTTTTGATAAGTCTGGGCTCTTCAAGTCTCTGATGATAAGATGTTTTCTCCCACCTATCTGGGAGCAATTTTCCAACCTATTTTACTGCTATTAAGGACATGAGAACACCTGTATTGTAAACCCTTTTTCTCCTTCCTTCCTATTTCCCTGTGGTAGTAGGCAGTATCCAGTAGGCATATTAACCTTTCCAAACCTGGAACTCCCTCAAAAATATCCCTGGCCTGGTATGGCCTCCTGCTATTTCCTTCTATTGAGATTCCAGTCCACTGGAGTCTGGAATAGTAAAGTAAGCAGTGGCAGAGCATGGACACGGGCTCTTAAGCTCTTTCATGGAGTCACAGAACCATGGAATGAAGTGGGTTGCAAGAGCTCTTAAGGGTTGTTCAGTTCCACCTCCTGCCATGGAAGTTCAACAGCTACACATATTGAAATAAAAAATAAATTTATTTTAAACGAACCAAACTTAAGTGAGACAGGACAGACACCTGTTGTACCTGTTCATCATAGCAGCCTCCGGTGAGGAGATGAATGGAATGGAA
Organism: Phainopepla nitens; assembly: GCA_013400175.1. NCBI lineage: Eukaryota > Metazoa > Chordata > Aves > Passeriformes > Bombycillidae > Phainopepla > Phainopepla nitens. The sequence goes on from VXBQ01004468.1 coordinate 495,486, forward strand.
TGGAATGGATGTTGTCACAGACACTGCAACTCTGTCATATGGAACCCAAGCTGCTTCGAGGGATTTGCACCTGAGAGCCAAAGCAAGTTGTTGTGTGGGGGAAATGGGGAAGGGATTTCAGTTCTCTCATTTCCACCTTCAATGTTCAACATATCTCCAGCACCTGTTTTCAAGGCTGTCTTCAATGAAGGGAGGGTGGATGTTGTCATGGTTAAGTCAAACTTTCTTATATCATCTTTTTGCCAGACATTATTTCAAATGTTGAGGCATTTCACTGTGAAAAAGACCCCTGAATTCCTGTAGTGTTTTCCATCATGATTTGGGTCCCAACGAAATTAAAAAGATAACTTTACATTCCTTTCCGACACACATTTTCTGCAGGCACAGGAACTCTTGACACTGATTTGTCTCATTGACTTCAATGGCTGAGCCTTTCCTCCCACAAGCAATCCAGATTTCCATCTATGAATTACTTCTATAAGGTCAGGACGTTATTTTATACAAAGGCTTTCCTGGAATCCCCCCTGGAGATCCTAGCCCTTGTCCTCAACAAGCCCCTCACCTAAAAGGGCAGAAGCAGTTTGGCTGAAGCAAAAGGGACTACTTGAAACATGTGAAGATTTCCAAGGGGGTAGAGCTGAGATTTCAGGTGCAGCATCTCCTCCTCAGAACAGAAACAAGATATCTAGCAGGAATTTGTAATGGAACTTCACAACCAGGTGATCATCTAACAGAAAAGCCCCTCTTAGCCAGTCCCTGACTTGCAGATGGTAGTCACTCTTTACATACATGGAGTAAGTATGAGATGTGGTATTTAAGCTGAAGGAGGGCAGGTTTAGATTAGATATTGGGAAGGAATTCCTCCCTGTGAGAGTGGTGACGCCCTGGCACAGTTTGCCCAGAGAAAGTGTGGATTCCCCACTCCTAGAAGTGTCCAAGGCCAGGGTGGATGGGACTTGGATCAACCTAGTCTAGTGGGAGGTGTCTCTGCCCATGGCAGGGAGTTGGAACTGGATGGTCCCTTCCAACCCAAGCCATTCTATTTCACAGGCTGAGATAGACTGAATCCTCTCTCAGTTTAGTCACTAAATCTGATCCAATATTTGTAGCCCCTTCAGCCACAAAAAGGCACAGGTTGATTTGAAATGGTGTCACATGTTTTTAACAATTTTCATGTTCAGTGAATCAATAAAGACCATGTCTTGTGTTTGGCTCCTCCTCGTGCTACATCAGCCTGAACTATGCAGAAACCCAGACTTGAGTTGTTATCAATATTTTTACCTCTGTAGATCTTTGGAGCTTAAGACAGCCTTCAATCGTCTGACAGTAGCTATGAATAAATGGGAAGCACTAATTTTTCTTTATTTACATGAAGAAGAAGGGATAGAAGGTTTGAGAGTGTAGTCTTAGGCTCTCCAAAGACAGACCCTACTGTATTTTTGTTGGCTTAGAAATAAACATTTTTAATAGTTTCTTTGGTCAGTTGTTTTGCAAGTGTCTATCAGAAGAATAATTGGATAAAACTCTGGATATTATATGATTTTATGAAATTCCTGTGAACTCTGTACTTGTCTGAAGACAGTTTAATGAACCAAACCATTTCATTATCACCTTCACTTAGCCAGTCACAAACCCCAATCTCCGTGCTGCGTGCAAGAGCTGCAGGTTCTGTGAGCAATACAACTGTAAACAGCACTAAAAGTAAGCATGAATGATTAGCTGCAGAGTGGCAAATTTAATTTGAACAGTTTTGACAGGTTGTGTTGCTTGGGTTGAACTTGAAATAACACCTTGACATATCAGTGGTTCTTGTGCTTTTCCAGGCTGAGTTGTTCCTTAAGGTGTTGAGTCATATAACTTGATGATGGAGTGTCAACCATAATGTGTTAAACCTGAAGAAAGGAAATAACACGTACCATGATGATGAGCACATGTTAAAATATGTTCTACTGTTTCTAATTACAAAGAGTAGATTTTCAGTCATTTCAGTTCAATCTATAGTAGCATATTAGAAATATCCCCACTGTGCAAAACAAAAGGTACAGACTGTTTTAAATGGATGGGAAAAAAACAGATTAAGATATTTCCATTTAAATTAAACAATAGTCTGTGGTTTGGGGATAAATAGTTTAATGTGTTTCTGTGAGGCTAAGGATACCCTCAAATAAATTTCAAGCCAAAATACCAACACCAAAAATGATGAGCAGAATAAAGCCCAGTAAAAAGCATCCACTGGGAAGTATGTGATGTCAAGTGACTTAGTGGTATTTGCATGCAGGGAGATGGCAGCCGTATAAGTGAGAGATAACAGAAGAGTTGAGACGGAGAGCAAAATTTATCATAACATGTCTAGTGATGATTAAAAGCCTGTGCTTATTAGATGCATAAAATGTATTACTAAATCATTTTTGGAACATATAATTTTCCAATTATTTATGCATCACAGTAATTAATGATAGGAGGGACAGAGTCAATGATTCACTGTGTAATACATATGGTAGTTACCTGGGGAGGAAAAAATTACAGTACTACCAATTATTTGCTTTAATGTTTTTGTAATTATGCCCTACACCCAAGTTGAAAATTTCTTTAATTCTTTTTTAAACCCTTCATTCCCAACAATGAAAATGCTTTCTTTTTAGCCTCCAATTAAGTCTAATTTTTAAACTGCCATCCAAGAAATATACAATTCCATAAATACCTTGTTCCCTTTCATATTTTGCTGGCAACGGTCTGCAAGTATGAAATCTTGCCCTTCAAGCATCTTATTGATGAACTAATTTAGCCACTCTGAAGGATGATCTTTTGTTTAATCCACGTGACTTGGATTTGCATGATCTCAGGTTTTTTCTTCTTTAGTCTTAACTTTTTAACTGCAGGAAAATGAACCAAAGCTCTTGCTGTTTCTCACCAGGTAGGACTTTATTTCTGTGTATGAGAAGGGAAAAATAATTCTGCTTTCAGCAGAGTCACAGAAACATAGAATCACAGATTGGTTTGGGTTTGAAGGGACAATAAAGAGCACCTCATTCCAACTTCCTGCCATGGGTAGGGGCACCTTTCTCTATCCCAGGTTGCTCCAAGCCCTGTCCAGCTTGACCTTGAAGACTTCCAGGGATAGGGCATCAAGCAATGAGTCAAATCCCTCCAGTGTTGTCTATTCTGCCTTATGGAGGTGCTGGCACTGGAATAAAATTGTATTATTCCTAAATGTTTGGGTGGTATGGCATGGGGTTTTTCCACATTCAACAAAATCAGCTTGTGAAATATATCTCAGATGCTGTTCATGACCTAGCACTAAGGATTATTCCCAGAAAACAGTCTAGATACATCCAGTTTTGGAAATATAAACAAAAATTATATAAATGAAAACACTTTCATGCCAATTTTCCCCAGGAACACAACAATCCCAAGATGTGGATGGACACTTTGAACTTAGCTAATACCACACTTGTCTTGGCCACACCAGAAAACCACAGTTGATTTGAGCAGAAAGAACACAAGTCCTGCAACTTCCCATACTTAATCTCACTTCCACCATCCTTCACTTCGCACTGAGACCCCCTGAAGGCTCCACGCTGTCACGCACAAGACATCTGGAGGGATCTTTCCTCTTCCTGTTCCCTCTCAAAACAGAAGCCAGAGCAATTTTTTTCAAAATATCAGGCTGCATTTTCCATAGAACTGTCAGCATTTGGGGATGACATGATTTCCAGGGACTACACTGAAATTTAGTGACCTGATATGAACTTCTCCCTTGCTAGGAACTCTGTTCTAACAACCTCAGTTTGCTGACAGCTATGACAGACAGAAGTCATCTCTTTTCCGTGGGCTGGGCGTGATGCTCCCAACAACTCATGCAACTCCCACAGGACAAGAGTATGCATTTCCTTTGAGCCACAACCAAAAGCCTTTCCCAGAGTAGGCTTAGTAGTGTTTAAAGGATTTATTTAATTCTTTTCCCTTGAATTAATGAGTTTGGAGGGCCAGACTTTCCTGTGAAGAAAATATAAAAAAAAATTAAAAAAATATAATGTCTAGTGCATTTTGGCAGATTATGTGGGTGGTATATGAATCAATAAAGCTTTCAGCTATGCAAAGCCTCTGGGTGCATTGAGATGTTTGTTTGTTTTTATTTATTCCAAACAGAACTAAATATGAACAGTTTGGTAGGTTTTTATATCTGCCAAGAAATGAGAAGGTAACCCTCCCCTTACCCTTCCTTCCTCCCTGTTGCAAGTGTACCCATACCAAGCATTTATTCACTGCAAACATCTGTAAGGAAAAACCACTGATGATAATGATGGAAAAAATATTCTTGAGAAGTTTCCCTAAATGTCTGCTCAGACATGTGGATGGGATATGTTCTGGAGATTAGATATCCATGTCCTTAGCTGAGTCTGCTGTTGGGCTAAGGACAGTTTGGTGGAGGCAATGACAAAGTCAGTAGAGGCCTTAGCTGATCCCAAGTAATCCAACACCTTCTGGGTTGCTGGTGTAACCCTGATTTTGGGTAATAAGACCTTGTCCATGCTTTAAATTGTCTGTGACAGGAATTAATTCAGGGTAGATTTCTCTCTTCATTTTTACCTAAGATTTTTAGTGCGCTTATTTTAGCCAGAGCTGATTGCTGGCTCCGACCTACATGGAGCTGTCCCAGGACTTCTGCCTTGAGGTCTTAAGTTCATGAAAGGTACCAAAAAGTGTCTGTGCTGGCCAAAATCTGTCATAGGGAAAAAAAGATGTGCTACTCACAGTCACAAATTGTTCCAGCCCTGCTGTAGTCAGTATTTGAAAACAAAAGCTCCAGATTAGAATAGAATAGACCAGAATAGAACTATTTCAGTTGAAGGGATCAACGGTGATCATCTGGTCCAACGGCCTGACCAGTTCAAGGCTGACCAAGATGTGTTGGTAAGACACTGTCCAAATGTCTCTTGAATGTTGACATGCTTTGGACATCAACTCCCTCTCTAGAAAGCCTATTCCAGTGTTTGAGCAGCTTCTTGGCCATGAAAAATCTCCCAGTGTCCAACCTGAACCTCTCCTGGTACAGCTTTGAACCATTCCCATCAGTGTCTTATCACTGCATGCCACACAGCAAAGATCAGCACTGACCTCTCCACTTCCCCTCCACAGCAAGCTGTGGAGACCAAAGAGGGAAGCCCTTTGCTCCCATATTTCATAAGAATATGAATAGGAGAAAAAAAAAACCCAAACATAATATCCATTGCTTTCCAAGGACTTTGCAAGGAACTTTTCATTCTGCAAGGATACATCCATGGAAAAAAATGCAGGCAGGACCCATGCAGTAACCAAAATGGTGGATATCTCACCTAGAAAGGAGTTCAAGGCTCATGTCCATGACAGTGATGAACACTTGCATTTCAACAGCCTTCTCAAAAAAAAATGGAAATGTTATTGTTGCAACATCAAGATTTTTCAAGGATCTTATCTGCCAGTCAGAAATTGCCCATTTTCAATATTTTACATTTTTGTCCACTCTGGGAATGCAAGATATCTGAAGACAGAATAATGGACCATTTAGATTCAGAAAGATATTTAGATTCAGAAAGCAGAGCAGACCTATATAGCCCCTGATGTTCAGTTTGGGCAGCAGCCACTACTAAATTGACACTGCCCAAACTGAAGGGCAGTTAATGGGACTGAAACCTGGACAAATGGATGACATTTACTTTCTTTGCAATGACAGAAATTAGACTAATCATCATAATGGTCCCCTTTGATTTAAAATATCTAAGAGCTGCCTATAATTGGGAGATAATTGGAACTGGTTGGTGGAAATTAATCAATTTTATATGTAGAGGTTGATGAGGAGAACAAAGTTTTGGAAATAAGACAATCCTTATGTGACATGAAGCAGCAAAGTCTGAGAGGGTTGAATGTCAAAGTGAGAATCATCAGAGACTGGAAGTCTACAATGCAACTGTTGGTATCCAGGGCGACTTTCTAGATTTCCATCAAGTCAAAGGAGAGAAACTGAATGAGTGTGCAAATTATGTCTCAAAAACAGCTAAAATTGATCACATGACTTGCATTTTAGTAGATTCACTTCCTTTCACCTCCTGAGAACCATAGCTGAATAAGGAAGACGATGGCAACGAGATCTTGAAAGTGGTGGAAAGTGAACCTCATTCCATGTTTCTCGTTTTTTACTTGGATTTTTGAAAAATGCTACAGAAGCCTGACAACTTTTTGCTGTGTGATTGCAGTAAATTGACATAAGGCTGGATGATTTAGTGGAAAAGAAATGTGGGATGCAGCCAGAAATTATGGATATTTGTTAGGCAAATTTTTTTTTCCAGTTTATTAGCATTGAGGTCTTCCTTGAAGAAAGTGTACAACTGGAGATAATATCAGCAAGGGCAGCTGGTGGGGAGTCAGACTACAGGTTATGAGGTCAAATTCAGAAGGTCATATGTAGCAAGGGTGGACACAGTTAGACTACACCAACTGGCCTAGAATAGAATCATAGAAGGGTTTAGGTAGGAAGGGGCCTTATAGACCATCCAGGTCCAGCTCCTTTCTGTAGGCAGGGACACATTTCATTAGCCCAGGCTGCTCCAAGCCTCATCCAACCTGGCCTTGAGCACTTCCAAGGATAGAGCAGCCACAGTTTCTCAGGATAACCTGGGCCAGGGCTTCAGCACCCTCAGGGAAAAAATTTTTCTAATACCCAGTTTAAATCTCCCTGTTGCAACTTAAGGACATTCCCTTGTCCTGTTACTGCATGTCCTTGCTAAAAGTCGCTCTCTGGCTCTCTTGGAGTCTTTATAGGCTGGAAGCCCTTGGAAGGCTGCTAAGGAAGCCAAGAAACCAAGAAATTGTGGCAGGATTCAATGGGTCAGCAAAGATACAGCATATGTGTTTTTTATGGTGTGCATTTTTACTTCCCCTTAACATTGGGACAGAATCCTCTTTTACTGAGGAACTTGTGGAAGCTCAACTTTTATTTCTCTGTCTTTGAGACACAAAGATAATTTTTTGCAAATCTGATCCCAAGTGATTTGACAAACATCAAAAAATTATAGAAACTGGACCTGCCATTACACCTGTTATTACCTGCTACTACTTTTCTACCCAAGATTATTGCATAACTCTTTCTATCCTATATTACCTCATTTTTATGCATTTTGTTCCCACCTCTCCTCCTTCCTTCTCCACTCCAGCAGCCCTCACAATACCTTTTCCTGCTTTTGTCAGCACAGAGCAGTGCACTGTTATAAATGTCTCCTCTCATTCCCAGCCCTTTCTGCATCTCTTTCCTGTTGTTGCCTCCAGTGACATGCAATGATGATAATGGGATGCAGTGCCACTGGCATGATACCCCAAAGCTCTGCAAGGACTAGTTCAGAGGTACAGAATTGCTTAAAAAGCCAGGAGCTTCTCTACCCAAGGGGAAGGAAAAGTGACTGCTTGCTGCATCAGGAGCTGAATGCTCCTTGCCACTTCCTAGCAGAGCAGTTTAGAATCAAGCTCCACTGGATGATAATTGTTTTAACTACCATTGTGGTTCTCTCTTTTATCCAGGGGCATGGCTGGGGAGGATGGGTGAAGTTGTGCAACTGATGTCTGCCTAATTTGCAGGATATTCCTAATTGGTTGGGATAGATCATCCTGCCCTCCCTTCTCTCCCCTCCCTCCACGGAGATGCAGTCTGAGCCTTCACTTTACAGCTTTTCCAAAGAAGTTTATGCTTTCTTTACACACAGTCTGCATAAAAACAAAGTGGGCCAATGCAAACATCGTCTGAGCACCGCCAAGATTAGAAACTACTTCATTTTGTTACCAGGAAGGCCATAAAAAATCAATAAAGCACAATGATGTACCTTTTTATAATACAGAGCTTTGTAACAAATGAAGCCCAGCTGACAAAGTCTTTACAGAGGGAAGATTAGTGATAAGAACGGGTCTTAAGCTTCTTTGAGTAGAAATGTTGTGTTATAATCAGATTCCCTACTTTAGGCATACAAAAAGGCTGTTCAGGTAGCCTATAAACACGGACCCAATTAAAGAAAGGATGTGCCGTCTCTGAAGAACAACCCACAGCCCCTGAACAAGCTCTGTATGTTCTTCTGCACTGGCTCTACTGGATGATAGAAGCTTCAGTGATCACAGAATCACAGCATGGTTTATGTTGGAAGAGACCTTAAAGCTCATCCAGTTCCAACTCCTACTATGGACAGGGACACCTTCCACTATCCCAGGCTGCTCCACACCCTGTCCATCTTCACCTTGGACACTTCCAGGGATATGAATATTTTGCTCTACTTGAGCTGGGAACCAGCTAGACCTGGTTGAGAGCCAGCATGAAGGACCAGAGCATGCCTAAATGGGGCATTGCTGTTGAGGTGGAAGCCTCAGCTATACACAGTTGGGAAGATGTTCTGATGTGATCCAGACCATGGATCTACCATGCATCTACACCTTTTCCCTTTTGGTCTCTGTCTTAAATTAAAACCGGATTTTCCTAGCACAGGGAATTGAAGGGTTTCACTCCTTCATTTCCCTATTTCTGATATTCTTTGCCTCTGGAAATCATCAATAAACTGTTTCAATGGACTTACAGGGCATTAATGAGGACAATAAATTTCCACATTAATTGTATCAATAGATGTACTCTACGATTGAGACCAACAATTTTCACCCCATGGCCAATTTTAGTTTCTTTCCAGTTTATTTAGTTTTATGCAGAATTCTTAGTTGTTCATTGAAGCATACTCAGACATGAGCTCTGAAAACCCCTAAAAAGCATTTAAAGATTCAATGCTTCCACTATCACTCTGGCTCTGTACCACTGTACCAGTGAGAAGTCCTTTTGGACTGATAATCTATTCATCGTATCCTGCAGCATCATTCCCTGCTTCTCTTAAGAGTTCATCTAATCTAGTGGTGCTGTTGTCAATTCATGATGTTGAACATTGTCTGCTGGTGCTTACAGATTCACTCAGATTATGGATTTTGCTCCATTTCTTTCATATTTTCCTAAATGTAAGTCTTTTTCTTGTTTTGTTTTTTCTTTTTTTTGTTTGTTTGTTTGGTTTTTTGTTTTGTTTTTTTTCACTGAAAATGTATACAACTCCTTATGCTGTGCTTGCAGAATTGTGACTTAGATCTGAAATGAGACAGCCAACAGAGTTCACTTTTCCTGTAGACTTCAGATTTTTCAGCAAGTTAATGATATAAGAAGACAAATTCCTAGAGGAAGTCAGGAGTTTCCTTGTTAAATCATTATATGTAGACAAATTTTTATTTTATCAAAATTAATTTTGTCAGGTAATGTCACCTGTTCTTACAGAAGCTGCAGAAGCAGTTTCTTGCATCAGGAAAAGAATTGCTGATCACCCACTTTGAAAAATCTTTTGGCTGATGCTTGGGGCATTCGTCTGTGATGTGAAAAAGTGCAGTAAGAATCTCTAGTCTGCATGAAAGACAGCACTAACCTGAATCCTAATCTCTCCCACCACAGCTATCCAGGGCTCACACTGTTCATACACTTTATTAGTTAGCAAAGAAATGATTTTTTTTCTACAGGGCTAATGCCAACTCTTCTAATAGCCTGAGGGATTTTATTTATTTTCCTCCAGGATCCTATCACAGTGTGATTTCTTCTCCAAGTTTTGGCAGGTAGGCAGGCAGCCAGAATAACCATGAGTGATTCAGATGATAAAATAAATACACCCTCATTTAGTCTGAGAGTCTTAACACTCTTTTTGTGCTGTCTGAGCAGAAATCTTGGTTTGTGCCTTCTGGTTTTTGGTGGAGTATAGTAACCACCCTACAGGTTCTCATCTGAATTCTGCTCCTGAGAGCTTGGCTGGAGGAACAAGTTGCTGGTTGTCAATGGAGGCCGGAGTTTTGAGGCATCTTTAGCTACTCTGTCATTCCTGTGCTGCCTGCTTAAGGCAGCTCAGCCCCTGGTGAGCATCACTGGGCTCACCTTACTTGGCAGGTCACTCTTCTCTTCATGGAGAGAATGATTTAAGGACATCAAATCCTGCACCAAGCAAAGAAGATGTTCCACAGCCAAAAATTAATAATGAAGAAGATTTAGGAAAATTATACACATGCAAAACTTAAAGCCCAGCCATGAGTCCTGAGTCAAGAAAATGCCACTGTGATCTGTGTGATCGAAGGCTGCCAATGCAATGTCCTCACATAATTCAGCAGAGGAGTCATTTTTTGGTAGTAAACTTGATCCAGCTAAGTGGGAGAGCTTCATCCATCTGGATATGTCTTTACAACTTTAAAAAAGAAAAAGAACAAATGCATTTGGAGAAGAGTGGGGGACTTGTGAGTGATCAGTTTTAAAGAAGGGATTAAAAGCACTTCATACAGCCCTGAGGGGAAACAATAGTCTACAGACATTGGAAGACTGCAGGCTCCAAACACTGAAAACAAATATGTGAGGTACTAGGAGAGGGTTTAGTTGGATCCCCTTTTCCCATGTGAAATTGTGGGTGAATTTCTAGATAAACTTGTTTTGAGGGTGAGCTATTGGCTTAGAATAGTGTAAGCAACAGTGTGTGGGAATTTAAAAAATGCTAGGACGGTGCCTAGAAAAATAAGTGTGAATTGACTGTAGGAAGTAACTCTATCCAGGCTTGGAGATAGTTTAGCATAATCAGCTTTTTCCATCCATAACTCAGAGGCTATTGTGCATTATTAAAAGCAGAAACTTCTGGTCACTTGACTATTGGTGTCTTACAGCTGTAAGGATGTGAATGGTAGGTGTTAAAATCAGCCACAGGAGGGCTCTTGCATTATTTCCCTGCAAGCCTTTAAACATATTGAGGATAATAAAGGAGCAAGCCTATTCAAGCAAGGATAGACAGAGGCTGAAAAGATCAAGGCAGTCTGTGCTCTAGCTCCTGTCAGTATGGACAGGAAAGAAAGCTCTGATTCATGAATAGTTCGCTGTGCATTTCAGTTCATCCACTTGTAGCAGCAAAAGTGATTTCCCCTTCTGTGATTTTAGCTCGATGTCACGCTCCTCCAGTAACAGGTTCAGTCTGTACAATGAAGGTCTGGATATGAAAACTGAGAGAATGATGGAGCTTCCAAGGCAGTGCTATGTATCTGCTCCAAATTTTCCAGACATCTAAATTTGGTGCTGTTCTCGTTATTGCTAAAACATTTTTTCTCATTTTCACTTGTATTGCCTCCACTGTGGCTTGAGGACCATCATCAGTGCTACAATGATTTCATAGAGTCATAGAATGATTTGAGTTTGAAAAGTCCTTAAAATTCATCCCATTCCAACCCCCTGCCATGGGTGGGTACAACTTCCACTATCCCAGGTTGCTCCAAGCCCCGTCCAACCTGACCTTGGACACTTCCAGGGGCAGCCACAGCTTCTCTGGGCACCCTGCGCCAGGGCCTGCCCACCCTCACAGGGAAAAGGAGTTCTCAATATTGTCAGACCAGTTGTGAAATAGGGTTTTTTCTGAAGGAACATACATCCTCAGTGGAGCTGACTCAACTCATATCTGCTTTCTTCCTTCCCTCTGGATATTCCCTCTTACCCTACGTTAGATTTACTGGTGCTGGGAGAGCCTCCTACCAGCCCTGATCTCGGGTTTCCTCTTTGTCCAAGGGATACTCAGCCAACCTTTCCAAATTTGCAGACATGAGGCAACTTCATCTTCTCTTCACTGAGGACATCCCTCTTAGAATTTACTGCTCTTCCAGAAAGCCTGTCTCTTGTAGGCCACTCAAAACCATTCATATTCATATTCATATTCATATCTGGGATCAAAATAATCCCTTCATACTCAAGGAAGAGTCTTTCTTGCTCTGTTTTGTTCATGCTTTCCATATGAAGCATTTGAGGATAGAGTGGGTGTGTAGAGAATTGGTTTCCTCTTGCCCTGATCCAGACAAAAGGTTTAACACCCCTTTTTTGACATCTACACACTAATGTTGGAAAATTAGTTTCTAACTACACCTCTGAATGAAAGCGTTGAGGATTTACCTCTGATCTATTCTCCCTCCTCTGAAGCACTATTTCCTCTTCCATTAAGTGGAAAGAGATAATTCATCTTGCTCTGGCAGTCCATCCATCCATCCATCCATCCATCCATCCATCCATCCATCCATCCATCCATCCATCCATCCATCCATCCATCCATCCATCCATCCATCCATCCATCCATCCATCCATCCATCCATCCACATTCATAAAATAGCCTCACTTTCTACTAATACGTAATGAAATTCAAATTAATAAGTAAATTAATGAGCATCTCAAATATTGAAGAAATAGATAAATAAATAAACAGATCAATAAATTAGTTTTTAGTTGGGTACCTCAATCTGTCCATGAAGTGATAAAACCACCAAGAAATGTTTTTATGGTTTGAGACAAAAGAAGACAACACACTGTTTACACATGAAATTGTTTGGGTTTTTTTCCCCAGGATTTCTGCCCTTTCCTATCTTGGCAAACATCTTCTATTGCAAAGCCTGCTTTTGATAACATTTTTCCACGGAAAAAGCATTTCATCAGATAATACACAACCAGTTCTTTAAGATACAGTTTCTCTGACTGAATCCTTCCTGTAACACTAAATCCCATTTCTTTTCTGGAATACCTACATTTTTAGAAGCATTTACCCCGTTGGGTGTTAAGATTCAAACAAAAATCCATCCACAGGTGCCAGTGTCAGGGATGTGAATCGTGGGAGATGCTGTGTGTTTGTACATCTGCACCTGGCCTGTTTTGAAAACCATCTCCCCCACTGCTGCCTCTGGCATTTATCCCCTTTCCAGGCCCATGATGGTTTTTTACAACCCCCTGAGGCCTAACATATCTGGCCATCAGGACAGCAAGTCACCAAGCAGCGATGAACAGCAACCATGTGCAGAGAATTCCTTCAGAGGCTCTCCCCCCTTCCCCGATTTCTCTGCTCCTGAATGTTTGCTCTTTCATACTTCATTGGAGAATTGTGTTATCTCCACGAGATGTGGTCGGGCTCAGCGCGGGAATGTCTGCGGCAGAACTGTGGATGCCACGCCGGGACAGTGGCTAGGAATGAGGGCTCCTCTTGGCCATAGAAAATGCAAATAAATAAATAAATAGAAGAAATAAATACAAAAATGAGAGGTGGGGAAAGGAAAGTGGGAGAGAGAGAGGGGAAAAAAGACAGAGCTACTATTTTCCCCCCATTTCTTCTCTGAAGGAAGCAGCAGTGTCTCCTTGCAGAACGACAACCCTCAGGATACAGCAGTTGTCTTCAAATCTGTGACCATAAAAAATCATTATCTCTGTGAAATACAGCAATTTGGGAGATAATCAAACAGTGACCAGGGGGCAGAGCTGCCAATCTGAAGGATTATGCTCTGTGCATGCTTGATTCTGTCTGACCTTCCTCCGAGCCAGCTGTCAGCTTGGCGAAAACGCACACGGATCGACTCAGGGCACATTCATTAGACTGTCTTCGGTGAAGAAGTCATTTGCATAAAACCCCAGCTTTCTTAATTAGTACTTCATTTTTCCCTTGACTTATTTTGTGGCTAAGTTCACTTGCCTTTTTTTTTTTTTAACTTACCGAAAAATAAAATGGGGGAGGAGATTCCCTTTTCTTTTTTTTTTTTTTAATGTGGGGGCAGGAGGGAATATGACTTGCAAATTAACTCAGTGATAATTAGCCTATTAACATTTTCAGAGATGTAGGAGGTTTCCAAACGTTAAAAAAAATGAGAGGGGGGAAAAAAGTGTGCAGGGGAATACTGGTGTTGAAATTTATTATCTAAATTTCTGGACTGGCAATATTGAAATGTTGGGAAAGAAAACCAGCCCATGTTGAAAAAATTTTCTCCTTTTTTTACAGTGACGCATATTCTTTCACATTTACTTAGGAAAATGATACTTCATCATTCCCATGGAAAAGAAATGGAATTTCTCTGCATTGTTAGGAAAATAAAAAAAAAAATTCTTCTCCTACAGGTAGTGAATTGTTGGGATTAAGGAAAAGTTGACGACATACTGCAGTTTTACCAAGACTTCTCCTGTATGCACCAATAATGATTTTCACATCCCCTAAAAGAATAAAAAAAATAGTTGTGCCAAAATAAATGGCAAATTGTTGTAGGAGTTTGAAGTATTCAGTTGAGATGCTCCACACTTTACTGGTTTAAGATCGTTCTGTGATTGCTGGGAACAAACAAGGCACAGGAATGATTGTCTTGTGTTACAAGGAGTGTTCAGGGGAAAGAGAGATGCCAAATTAGTGCAGACATTATCAAATTTGCTCTTCAGTTCAAAGTGGATGCTAATGATGCTTGTTCTCTGTTTGATATTCTGCCCCTGCCTGATGTAGGAAGGTGTCTCCAAGTGCTCCTAAGTTTAATCACAAACTAGCCCAGCTTACATTTCAGTACTGCTATCATAGCTTAATTATTGCACAAGGGGAGGGAAGTCTTGAAGTCCAAGCAACACTCCTATTACTCACTGACAAATCACAAAATAACAGAGGTATTAGGAATACACATCCTAGCATGCTGGTTTTGGAACAGAATTCTGTTTGAAATTGTGAAAAAGCAGTAAAACCTGCTGCCAGGTTTTGTCATTTCATTCCCATCGCATGAGAGAGCAAAACTCTAACTGGGAGCATCTTTATTTCAGATATAAATTGCAGCTCTCCAATGGTTTTTTAATTTAAAAATTTAGTTTTACAGTTCTTTTCCAATATATGACTTACATAGAGTTTCAAGACAGGAAAGGTAGCTGCCATCAAGACATTGAACATCCCTAAATTTGAAGAATCAGGACCACCCTTTGGAAGACAAAAATATTCAGGTGTTTATTAGTGAAATGAGTAGTGCCAAGACTTGTTCTCCAGTCCTCAGGGCAGGAGGCTCAGACTGGTATGTGTGTGTAATAGTGAATTGCCTCAGCCTCCAAAACAGCATTAATGCATACAAACTGCCTCAAAGGAATTGTCCTTGGCCCACACCAAGACCCCAGATATTCAATGAAATAATCTGGGGCAATACAAGTTGGCCTGGTACAAAACCATGCTGAAAACTGTTCTGGATATAGAACAGTATGAATGGCCACAGTTTAGTGCCTGTGTCCACTTCCAGCAGTGTTTAATTTACTCAGGCAGCTGTACCCTCAGCTACTTCCATTCGGGAATTGAAACCAGTTCTGAAGTCCATTTCAGACCTTATTCATTGGGTTGTTACAAGAAATATACGTAAGTATGTACCTTGAAAACCTGTATATGTAAAGAGGCAGATTAATGAAATATCCTGAAGTCTGTACACGTAGACTTTTAATGGAATGAACACAACAACACATCATGCTCTTGCTTTTATGAGTTATAGATTGGTAGAAATTAATTAACAGAAGTGAACTGCTTCCAAATTTCAACTGTAATGGCCTGTGCCAAAGGACTTCAACAGTGCTGAACACACATTTTATTTCCTGTCTGATGTTTAATAAAAGTATCTCAAGTGACCCAAGAGCAGTTATGGAAGCAGTGGTTATGGAAGTCAAATGCAAAGAGCACAAAAGTCGATAGAAATATTCTAAGGTTTACTCCAGCCTTTCTTGACTTCTACCAATTATGTTTGGAAGCTTACAGAGACCTGTCAGAAAAAGTCTAATCTTCAAAGATTTTTATTGTCTATGTGTAGATTAAAGACAAGCTACTGAATACTAGAAATTGCCCAGTAAAGCTCTATCAAAATAGAAAAAAATCCAAAAATAAAAGTCTACACAGTTTCATTCTCATAGAAAGAAAATCTCACAGGGAAAAGCTGGATTTTAGAGCTGACCAACGTACTATCCCTCTGTAAATTGCACTACACCTATCCTCAGTGAATTTGGGATATATCCAATACACTCTCAGCCTCACAGCATTTAAAATCTCTTGTCTGTAGCCTTTGATGGGCTCCTGTAACCTTCTGCTACTCTGGGAAAATTTACTAGATTGCAAAGGATAAAAATTGATTTCGTTATTAGACCCAAAGATTCAGCAGTAATTCCCAATTTAGTTACTAGGGACAATCTAAAGTCTAGTTCTAACCTTTCCACTCTACTTTTATGCCCTCTCAGTGCCACCACACTCAGCAGATATTTTCATTCAGCTCTTAGGCACCAAACATCACTTCCAAGACTCCCAGCACAGACCTATAGGTACTTCACTCATGTTATTCAGAGTTCTCTCCTTATTCTATTTCCCTCTGAATTTAAGCTGCAATTCAGAAAGGTCAAGTTCTCAGATGTAAATAAAATATTGTTCCTATGACACATTCATATAAGTCCAAGAGGAGTCATCAATCACTGCTGGTTGATTCAGTACAGTTACAGCAATTTTAGGTCCTTATAAAAAAATTCATTTTGTATTTCCAGTCTAGGCAAAGGTCATCACATCTAACTTTTCCACTACCAAAATTAAGCATTTAGTCTGAAGCAGTCAGCTATACTCCTGCTGTAGTTGGAAGGAGACTCATATGAAATATCAGGAAATAAATGAAATCTAACTAAAGGAGGCACCAGTTCTGTGATGGAATGAATTGTTCTCCCTGGGATCTAGTCTCTCCTTGCTGACCATCGGAGCCTTTCTTGACAGATAACTTAGCAAAGAATTATTTCTAGCAAAGAACAGTTCAATGAGATGGGTCAAGGGTTTAATTGCTTGATTACATGGTACAGACAGTCTTGAAAGCTTTCTTATCATTGCAGTAATTTCAATGTAAGATAATAATAATAATAATAATAATAATAATAATAATAATAATAATAATAATAATAATAATAATAATAATAATAGTCTCTTCAATGAGCAGAGACATCTTCAACTAGACCTGATTTCTCAGAGCTCCATCCAACCTGACCTTGAATGTTCCCAGAGATGCATCCATTTTCAAAGTCGTTTTCTGTCTTCTTGATTTTATAATCAGTGGGGGATTAGGTGATATTTCTCAAATCCATGGGTTCTTGGTGTCTGGAATACACTGAATACTCTGCAGTGATCTACAGCTTCCACTACTGCTTCTTTGTATGGCACATAATTATCTTGTCATGCATTATCCCAAGGCCCTGAAATTTTTGGGACAAAAGTCATCACAATTCCAGATAGAGACTCAAAGAAACAATGTCCAAAATTACCATGGCTGACTCCAAGGAGAAAACATCTTCCAGTGCTACATGGAGGTCTCTGTGAGGAGCAGAGAATAGCTGAATCAGAATGCTCCCATTTCAGAAGGCAAATTTTGTGTCCAATTCTAACGAAATGTGGTTCAGTTCTAAATGAGGCTCCGACTCTTCACACAAAAAAGAAACCAGAAAATCCATGGTAAAATCCATAAGGTTGAATGATAAACTCTAATGTAATAAAGATATGCCAAGAGGCCCTGGAAAATGGATGGAGGTACATGCTCAATCTTGAATATATTTCTCCCTTCAATCTCCAACTTGATGAGTAAATACCAAAACAGTATTTGTTTCTTGAGCTATATAGAAATAATAAGAAAATTCATAGAATCATGAAACTACTTATGTTGCAAAAGACCTCTAAGATCATTTAGTCCAAGCATTAACTCAGCACTGCCAAGGCCACCACTAAACCATGTCCCCAAGTGCCACATCCACATGGCTTCTGAATACTTCCAGGAATGGTGAATCCACCACTTCCCTGGGCAGCTTGTTCCAATTCCTGGCAAATCTTTCAATAGAAAAAATTCTCAATATTCAATCTATGTCCCTCATGTGCAACTTGAGGCCATTTCCTCTCTTCCTATTGCTTGTTCCCTGGGAACAGAGTCTGACCCCCCCTGGCTGTCCACTCCTGTCAGGGAGTTGTGCAGAGCCACAGGGTCCCCCTTGAGCCTCCTTTTCTCCAGGCTGAGCCCCCTTCCCAGCTCCCTCAGCTGCTCCTCATCAGACTTGTGCTCCAGTCCTTTCATCACTTTCACTGCTCTTCTTTGGACATTCATGTGTCCAAATAATGTAAAAATTAAAATATGTAAATAAAGGAAAAATGCTCTGTTGTCTTCAGTGTACCTAAGGAACACTTTATCCCATCAAGACATCTCCCTGATAAGGCTGTCATTTCTCATCCTTCAGCATTTCACAGTATGTCTTCTTATTTCTACTTAGATTTTTCCTTGAATTTATGCTTTTTTTTTTCCTTTTCTTTGTCATTTCTTTCTTTTCTTTCTTTTCTTTAACTACTAAAATTTAACCTAAATTTCCCTGCCAAAGCTTAAATCCATTACATCTTGGTCTGTCCTAAGTGACTAATGAGAATAATTATCAAACAATTTTTCAATGTGAATTACCTACTCAGGCTAAAATAAACCCACCAATCTCATTTTCAGTGAAAATCCTGAGCCTGGCCAACAATTGCAATCCCTGAAGTGAAATAACAGGGTTTTATTTACTAAGGTCTTCAGTCTATTCACTGTTTTTTATTGGCATTGAAATAACATTTGGGCAAGATTATATTGCATATCTCTTTTCTTTTTTTCCTAAGTATGGCTGTTTAAAAGCCCATAATTAAAAAGCCTCTGTTAATACTCTGATATTGCCACCAGGATCGAAGAGAGATTAGTGCCAGCATTCTGGGCTGCTAAAGCATGTGCATCGTATTGAACACACACTCACTGGAATGCTCATTCCCAGAAAAAAAAAAAAAATAGAATTGAAATAGGATTCTTTCCAAGATGCTCCAAGCATCAGCCACAGGACTGAATCTTTGTGCTGCCTTGGCACAGAGAATCTCTCAGCTGGTGTAAAACAGTTGTACCTGGCTGTTATGTCAGCCTTTCTCTTAAGCCTTTCAGCTTAAAAATCAGCTGCTCTAATTCTCATCTGGGACATGATTCCTGGAACCACGGGCAGCCTTTTATAACACAGCGCTTGCCCACTGCTCTGAAGGCTGTGCTCTTTGCAAAGGCTGACAAAGGCAGAGCTTCATGTGTTGTGTTAGGATATAAATTTTACTGAGATGGAGAATAAATATGTACAATTAAAAAACCTGTATGCAGCACTGTTGCATCGCCATACATATCCTCCACAGTAGGTAAAATATCCCTGGAGAGGAGAGAGCAACAGGCCCAAATACCACTAGGGATGAAAAATGAGAAAGAAAACAGCTGGGTGTGCAAACTGCAAAATGATTCCCTTACAACAGCTGCCTTGTTTCCATTAGCACAAACACTTTCAGCTTGCATGACAAGGGGTGAACAGGTAAAACAGGCTGGAGTCCAGTTCGTTGTCCAGCATCAAGAAAGGTTTGGAGTCAAGGTGGGGGTGCTGAGGAGCAAGGAGGGTCCTTCTTGCCAGAGCCACAGGAATTCCCTTTGATTTTGCTATTACCTGAGGGTACTGCAGCGCTGGCTCCAGACAGCACCATTCCTTTGTTGTGTCTGACCATGTGTTTGCACCATCTCTGCCTTGAAAGGTTCCAGAGCTCACCGGGAAACTTGGGAGTACAAATAACTCTGGAATATACCACAAAGAATCCGCGGCTGTCCCATCCCTGGAAGTGCCCAAGGCCAGGTTGGATGGGGCTCGAAGGAACCTGGGATAGTGGAAGGAGTCCCTGCCCATGGCAGGGGTTGGAACTGGATGAGCTTTGAAGTCCCTTCCAACCCAAATCTTTCTAGAATTCTATGATTCTATGACTCTCTGTGGTTTTTTCCAACATCCTAATTTCTTTTTTTTACTCTCTTTTTTTTTTTTTGGTAGAAAAATAAATTGAAACAAAAATATCAATTCTGAGTAATTTAAAACCTATAATTTGACTGATTTTTTTTTATGGAGTGCCTTGTCTAACTTTCTCTTAATTTTATACAGAAAAAAATGTTCAAATCCTACACCTTAATATTGTCATAATAAATTTGATATTTTTGGTATTTTAATCAGACTTTTTAAAAATAAAACCTTATTCTGGTGAAGCAGACATCATTTCAAAACTGTAAAAGTAAAGGATAGCTAAAGCATGTACCTTCCCCACCTATGCTGCCAGTTCTGCTGTTGCACTTACAAAAGGCATTATTACAGAAATGGGAAAGCTTTGAGCATAGCAGGAAACTTCACAGAGATTTTGTAATGTTCAGGACCTGGATAATCACAAGTTTAAATATATGTAGTGTCCAAAAAATACTTGTTAAAATAACAGAAAAGTGCACAGAAGAGGAGAAGCAGCTATGAAAGAGTTTTCATTTACACAGTGACACTGAATTCACTGGATTGTTTGATGCAGGAGGACATCTTCAGTGACAGCATAAAACTGCTTTTCCATGGATTAAAAAAGACACCAAATATAATCTAAAAGTAACAGACATGCTTTAATTTCAGTTCCAAGATAAAAATAAAAGCAATTAATGCAAGTTTTTGTTACCTCAATGTAAATGAGAAAGACCCTCGAGAGCTCAACAGAATTATTCCAGTTTTTCACTGATACAAATCAAACCAAGATTTCACTCATTTTACTTGAACAGAATTAAAATGCAACTTCAAATTATTTAGTTGCTCAGATATATTTATCAACACTGAGTGTCATCTCATCTACAGGGCTCAGTAACAAAAGGTTTGTATCAAGTTCAGAACTTCCCTGCACGAAGGGCTGTTCCTACCATAAAAAGGCCAGATCCTGCCCTATTTGCAGTGTGAATAAATGAGCCAGATAAAAATCAGGGATAAGGAAATGATATTGTCCCCTTTTTTTAAAGATCATGGAATGAAGCACACAGCAATTAAATGTTGCAGCCAAGGTCACATTGTGATTTGCAATCCATAGCACGTTGATGTTTTGAACCTGTGTTTCAAGCTTTGCATCAAAAGAAATGATTTTTAATTATTATTATTTTTATGGCATAAAACATTTGCAGTGGAGTTTTTTTGTAGCTAGCACACGATGTGGTAAATGCAATTATTAAAATTATATAGCTCAAAAATTTTCTGCTTCCTAATGTATTCTGTTTTTTGTTGTTTGTGTTTTTTTCGTTCAGAGTGACCATGTTTTATCTTTCTTTCTTTCTTGCTTGCTTTCTTGCTTTCTTTCTTCTTCCTTTTATGGGGGGGCTTTTTTTGCTTAGGTATCAAATTGCAATCTTACATAACCCAAATAAAATAAAATAAAATAAAATAGAATAAAATAAAATAAAATAAAATAAAATAAAATGGTTACCTAAATACCATTACCTGGAATTTTGAAACATTAAGACTTCAAAAGGGTTAATTAATTACATTAGCTGTGTCATTATCCTGACAACATTGTGCCTTAGGGCATATAGATCTATTCAGCAGCTGAGTTTGAAAGAGCTGTGTCCTTCTCTCACAGAAGAAAATTCATCAGACATTAAAAACATAGTCATTAGCAGAACATATTGTTTTCTCTCCACCAGATTGAGGAACATCAGATGGAATAATCAAAACAAATATTAAATAAATATTTCTCTTTTTAAAAAAACATGGAACCCAGAATTCATCACAAGTCTGAGTAGATTTTTTCCGTAAGTTGAAACTGCTCAGTATTTACTGATTGTGGAGAACGAAACTAGCCACAATCTCACATATTGCAGTCAAAAATGGGTGTAAAATGCTCCTGTATTAGCATGAAAAAATGATGTTATCACTTTTAACAGGTGTAAATAACTGTACATGGTACAACTCGTATAAGTATAGAAAAATTGGTAAAATACGGAAAGGACAACAAAGATGCTTAAAGGTATGAAACAGGTTCCGTGTAAGGGGAGATAAACTGAAATAAATCTCTACAGCCTGGAGAGACTAATTGTTTCAGGATGGGACAGAAGTCTATGAAATCATGACAATTGTGGAGGAGGCAAAGAAAGAACAATTATTTGCCTTTCCTTGTAATACAAAATCCAGTCAGTATCAAATAAAGTTATCTGAAGGTGGGCTCAAAATGATTAAAGGAAAGTACTTTTTCACACAGCACAAAATTAAACTATGAAACTCATTGCCACGGGATGTTGGGATGTTGTGAATGTCATAAGTTTTCACGGATTCGAAAAGCAATTAGATACAAACACAGAAGGAAAACCCTTCATAGACTATGAGAGACAAAGGAATAACCCCCAGGTCAGGAAATTGCATAGCCACAGATTACAGAAGGCTGGAAAGCTCAAATGTGGGAACATCAATGCATATTTTCCTTTTCATGATTCTTCCCAACAAGCAGTCAGAACTGGCCATTGCTGGGGACCAAAAAGCTGTCTCTACAGTCTGTGGTCTTACGGAATACATCTTCTTTTACAAACCAGTCGAGAATTAGTCTAAAAATATTAGCCCTAGAGTCAGAGGAAATAGTTTTTAATTACAAACATATCCAATGGTTTTGTGTGGTGCTGCAGCTCTAGCACAGACCCCTGTGGATTCATCCTTTTTGCAGCACATGTGAGGACATAGGATGAGGAACACATCACATGCTCATGAACATTTGGGAAGATGTTTCCTGTCAGAACTTGAAATTGCAGCCACCAGTGCTGCTTCTGTTGGAAAGTCTTTAATCTGTGTCAAATCACAGAATCCCAGGTTGGGTAGAGGTTGGAAGGGATCACAGTGGCTCATCTGGTTCCACCTCCCTGCTCAAGCAGGGTCACCCCAGAGCACAGGGCACAGGATTGTGTCCAGACAGTTCTGGAATATTCCCAGTGAGGAGACTCCACAGCCTCTCTGGTCTCTGTTCAGTGCTCAGGCACTGCACAGTACAGAAGTTCTGCCTCATGTCCAGGTGGAACTTGCTGGGATCAGTCCCTCCCTGTTCCTCTGGTGCCATTGCTGGGCCCTGGAGCAGAGCCTGGGCCCTGCTCTGAGCCCTCCCTGCACACAGGGACACACAGGGATGAGGTTCCCTCTCAGCTGTGTCTCCTCTCCAGGCTGAACAGCCCCAGCTCCCTCAGCCTTTCCTGGGCAGGAAGATGCTCCAGGCCCTTCATCATCTTGTAGCCTCTGCTGGACCTGTTCCAGGAGCATCATGTCTCTCTTTTCTGGAGGAGCCCAGAACTGGATACAGCACCCCAGGTGTGCTTCAGCAGGGCTGGGCAGAGGGGCTGGATCATCTTCCTTGGTCTGCTGACGATGTTCTTCCAGATATAACCCAGAAAAACCAAAAGGAATATTGTACATCTGCTGTGATGTGAACCATCACTATGCATTTCTTATAAATCCCTCTTAAACAAACAAATACAAACAAACAAAAATTTGACAAATTAGGGCCTTTTATGAGATGTCAGGGACCTGAAAGAGATCCATGGTTTAAAAAAATAATTAAAATTATCTTTGTTTTGGTTTGAACTGAATAAAAACTGCCCATTTATAAGCAGTTGCACCCTGATGCCGTTGATGACTTCTTGAACTCTGGGAGGAAATAAACCTCTCAATAATATATAAATTAATCACATCTAAGTAACATTTATGATATTGGCAAAATACCCTGTCTTGACAGCAGGGCCATTCCCTGACAAAGTTCATGGCCCTGTAAACTGCTGCAAAAAGTGCTCCAAATTTTTATAAGAGTACCAAACCAGATGCATTTTCACAAATATTATGCAGAGTCAACTTCAAATTTGGGAATGGTTCCCTTGCAATTGGCAGAAATTATACTATAAAAGCTGAACATATGTACCAGATTTTTTTGTTTTCCTTTTTGCTATTGTTTAGAGATCTAAATTTAAACTCTGATATTCCAGTGGTGTAAAGTTTATGACTATAAAGAAATCTAGAAATCACAAGATCTAGAAATTGAGACATTGTAAGAATTCTATAGGAAGAAAAGTTTGAAGATAAAAACATTAAACTCAACAACAAATCTACTTTATAAATCTATTAAAAAGGGAAAATAAATTATTAGTCGCATAAACAGTGAATTTTGGATTAGTAGTTGACAAAAGAGGATTGAGAAGGACCCACCACCAGCACATGGGAGGGAACTGGTGCATAGTAAATAAGCATTAAGGTTGATTATGCAAATCTGTAGACCTGCAGAATAAAATATACCTATAGTTTATACACCTCTGTTCCCAGGCAGACAATCTCCACATGATCCCAGACATGAAATTTGAAAAATCCATATTTTCTAGTTTTGTTGTCTCCTGATCGATCCTAAAAAATCTTTTGTGGAAAAGCTTTTTCTTTTTAATTTATCATTGAAAATCAAAGTCATGACATGAGTCAAAACCTCTGAATCCACCTTAAACTGTCAGTGGGGGAATTTGCTGCTCCAGCCCATCCCTTCATATTTGAATTATGCAGCCTGAGTTGATTTACAAAGGTCTTTTGGTCACTGACAAGTGCTGGAGGCTCAGTTCAGGTGTCTCATGGATACACCAAGTGTAATTTGAGAAGCCAAAGGTATCCCAAACATCTGCAGGGGCCAGCTAGATCCAGCTCGGGCCTTCTGGGGGATGTTACCACCTCTGGACCATTGCTTGTGAGTCTGCATATCAAATGGCACTGCAATCTGAACCCAGTGCTTTGAGAGATTTACAGAGAAATGCCTAATTCTCCTTGATAGTCAAAAAGGTATAAGGAGCCCAGATGGCCTGATATCTATCTATCTATCTATCTATCTATCTATCTATCTATCTATCTATCTATCTATCTATCTATCTATCTATCTATCTATCTATCTATCTATCTACCATCCATGTATCTTTCTTTCTTTCTTTCTCTCTTTCTTTCTCTCTTTCTTTCTTTCTTTCTTTCTTTCTTACTTTCCTTCTTTATGTGGTTTTAAAATAGTGCTGATGCATCCTCTGTGAATGTTTTCATCACTTAAGGAGAACACACCTGACAGACTTCAAGAAGCATTTGGACAATGCTTTCAGGCACACAGTGGGATTCTTGGTATGCCCTGTGCAAGGCCAGGAGTTGGGCTCTATGATGCCTATGGGTCCATTCCAGCTCAGGATATTCTGTGATTCTATGTGAAATAAAGCTACCTCAAGGTCTCTAGATGGTTATCTTCAACATTGTCTCCCTATCAAACTTTTACCTTCGCAAGATGGAAGTGCAGCATATTCCATCCCACTGGACAGAGCTGTACCTTTAATTTTACAGATGTGTTCATCCACTGCTCCCTGAAAGGAGGTTGGAACCCTGTGGGGGGTCAGTCTCTTCTCTCAGGTAACAAGTGATAGGACAAGAGGAAAACACCTCAAGTTGCACCAAGAGATGTTTAGATTGGGTGTTAAGCAAAATTCCTTCCCTGAAGGGGCAATCAGGCTTTGGAAAAGGCTGTCCAGAAAAATGGTGGAGTCACCATCCCTGGAAGGATTTGCAAGATGTGTAGACATGGAACATCTCCATGGGTGGAAAATCACTTCTAGGCAAATAACTAACCCATAACACGTATTTTTATTCACATGTTTTTAAGGACATGTATAGTATATTTACCAGTTCTCATAGAATCCTGGAATCTCAGAATGGTTTGATTTGGAGGAGACTTTGAAGATTCCAGTCCACTGCCATGGGCAGGGACATCTTCCACTAGACCAGGTTGCTCCATGCCCTATCCAGCCTGGCCTGTGTAGAACTCCACAAAGGATGAATTGTATTTAGAATCTGTGGGCTTGGTGTTTTACAGATCTCACAAAAGAAAGTTTTTAGTTATTTCCTATAGTCAATTATATGTGATATATACTGCTATGTATAGAAAATTAACAATTTTCTCTACTTCGTAGTACTTTATGGGGAATGGGAAGATATGCATGACTGTGATTCTCTTTTCTTTCCTCCTCTTACTGCTTTTCTCTTCTGGTAATATATTGAGGAAAAAGAATGAAATATTAAGTAGAAATATTCTAGGATGGCTTTCTGTTTCACCAGGGGATGACAGATGAAGTGGAGAAGATACCTGTTGGATTTATGGAGCCGATCCATCAGACCCTGCTTGACCCACAGCTGTCATCTCCCTAACAATTAATATTTACCACTTGTAAATGCCTTCAGCCAGGGAGGGTTGCAAGCCGAGAGGAGGTAAGGCAGGGAAAAACCTAAAAGGGAGGTTTTGTGAGGAATTGCAGGGAGCACAGTACATCATGAGGTAATTACAGCTCGGCCTGTCCAAGTATTACTCTGCAATGGTGAATTATAGGCATGAGGCTGCAGCGCTTCACTTTCTTACTTGTAACTAAATCAGAATCCTTTTAAGTTTTAATTAATCTGCTTAGCTTTAGTTGTGAGGGAGCAGGGGAGTGGGGAAGAAAGGCAGATTAACCCTTCAATTGACAAGGACTTTCACAGTGTCTCCTCTTGGGCTATTTTTCCCTTAAGCACCTGAGGGAGACAGCATTATCAGTCTGACGTGGGGGCCCATTAGGCTATGATTTTTTAATTTTTTTTTAATTTGCTAGTGTCTGGTTAGTTCTCTCTATTTCATTATCAAAAACCAATTAATTTTCTGTAAAAGCATCAAATTAATTACAAAATACTATGGAAATATAAAGAATGGAGGAATTTCCCTCTTCTCTCCTCCTACCCTTGCCTCATTATGGGAAATATGTTGGGCCCCTTGGCAGCAAAGCCCTATTAAAGAGCTACAGACTGTCTAGCTCCTCATTTAAAATTCTGTTGGCGGTGTCAGGAGGCCTGTGTGATGGGGGTAAGTCCATTTCCACCCACAGAGATCATTTTCCAATTCCCCAGCACAGAAAAATACAGTCATAGAATCATTAGAACTGGGGCTGGATGAGACCTCAGGAGGAAACTCAGTCCGTGTCCTCTACCTGTTCACCAAAGCTTCCAGGCCTGGACACATTGCAGCCTTTCCAGGTGCTCTGTTTTTGCAAAGATCTATTTCATTAGAGAGGTGTCCCTACTGAAGTTCTTGTTCAGAATTATTTCTCCTAGACTTATTGAATATATTTAATACTTTTATTTTTCTTTTTTATCTCTGATTTCTGGGTGTTTGAGTATAGTTATTGTGTCTTCATTAGTCTTTTCTTCAGACAATTTTTCCCTCTTCATTCTGCCTTCTCTTTGTAGGTGACATTCACTGAGGCTCTTCTCTGAAGGGTTAAAGTGACAGTGGGAGGAATGGAACCCATCTACAGCTTGACTGCTCCTAAATACAGACCAATGATTCAGATGATTAATTGGTGTTCAGCGCTACTAGGATATTCTTACCTGTGCTCCAGCTGCCAGCTGTCCTTAGGCCCTCTTTCCTGGCCATTATCCTCACCTAAAATGGCAGTATATGCCAATGTTCAGATGAGAGGGCTGTGTCCCTCATAGGTGTCTACAAGCTTTCACAATACTCCGTGGAAATCCCACCCGGGCAATATTTTGAGTCCAGAAGCAGAGATTCAGTTTTCCAAACTGAAGAACTTGCTTAAGAGTTTGTGGTCATCTTTGAGTTAAATATTAACGAGATCTCTGTGGCTATAATGGAAGCTTAGACTGCTGATACTTATAGTGGGGACTATACAGAAACACTGAGTTCTATATATCCCTGTCCATGGCAGGGGTTTGGAACTGGATAAGCTCTAAGGTCCCTTCCATCCCAATCCATTTATGATTCTGTGGATCAGTGTCTAGTTCTGACTCCTAACATAATTCAGGTAGTAGTACATACGTAGTACATGTATAGTAGGTCACAGACACTGAGACATATAGGAAAGAACACCACATTTGAGAGTTTTTCACAAAATGGAGATTCCTGAGTCTGTAATTATGAAAATTTCAGAACCCTTGTGTTTGCAATCATGCTTGGAGAAGATTGACATTGAATGCCTCTCACTGAGTTCTCACTGAGAATATTTACTAAGGATGAGTTGATAGAATTGTCTTCACAGGAATTGTTAAATGTGAGCATAATTTCCCCATTATACCCTCTCAATGCTGTATCTGCAGCAGAGATGGATTCAGGTCATACCAGAGTAGATACAACTCTGTTTTCTGGTTTGGATATATCTTATACAACTTTGGTTGTATGTAGGCTGACATAGATATCTGGCTTTAGATCCAGACGTGCTTTGCTGGATTTTATCCCTTCTGACAAGAACTATTCAAAAAGGGTGCAATCCCTGTGCTTAAGTGAATGGCAGGACTGAGATATCTGGGAGGGGTGAAATATATGTTTGCTCAAAAAAAAGCACATTTACCGTTTTTGATTATCCCTAAATGCTGTAATTGCGATCACCGTAACTAATACAAACGGTTCACTGTATTTCAGTTAAACTTGCATTTATATTGACTAAATTATGTAGACCTTATTCCTAAACTCCTCTGATTCTGTGTCTTTTATGTAGCAAAGATCCAAAGTGCTGAATAAAGAGTGCTCATTGCTGAAAAAACCCATTGCTCTGACCTAGAGCCCATTATCTCAAGGCAGTCTCAACTTTCCAGGAATGTAGCAGCCCTATATCATTTTACTCTTGCTCTGAATGCTCCTCATAGGCCACAGTTTAAGCAACAGGAGTATGTGGAGCTCTAAAGCCCTAAAGAAAAACCAGCTCCATTTGGCAGCCAATACATTCCCCTTAAGGCTGTCAGAGCACGAGTAGCTCAAACACTCAGAGAGCTGCAGGAAAAGCTGGATATTTCCTCTGTAAGACTTGGATTTTTTCTGGCAGCTCAGGGAAGGTGAAGATTAAAACACCCTGGATATCTGAATTTCCTTATCCTGTTTCTACTCTAATGGTGGGGATTACCAAAAAGGTCACTCCTATGAGTGGCATTTATCCACTGTGTCTTTCACCAGGATAGTAATAATAATGGCCAGTTAAGACTTGCAGGTAAAACAAAACAAAACATTTTCTGGCCATTGCCAGACTGCTGGATTCCTTTTGATGAGGATATAATTATGGGATAAAGAAGAGGTGCTGTCACTGGTCCTAGTCTGGTCCACAACGCTCTCACTTGACCACCTCCCTACAGATTCTTATGCTATAGCAGAACTAAGGAAATCCTCACTGGTATTCAAGATATGATAAATGTGGAGAAAACTATGCTAATTTTAGCTAAACACAGGAAAACATAACTTTGGAAGAAGGCAAGCAAAGAGAAGAAGGTGAAAGTTGCCATATACCTGTTGAGTAGTTAAAGGAATTTACTACTACAGAAAAGTTTTACATCTTGTCTCTCTGCTCTGGTGAGCTATGAAGTTTCCTTTGAGGTACGGCATTTTGTGTGCAAAGCCTTGCTTGCCCTTTAGTGACAAGGCTTGTTCAATGGCAAAAAAGTCATCTCACCTTTACTAAGAGAAAATAAAGTTGACAATAACATGTAAATTAGCTGTATTCTCTAATTAATAGTTAGCAGGCAGAAACAGGTGCTTCTAGAGCTCAGATTCTCTGAGATATTTTAGATGTTTGCCAGGAGAAAGATGAGCCAAATCTTTGAAGCATCTTTTCAGCACCATTGATCCTAAAAGGAACCCAGGTTGTGTAGCTCAGATCTGGATGTTAGTCTGTCAGACAAACAAAGCTATATGAGATCAATCCATGTCTAAAAATATAGTTATATCTATTCCAGTGCTACCTGAATTCTCATCTATAGCAGGTACAGAAATTGAAGGATAATAATCTACATTTAATCTCATTTGAAAAATGTTTCAGAAACTATCAGCCAATGAGAAATAAATAACTGGAAGTAGAAATATCAATAAATACAAACTCTACTCACTTATGACCTAGGGAAGTCTCAAAAATAAGACTCACTCTTCAGTTTCTGTAGCTCCATTCACTCCACTGAGCTGGGTAGATTTATCCTAGCTAAAGATTAGGATCAAAATATAAGCCTAACATCTTTAAATGTTTTAATTATTTATCCAAGGCTGTTTTGACTTGCCCTCTGCAGTTGGCTGTGAGTCAGAGGAAGATCTAAGTAGCATATTAGCAATTATTAACTAGCTTAAGCTTTCACTGCATATTAGGAATCAAATCAGACATTTTTATTCTTTTAATTGTTATCTTTTAGAGAATGGAACAAAATGTCTAATTTAGCTGTGTAAAATAAAAGGCTAAAATAGCGCTTTGGCTAAAAATGTCCCATTTAAATGCCTGCCAGAATTTGAGGAGAAAAAAAAGTAAAAGAAAAAGCATGGAGAAGCATTTTCCAGCTTCAAAGTACTGCATAAATATTGGTTGATGGTTCCTTCACCATTCTTTGCTCAGATTTGACAATGGAAAGTCATATTCTCCAGGGCGCAGTGTCAAAAACAGCTTCATCAAGACATCAACTGAACTTTTATCTTTCATTTGCCTTGAATCACAGAATGGTTTGGGTTGGAAGGGACCTAAAAGATAATTTAATTCCAACCCTCCTGCCATTGGGGATCTCCTGAGCTGCTGAGAAAATAACTGTAGTGAAACAATTTAGTTTATGGTCTGCAAATATGAATGAACTTCAACAATATTGAAATGCTCACCACTAACCCACGTCCCCAAGCGCAACATCCTCATGCCTAATAAATTCCTACAGAGATGGTGACTCCACTACTTCCATAAGTACCCTGTGCCGGGGTTTGACAACCCTTTGGGTGAAGAAATTTTCCCTAATCTCCAACCTAAACCTCCCATGGTGCAACTTGAGGCCATTTCCTCTTATCCTGTCATTTGTTACCTGGGAGGAATGCTACAGAAACCCTGTCCACACTGGCCAAGGAGATTCAAGTGGTCTTCGGAACTTGTGTGAAGTGTTCAACTCCAAAGTGCAGTGGAAGAGGTCAGCATGCTCAGACACAATGGTTCAGACATAAAAGGGACCTCCAGTGAGCCTGTTCTGGGGGACATTCTGCAGAGAGTTTTGGAACAGCTGCATGTGGAGCTTACAAAGAGAAAAAGCTCCACCTCTACAGATGTCTCTAAAGAGATTCACTCACATCCCTGAGATTGTTTTCTTTAGGTTCCTGTATACAGATAGGCAAGGCCATTAGCATCTTAGATCAGCCTGATCTGTTTTCCATGGGCATATCTTCAAGACAAAAGATTTTTCATAATTAAGCCAAGATGCACAGCCAAGAAAAGCAGCGTATTTGGTATTTTAGAAAGCAGAATGTATTGATGTTTTGAGATTTACAAATAGCACTGATAAGATACAACAGGATGACTAACATCAGGAAGCTAAAAGTAGGAACACTTTCATCTTGATGTGACCTATCAGGGCATAAAAATATTGCAGAAATAAATGTCGGTATCTTGATATTTCCAACAGCTGAATTCAGAATGAGACCAGCAAAGGCCTGGAAACAACACAGAAATGGTCCATTCCAATTGGACTATTCTGCTTTATTCTATTCTATTCTATTATTCTATTCTATTCTATTCTATTCTATTCTATTCTATTCTATTCTATTCTATTCTATTCTATTCTATTCTATCCCATTCCATTCCATTTTTATAGAAAATGAACAAAACTTTTAGCCACCGGATCTTTATTTTCATGCATGAATGTGGCCTATAACACAGTCTATTCCACAGTTTCTGTCTCCCATTTACTGCAATTTATTTCAGGGCTGTTCTGGTACCTTTCTGTGGAAAAGAGTTCATGTAATCCTCAAACTGAAATCAGTAGGATAATTCAATAAACACAGATGCCAGAAGATACACTTTTTCTTCTGATTAATTTTCTTCTGATTTCATAGAAGATGAAATTAAACTTGAACCAAGAAGAAGAAGAAGAAAGCAGCCTTTCTTGGCACCAGTAATTACAATCTGGGATGGCCCCAAAAGTCTTTTCTTTGTTTTGAACCACTCTGACAAATGGTGCAAGTAACAGAACTGGAAAAGACAGAGCACTTGGCAAAAGGCTGTAAAATGGCAAAATCACTGAAAGTGTGTTATAAAGCATGCAAGAAGGAAATACTCCCCCAAGCAGGACATGTCAGTTGCATGGGCATGGCTGAGAAAAACAGTTGCTTAAAGACTGTGACTTCTGAACGTCTGTGGTGGGAGCAGAAGCAGTGCCATGGGGGGTAGAGCAGATGAGATATGGATTAAGCCTGAATGTGGAGGAGGAAACTGGAAAAGTCAGGCAAAGTTTCTGAGGTGGAAGACGACATGCCCTAGGAAGACATGGAAAGTTGGGATGAAAAATTCTCCCTTACAGGCACAGACCTTGTCTATTCTACAGTGTTTCAGGAATTAGTTTAGAAGACAATGATTTTGTGCTTTGCAAAAAGTGCTTTTTTCTCAATGAGAAAAGACTACACATACACCTACTTCTATATTTATACCTAGAGTTCCTAGCAAACTGATGCTTATACCACTATATGCCTATACATGTGTATATATGAAAGTAAATTATTGCATTGTGCTTTTGTATTGTACTGTTAATTTTCTTCAAAGGGATTGAAATGTTTAGGAAAGAAAGAGAAGCTTATTATGACATGAAGAAGAATCTGCTGCTGTTAGTTAAATTATGGTTTGGGACACAGTTATTATAGTCTTTGGCTTTCTTCTTAAGTCATTTTTTACTGCAGGTTGGAAATTGGTTATATATATACATTAAAAAGACAATTCCATTATCATCAAAAATTAAGACTTTTTTCAAACTGTCAACTTCATTGATTTTTTTTTCCCCCTAATCTCAGAATGGAATATTTCCATCCTCTTTTTGAGATTACTTTCTAGAAAGCACACAATGTTGTTGGGAAGGATATTAAGTTTAGGGAAGACAAAATAAAAGAATTTTTCTGTGATAGCTTTTTTTTGATGCCTTCATAACATTATTTTTTACAGTTTCACTTAATAGGAAAACCATTTTGGAAGAACCAAAAAGAACTAACTGTGTAAAGCAAAATATCCAGTTCTTGCCCAGGGCTGCTTATGACGTCAGTATCCTAATAAATCATGATAAAAACAATGTTTCATATTCATAGACTTGATATGGTCTGAATTTATGAAAATAAGTAAAATAGAAGAGTAAAAATGATAGTTGTCATCAGTTTGCATATATGGGTACCCAGGAGGAATATAGTGACACTGTCAGAGCACCCAGGGATCGGGGTTAGGAAATCACATGGAAGTTGATTCTCACTAAACACATGAAGGTCAAGAGGAAGGGCTTCTATGGGAAGGAAGATCAGGAAAAATGTGGGTTTGGTGCTGAATGGGGCAGAGGATCTGGAGACAGATGACACAGAAAAAGCTGGGAAACAAATGCTACATTTTCCTGGTAAGATTTGCTTTCATCAGTCTCAGAAACCAAAAGGAAGATCTGGAGCAAGAAGACTGACCATCTGTGGATGAGGACCAGCATAGGGAACTTGTATACAAGTGGATATATTCAAGCCCAGAAGACCTGGTGAGATGTCCCAGGAGTACTGAGGCAGCTGGGTGGTCATTCTCAACTACCTTTGAAAGTTTGTGATCACTGACCAAGATCCCTGAGGATTGGAAAAGAGCAAATCTCACTCTTATCTTCCAGAAAGGGTCTGAACGAGGATCCAGGAAAGTACAGATTGATCAGCCTGCAAGGAGGATGGAACAACTCATCGTGGAAATTTCTTCCAAACATATGAAGGACAAGGAGGCAATAAGATGTAGGGAACACAGACTTATGAAGGGAAAAACATTTCTCCTCAACTGGATAGCTGTCTGCACTGAAATTAATAGGACAAGGAGGGAGCAGTGGGTACTGTTCATTTTAACTTTGAAAAATCTTTTCATGGTGTCTGACATAACCACCATAGGCAAGTAGATCAAGAATAAAATAGATAAGTGGACAGTGAGGGGGATTGAAAGTGAGCCAGTCTCCCAGTCTCAGGGAGGTTATGACTGGCAGCATGAAGTCCAGGAGGAGGCCTATCACAGTACCCGAGGGGTCACTGCTGGGCCAATGCTGTGAATCATTTCCAATGGCCAAGATTATGGTGCAAGTCTGCAAATGGTACAAAATTACAAGGAGTAGTTGATATGCAAAATGGTTGTGCCCCATTCAGAGGCACTTCAACAAGCTGAAGAAATGGACCAATGGGAATCTCCTGGAGTTCAGGAAAGGAAAATGCCAAAACCTTGAAACAGAAAGGAATAACTCCGTGTGCCAGTATAGACTGGAGAATGCTGGGAAAGCAGCTTGGCAGGAAGAGGCAGGGTGGTCCTGGTGACTCTATCAAACTTGTAGATGGTGACTGACTAATTTCACATAAATTTTAACCAAAATCTAAACAGAAATTTAAATAGAAATTTGTTTTTATTCTATGTATTAAAAGTCACAGAGAAACTGCTAAAATCATTTATAGGAGCTGTCCACAATGGATAGGACAGATTAGCCATCCACCCTCTAGGAACAAAAATCATCAACATGGGTATCATGAAGATGACTGAAAAGTGGCTGATGGTGCATGAGCTGATACTGCTTCTAACAGCAGTGGAGCTGTCACTTTCAACACCCACTGCTCAATTCATTTCTGCTGTCCTCCAAAAGCCATCTCAGTGGACTAAAATATTTTTAGAGCCTTCCATTTCCATTTCCCTGTCAGTTTCTCTCCCTGTATTCCAGCATATTAGTTTGTATCTATGCGTATCATGAGACAGCTCAGAATTTTAATAGCATGACTTGGGCTGACCACAACACACAGGTGCAAGAGATGCAGAGCTCCATCCTTTTCATCCTCCTGAATATTGTCAGGGATAATGCAAACTGGAGTAGTCACAATACATTTGCCCCGGGGAAGTAAACAGATAAAAGTAAGAAATACATATATGAAATACTTTGGGAAATTATTGGACATTAGTTTTACCCTGTCCAAATTCTATAACCCTTTTTTTTTAAATAAAATATTGAATAAACTCTTACCTCCTCAGTAATCCCATGAAAAAGGCTTTCTGCAGAGTAGAACTGTACTTGTCCGTGCATATTCACAGTATACTTAGTCATAAAAATTAAATGTTCTTTTATGGATGTACCTATGGGTTTCCACTGATGGGGAAAAAAGTCCAGACTTGTAATCTGAACACAGAGAATAGCACCTGCCTTAACCGATGGACAGTGAACAATCCCTGAGCAAATTAGCCTGATAGGATCTGGCCCTAAAGTGTTATAGCAACCCATAAGGATTTTTTAATATGATTTTCTGCATGTCAAAGAGCAAGAACGTGGGAAAAAGGAAGAGGTGTGACTTGGAGAACATTACATCATCCCCTTTCATTCGCTGTAAGGACATGCAGGCCATTAACAAAGGGAATTGCTTTGGAAAGATTTAAAATCGAGATTGTCCTGGAACAGCTGAGACTTTTGAAACTTGTTAGAATGTGCAAATGGATTCAGATGAGCTCTCAAAATATATTTCATCATGAAAGATTACGCACCAAATAATGTTTTTGATCCCTAATAACTGGCACTGATGAAGACTCAATTCATCATCATTAACATAAGACTTTGACCACTAAACAAAGGCAATATGGGTTTCAGTAGATGAAAAATAAGCTAGAGAAGAGGAGAAATAAAAGGAGAAGAAAGGAAGAGAATATATATTATTTCCTGAAATAAAGATTGAAAATGTGTATTGAAATTGCCTTGTGGATTCAGAAATCTGCCTTTTCCTTTGAAGAAAAGGATTATTGTCACAGGGTGGTATTCTTGGAATTTTCCTGTTCAGGGCCAGGAGCTGGACTTGATGATTCTTGTCGGTCCTTTCCAGCTCAGGATACTCCACAGTGCTGTGATTCTACTTAGACTGCCTCCAGACAATAAATACATGGCAGCTGTAGTACAGTCTGCTTGGTTACTCTTGACAGTAAGAGCTGATTTTTAATCATCATTATAAGTGAGCACAGATTACACACTATAATTCAGAAACACCATGAGATCCTGTACTTATACCAGAATCCTAAATTTCCAGGAAGGACATGAAAAATAGCAGTAAAAATAAATTTTCCAAGAGCAAGCTATCCTGAAGATTTTCCCTGCAGAGAAATAAATGTTAACCATTAGTTTATCATCTCAGATTTATTGGGGCAATCTGCAACAGCATAGGACATACAGACAGGAGACTTTTTTTTCTGCTTCCTGGTTCCAAACAATTCATTGTGTGTTCTGGAATGGCACTGCTACTTCTGGTTTTTGGGGTAGTGGTGTTGTCATCTATATTCCTTTATAAAGCCCCAAGGGATCATTGGGTGAAAACCATTCTAAACATATGAAACACTTTTCTTCTTTTGTTATTATTGTACCAATAATCTTTGCTGCCCTTGTATTAAATTTTCTACTCATAGCACCTGCAGTACTAAGATTACAAGGAATTTTATTGCAATAATACATAATTTTTTCATACCAGTGCTTTGACACCATTCCCACAGGGGGAACTTTCTGACATCACCAGGACCAACAGGAAACTTGCTGTAAAAAGAAATAAATCACTCCCTATGATACCTGAGTAAATATTTAAAACCTTAAATTTATTTCATATTCTTGAAAATCTCAGTTGAAGCCTTTGCAAAAAAACCTGCAACAAATTTCTTATTTATGGATTATTAATTTATTGAAAGCCCATTGTGGGTCATTTTTTTACAGAGTATTGAGAAACAAGGTGCTGCTCACTAGAACTGGTAAATGTTACAAAGTATCTGTGAACATGCATTTTGAATACAAATCAGAAATTTTCCATTACATATGCAATCTCCTTTTTTCATTTCCCATTATATACTCAGCAATATTATTGAAGAAACAGAGTTTTATAAAAGCTCATACAAATGCTCATTTCCTCAGTCTACGATCCGACACAAGGAAACACTGATAAGGTTATCTGCTTCTTTTATTTGACTTATTAATTTTGCTGAATATATTCCAAGACATGATGTATCCTTCAGAGTAGTCAATGCAAAACTCAACATTAGAGGAGGAAGGAAAACATGCTTATTTTGCAGTGCTGTTATAGGTCAGCTTTTGAACTTCAGAACTGCTGGTGTTCACAATTTCTGAGTGGCAATTATTCAGTATCTCAAAAAAGTAGCTTAATGTACACTGAGACAGCTCAAGTGTCATAGTTTCCTGCCTATGTCCTATAAAGCATTTCAACTCAATAAAGGAAAAATAAATTTCTTAGCATAAGGTCACTAGGACAATAAAAACTAACCCATATCATTTTATTGCCAGAGCAGCTGGAACCTGATTCAGGTTGTTTTATTCCTACTTGTTTAAAATGTTAATAGAAGAATTTGTTCTTTAGTGATGTATAATGCCTTACCCTATAAAGTTTTAAATATATAAAATGTTTCAAATATATTTATGTCATTT
Source organism: Phainopepla nitens (assembly GCA_013400175.1). Taxonomy (NCBI): domain Eukaryota; kingdom Metazoa; phylum Chordata; class Aves; order Passeriformes; family Bombycillidae; genus Phainopepla; species Phainopepla nitens. The sequence goes on from VXBQ01004468.1 coordinate 532,669, forward strand.
ATATATAGAATTAGTTGTGTCTATTTATAAAAATTATATACATAAATACAACTCTTTTTCTGCATTAAAAAAACACCAACCAACCAACCAAACAAAAAACCCAAAAAACCCCCAAAAAACTGTTGCACAGATTTCAAGAAAAAACAGATCCTCTCCAGAACTCTCTGTGCAGAAATAAATGCACATAAGCAATCTATTGGTCAAAAGCTTTCAGGGCATGACAGGCTTAGTGAGAAGGAACAGCTGAAACATTCAGTACATGCCATTGTCCCATTGTGCATGGTCATGTCCAAGACATCTGCCCAAGACCTGAAAACATCATTTGCATCAAAAGTCTCTGTTGGAAGAAGCTTAAATTTATGGTCAATAAAGCTTGAGTTCAACAAAAAAATCAGAAATTGCCTCACTGATATACCAGAACACTGATCAATTCTTTGTCTATGAAAACTTCTTGTAGCCAAACATTTCCATCATGGGCCTAATGCTCAGTCAAAGGGAATTCCCTCTGCTTGCTTTGCAGAAACGAAGGGAATTGGGGAAGAGTGAGGCATAAAGCCTTTATATTCCTATGAAATGCCTTAGCATCTCTTGTTTTGTTTCATTTTATGTGTAAATATATATATTTGTGTGCACCTTACTAATATGTATAAGTGAATATTGGTTAGCCGGTTCTATATACGTATAAATCTGTGGAGGATATTCATGTTGGATGTCCCAGACCAGATCTTTGTAGACAGGCATCAATGCAGATTGGTCTCATTGGAAATACCAATGGCCAAAAGGGCTTCAGGTTTGAATAATTCTCTTGCCCTTCCAGGTGGTTCATCACTCCAGGTCAAGTTCAAGATGTATTGATTATGTAGCTTAAGGGAAGGTTACAGAGCTCCAGACTACTTTCCCTGGGGTTTCCAGGAAAAAAGGATGTTTTGTGGCCAGTTGGAATCTCATGCCAGTTATCAGACAAGAATAAGACTACTGAGGAAAACAAACATCATTTAAAATCAAAATTAGCTTTCCAGTGGCCAGAGATAGATGTTTTCCATCTGAGCAAAGTGTTTTAAAGTAACAGTTTGGCCTTCTGATATTTGTAGAATTTTTTGGTAAATGTCATAACTTTTTTGACATGGTCTTGGTATGGCAAGTTGAATCTCTTTGTTTAAACAAAAAACTTTGGTTAGCTATGCTCCTACTGAATGCTCCCCTTCAACAGAGCTTTTCTCTTTTCCTCCCTGCTCAACACTTAGCCAAAACACTTTGAAATTTTCTGGCTTTTTGTTTTCGTTCTGTGGTGGGGATCATCCAGTGTAACTGAGACGTCCAAGGAGGTGTGGGGTTTGTTTTGAAACTAGAGGCTGGAAACATGTTGGAAAAGGACCTCCAAGATGCCTCTCCCTAGGAACCCATGAGGAGAGAGAGCTGGAAATGATCATCTATTTTATAAAAAGCTACAATGTTCTTTCACATGCAAATTACCAGAGATCCAACTCACACAGTCCATATCCCAATTGGAGGAAATACAGCAGAGCTGACAGATGTCATCAGTTCACTAAAATGACTGCATAAAAATTCACAACGTAAGTCTTTTATCTACAAACACTGCATGTTTAAGGAAAAAAAAAACTGTGCCAGTGGTTATAGGCTACTACTTTGACTGCTAAGCCTTTGTCACCTGCAATTCCATGGGTAAACAGCTCTAAATTATGGGGCTTATTCAACATTATCAATAATTTTAATATAAAATGATAAAGACATGGATTTTTAAAACAAAACCAGAAAACAACCAGAAATTACTCTTGTGCATGAATGATTCTTTATGATCCAACTTGCAACTTTTTTATAGGCTGTATGTCTGAAAGAAAATACATATAATGATGTTTAAAGTGTAGTTGAGAGCAAAATTTTTTCAGTTTTATATATATAGTGAAGCCATATAACAAAAGAGCAGTAGCTAGTGTTTGCCCTTATATGAGATGCAGTCATATAATAGAGAGCCTTAAAGCTAGGGTTTACTGTACTTTGGGAATTAATCACATAAACTATAAATTGGGTTCAACAGGCTGGCTGGGTAAATAGGCGCAGCTAATGAGGACACTATGAGATCTTATAAGAGCGCTGACTGCCCCAGGACAAAAGTGCCGAGCTGCACCTGATGGAAAACTAGAAGACATCAAAGCATAAAGGATTAGTGCTCTCACAGTGTTGAGAAATGGCCAGGGGGAGATTCACCAACTTATTACCCACATCCAAGCTAATCCTGTTATCTGCAAAATATGACTGTGTTCAGGAACTGCCACCACCTAAACTTGCAGGAGACTAATTCTGTGTTTACATGGACAAAAGTGCAGGGAATTTTCATCTGGGCAAAGAATATGAGAGAAGAAAATTTTTAAGGGTTTCCTTTGTATCGAATGCTTGAAGAGGGGAAAATATAAAATTAGTTCTTTAATGGCTATTCTGTATCCTATATAGATATCCTATAGGATAGAATCCCTTCTCCGAGAATCCAGGGCAAAAGTCACGTAAAATATGTTCTCTCTTGCTTAGTTGCACTTTCCTAAAAGAAAATCAAAATGCATTGGAAGTATCTTTGAAGATGAGAGGAATTAATAGTCCCCCAATATCCCTGCCCAGGAAATCTTTTGTGCAGCAAATGTCTGCCTGATGTGTTTTTCAGTGCAATAAAAGAAGGTGAAAAATATCCCAAGGTCCTCACCAGCACACCACAAAATATAATTCATTATACAGCCTAAGGTATGTGAATTGGCTCTATTTTTTTTTTGGAAAAGGTTTATAAGTACCAGTGCTGGAAATCTAATTTTTTTTTTTTTAATACCAGAGGTCCATTTGGTATTACAGCACCTATGGTGGATAACAGATCTTATTTTTCAATTTGAATAAAACAGAAATAGACCCAAACAGTACCTCTTAGAGCAGATAATTCCAGGGAAAAGGTCTGCAAGTTATATTTAATCTAAACATGCAATGTGCTCCTTCCGGTGGCTCATCATTGCCAGGGATGGTTGCCTCCAGGACAGAGTTTAGGCGTGATTACCCAGGCAAGCCCTTGGCTAAGCATTTATATGGCATTAAGGAACACCCCCAGCACACAGATCTTGCAGGCAAGGATCTATCTAGATATCTAAGGGAAATGATTAATTTTGTAGGTTTTAATTTTTAGGGATGTAAGAATGCCAGAGTGCCTGGTGATGGGAGAGACTCATTGTGAGGATGGCATTGCCTGCAGGCTCCCTTTGGCTTTCTCCCTGTTTGACAGCAGCACACCAGAGTTGTGAGAATATTGCAATTAGTGGCCTCCACTAGCAATGAAAAATCAGCACCCTGGTGAGAAGGAGGTGGTGATTACCTGATGTCAGCGAATCAAAATGCCAGGGGAAGATTGGTGTGGTGACCTCAGGGTACCTGTGGAAACAAATTTATACCCTTGACTTGCACGTCAGCCCCTTCTCACTTGTCTGTTTTCTAACCCTGGACATGCCTGGATTTCCTCTTTTCCTTCTCCTTTAGTATCACCCAGTCTAGTAACCAGAGTGTCCCACAACAAAATTCTTGATAATTTACTGTTTTGCAACCCAGACTGCATGGATCCTCCTTTGTCAATATAGATGGATGTCCTAATGTTCTTTTCAAAGCTTGGTCTTGATGAACATGGAGGTCTTGTCCAACCTTAATGATTCTGTGATTCTGTGAAATTGCCAGGAAACAAATCAAGGAAAATTCATTGGTTAATTCTGCAGCTTCCTTCTTTTGGTAAGGTGAAGTTCTTTCACTCATAAAACTGATATAAATTGAAAAATCAGATACTGAGATGTCTCAAAGTCCGCTTGATTTTAACGAGCTTTTTTTCTTTCAGAAACTGAAAATATTTAGATATCATTTTTAAAGATATGTGAAAGCTCCACTTGTATGTGTTGGAAGGAATTCTTCCCTGTGAGGAGGGTGAGATCCTGGCACAGCTTTCCCAGAGAAGCTCTGGCTGCCCCATCTCTGGAAATGTTCGAGGTTGGACAGGGCTTGGAGCAACTTGGGATAGTGGAAGTTGTCCCTGCCCGTGGCAGGAGACCTGGAACAGAATGGACTTTAAGATCCTTCCAACCCCAAACCATTCTATAATTCTACAATTTTCTTTTTCTCTTGTAGAAATCTCTCTTCCTTGAGTTTTTATTGAGATAGTTTTTTAAATTTTATTTCATTTTCCTCTTCAAAATGTGGAATAAACATTGAAAACATGTCAATTGTTGGATTCAAAGTCAAATAATTTAATTTTTTCAGAATAAAAGGCCTTTGAATTCAATTCAAAATAGATCCATATGACTTTTTAATTTATTAAATAATATTTTGCAGGGTTTTTTTTTAATTCGAGAAAATTTGAAGATCCATTATAGCCTCAGACATCAGAGATATCAATGCAGTGAACAGCTTCAGCTAAGACACAGATTGATAGAAAAAGAAAAAAAAGGATAGAAAACACCAATTAAAAAAATGAAGTTGTTCTATGGAGCATTGATATTCACATGAATTTCTATATATCTTTCTGATTATGGGCTGAAAAATGTTTCTTACTCCATCATCTTATTTAAACAAATGCAAATGGAACAAGACTAAAGATTGTGGATTCAAAATAAGAAGGAAAAGAAAACCTGATTCCTGCCTGGAACCTGTAACAACTGACATAACAGTCCTAACAGCTGCTCCCCTTCTCCTTTTAGACATTTGCTGATCAAATGGGAAGCAAGAATGAAAGTTAATAATATCCATTAACAATTTTGTTTTCTTACTGATTGCACATACTCAAGCACAGTTTTGGGTGACAGAATAAAAGCCTCAGAATAGATATCAACAGCTAAAGAAAAACACTAATTTTGAAGCTATGATTTATACAAATATTATATCAATCCTTAAATTGGGGGTGTTCGCGAAGGAGAAGGGTCTTATGAAAGATTTTCTGATTTCAAGATTCATTATGTTTGGTTGAAATTTTGCCCGCTATTATTTTCTGACCTCTTCCTTGATGTTTTTTTTTCCTCTTATCCTGGCTCTCTTCCTCAGCAAATTCATGGACAATAATCCTGATATGATTTGATATTTAGTTTTTCAGATGTATAGATCACCTCTTGGCAAATAAAATTCTCATAAGAATTTAAAAATTTGCATTCTGAAATTTATGTTGGACAACACATGGATCCCAAAATTGACCAATGAAAATGTGTAGAATCATAGAATCAGAAAATACACTGAGTTGGAAGGAGTCATGACCTGAGTCATTGACTCCAATGATCAAATGCAACAAGGCAACAATCCCTGATGATTCCAGAATGAATCCATAGAATTTTTCCTGGCCCTTGGCAGAAATCAGCTCCATTTGGTGATCTTTACCTTATTCACCTAATGTATACATTTGGAGATTTATGTAAACTTTTTTCACACCTAAAACTCTATAGATCAATAACTCCTCCCCTTTCACCTCCTCCCCTCTACCCACTACAAATCAGAAAACACTGAAAATAATTAGTTTATATTCCTTAGATTTAGAGGAATTTTGTTTTCTCTGTAGTCCAATCTGGATCACAAAAAGTGACAAGAGTGGAGTCCTTCTCTTGCCCCTAAGTCCTTTTGGAAGTAAGTCTACAAAGTATTTTGTCTCTCTTAACTAAATAGTTTGCTTTTATTTCCCAAAGCTATGGAAAAAGTCAATACAACAAATTTCAAACTACCAAAGAATGTTTTTCTTTGTAGCTACAGAACTACTAAGCCTTTGCTTTTTCTGTATTGATGTTTTATGCTTCTGAGAAGCTCAGAGAAGGGAAAAACAAGTTTCTCTTTGGTGAGTTCTAAGCTCCCAAAGCACAAACCATGGGGATCCTGGAATAGGTCCAGCAGAGGCTACAAGATGATGAAGGGCCTGGAGCATCTTCCTGCCCAGGAAAGGCTGAGGGAGCTGGGGCTGTTCAGCCTGGAGAGGAGACACAGCTGAGAGGGAACCTCATCCCTGTGTGTCCCTGTGTGCAGGGAGGGCTCAGAGCAGGGCCCAGGCTCTGCTCCAGGGCGCAGCAATGGCACCAGAGGAACGGGCAGGGACTGACCCCAGCAAGTTCCACCTGGACATGAGGCAGAACTTCTGTACTGTGCAGTGACTGAGCACTGAACAGAGACCAGAGAGGCTGTGGAGTCTCCTCACTGGAGATATTCCAGAACTGTCTGGACACAGTCCTGTGCCCTGTGCTCTGATATGATTCTGCTTGAGCTGGGAGGTGGAACCAGATGAGCCACTGTGCTTCTTTCTGCCCCTTCTGTGACTCTGATTCTGTGTGCATTTAAGGGACACGTGATGAGTTATTTACTTCTCACCATTTAGAACCAACTAAAGGTTAGTTCTCAACAATATATTCAGTGGAGAAAGGGGGGACCTACCTCAATGATCTGCATTTGCTTGCAGCACAGATAATGATCTATGGGCAGGTCACTCCTTGTAGTCTGTTGGAACTCTTGATGTGCTACCCACCATCACAAATTGATATCTGAATGGGTCAATTACTTACTTATTTAAGGTGAATTCCACCTTTTCAAAAAATTTCTTCATTTTCTTTTCCAAGTCATGAATGTCCACACTTCATCTATTGTTTTTTTTTCTATTTCATAATACTCTTTTCATACCCAGAACAGAAATGTTTTCAAGGACTGGCTGGTGTGCCCCTTTGAGTTTTTCATAGAATCACAGAGTAGTTTGTCTTGGAAGGGACTTTAAAGGTCATCTGGTTGCAATCCCCTGCTATGGGCAGGAACACCTTCCACCAAACCAGTGTACAAATGCTGCCAAATATTTTGGACTGCTCTCATGACAGCATACCTGATGTTCTGTTTGTTCACTTTGGTATAGGAGAATTCACACGTGAGAGAAGAGATTAAGTCTAGACATTTTAAGTCAACTTGTAGCTTTAGTGACAAACTCACAAAACTAAGTCACATTTTGCAAGGTACATTCAAAATTTTGGGATAGACTGAGGAGCAGGAAAGGCCTGAGGTGAGCAGTGTTTTTTAAAGAGTCGTCAAAGTACTCTGGGCCTGCTTATGGCCATGTTTGGCTGGAAAGCACTAATTAGATTAGATATTCTTGGCTGGAAGGCAGAAAGCTTAAAACATTAACTTTTTAAACATGTGCATACATTTGGACTATAACATATTCTGCTTTCTTGAGGTATGCTCTGAGTAAATATCTTGCCAGCATGATGTTATCCCTTAATTTCCTAAATAGAAATATGCTGTTTCAGAGTGCACACACACAATTCTTTTATGCAGTGTTGAGAGATGAGCGTGGATCCAAAAATGGTACTAATAGCTTCTTTTTTTAATTAAGAAATACATAGAAATGCTGCACATTTGCTGACATTGTGAATTTTGATCTTAATTTTTTTATATATTTTTTAGTACATTTTTTTGTTTATGATTATTGAGGAGATGGCTATATAAGCAAATTTTTCTTCAATAGGGATTACTCAAAGCTTCCAAACAGTGTGAAAAACCTTGAATTTTTTTGTCGTAGCACAAGCTAATGGACAAATACATGATCCCATGGCAATCTACCTTCCATGGTTTCTCTCCCCTCTACTTCCCTCTTTGCTGGGGCAGACAAGACTCCTGCCTAAACATGAAGGGTTACAAAAACAACCACAGTCAAAATATGTTCACTTTGGGAATGGCATAATGTTGGAAAACTGCTATTCTCACCAAAAATTCCCACTGGGAAGAACTGAGAGCAATATTGGATCAAACAAAAGTGTGAAGTGATAATTTGTGCATGGGAGAGTAAAAATGGATGACTATTTATGGGATCATTTTTTGTACATCCACAGGATGATCAGGAAGATCTTTTTATTTTTGCTTTTCCTTTTGAAGCTATTTCATAGATAGGGCGAGGAAGAAGAGGTTTGTCCAGCTATAGGTTTTGTCTATCTTTATGTTCTGTGCCCATCCAAAGCAATTCCTGGGTTGTTTTTTATTGGTTTTGTTTGTTTGTTTGTCTGGTTTTTAAGGCAAGCTCCTACAAACACATGGGAACATGAAGGAGTTTTTAATTGAGGAATATGGTCTATAAATACATATTCTGGGTTTTAGGAAGACTAAAAAATTCCTTTTCTGAGACTCCAATTCAAGACTTTAATCTGAACATTTATAATGGGACCTTGGGAGATCTGCATTTGTGATTCAGAGTTGTATTCTACATATTTTGCATCCAAAATTTAGAATTACGTCATTGGACTTTTGTTCAGAACATCCCTGAAAATACAATTCACAAATAAACTCAGATTTTGTACAGTCCCTGGTGATTTGTGATCTTGGGCTTCAATCTTCCTAAGAAGTGTCTATCTAAATCTCATATATCTTTTCTTTCAGGAATTTTCTATTTTATGAAATTTGCAGCTCTCAAATTATCTCCTAACTGAAAAAAAATTAGAACTTTTTTTTTCACCTGTTCCATTTCATAGATATTGGGTGTCATCCTTTTGTGCTCTTTCAGCAATTTTCTGTAGTATGAAACTAGTGAAGGTATACAGGAAATTTTTTCCATTGTCTGTGAGGAGAAGGTAGGATGTGTGGTTAATGTTAAGTCAGATGAGTCTTACCCCACTAATTAAGACAAGCAGTTAAATTAATAGAATTGCCTGTTTTGTAAATCTTAATTGGGTTTATATGTGCACCCAGGTCCATCCTATCTAACTGAACTGTCCCAGATTGGGATGAAATTGTCCCAGTGGAGACTGATCTACACATCTGTATCATATTTGGAACTTAGGTGAGACTCCTTGCACTCTGGGGAACTCATTTCTCTGCATGTTGAACAGAAGGCATTGAGAAGACTTAGCAAAGAGAGATCTGGCGAGGGACTCATTCACCTTCAATTTTTTTTAAATTAGGTTGCAGGACCAAAGTCTTTAATCCCTTGGTAATGACTGAGTTTGCTTATTTTTTAGGACTGCCTAATCTTAAACATACTTAAGTTTCAGTTCTATTGAAACTTCAAGTGTTGCTTCCACTACATTCAGTTAAAGGAAGTGTGAGGTAGTCCAAGGTCTTGTTTCCAGGACTGTTTTGATTTCCTGATACTTGAAGGCCTAATGCAACAAACTCATGAATCTGGAGGATTTTTTTTTCGAGAATTGTGATCCCCTCTCAGCTGAACACCCTAACTACCAGTCTGAGTTAGCTTTCCTCTTATCTTTTTCCTTTATCCTCAGTGGATTTTGTGTTCTCTTCTCCTCAAGTACCCAAGAGAAGATATTGAATAACCTGGCAACCAAAATACTCAGAGGCTGGAAGATATGAGGTCAATCCACATCAGGTTGCTCAGCACCTTGAATTTCAATCTCACACTTCATCCTTACAGAAACAAGAAGCAATAATATTTGCATCCGTTTAGGGGGATGAATTGCATCCCAAAACATCTGGTGTTCCACACCAGTTCCTTATACTCTTGGCAGAAAAAGTCAGGTTAGACTGCCCTGTAATTGTGCCTAGTCAATAAGAGTAGGAAAGCATCACCACTAGGCAGACCAAAAGTTTTAGAAGTAGTGCAGAGAATTCAAGAGGTTATTTAAAACATGTTGAGCCATCATTGTCCAAGTGCTGAAAATATCTATCAAAATTTGGACCTTAACCAGGTGACAGGATTTCATCTTTTGATGTTTAAGGACTTAAATTTCAGCAAAGCAATAATTAGAAGAGTTGTAGTGAAGTCTACTCTAGCCCTTAGTTAATCTATTCCCTCGTTCCCATTTTTAAAATGTGAGTATTGACACAGGGGCTGTGAGATTGTATCTGTTGAAGATAATGATGTGTCCATATGCCATGGTGATAGTTATCATTGAAAGACTCAGGGGAGGAGGGGTCTCAGTAAATTGCTGAACAAACTTACTCCTGACAGGGTTGTGAGATCAAGCCCTTAAGCCAAGATATCATTGAAGTCTTGGCAAACAAATCAGATATATTGTGTCTCAGAAATGCTGCTGTTCTGCAATGGATAAGGCTTCTCCTCCTTGCAGCACTGAAAATCTTCTGTGATTGGAATAGGGACATCCTGGGGTTCCCTAAATCCTTTCCTCAACAGATACAATCTCACAGACTCTGCTTCAACACTCACATTTTAAAAACGGGAACTTGGGGGAATAGAACAGCTAAGGGCTTGAGCAGACTTCACCATAACTCCTCTGGTTGTTACTTTGTTGCTGAAATTTAAGCCTTTAAATGTCAAAAGGCGGAATCCTGTCATCTGGTTTAGGTCCAAACTTCTATACTGATACTCTTAGCACTTGGACTGTGACGGTTCAGCATGCCTCAAATAACCACCTAAATCATACCAGAGGCATGAGGGTAGAAAGAAGTGCTTTTTTAACTCTACCAGGTCTGCTCTGTGTTTTCTTTACTGTCCCTTGTACAGTAAGTTTACCAAAGTAATGTGCATCAAGCTATGTGTGTCTAGGGACCAAGAGACAATTCTGGCTCACCAAGAAGGCATTTGAACAAAAAAAAAATGCAGGCTCAGGAATATTTCCGAGGAAAAGTTGCTCCCTTACTCTTGGATACATAACCCTGAACTGCCACAGTTTGCATAGTGCTGTGTACAGGCTTTTAACAAGCACTGAAGCCAGAAGGCTTTCCTATTATATTTGCGTAGCTGGCATTACCTTTCCGTGGTTCCAGGTGAAGTGCTGGTACAATAACCACAATTCCTCAGCTCCCCGACCCGCTGCAGCTCCAGCTATAGTAGCTGACAATGTAATATTCATTCAGCAGCTGATTATAATTAAAAATATCAGAATAATTAAAGTCCTCAGCTTGACAAGCAGAGCCATAACTTTGCCTTCAGACATTCCTCTCTAATTAGTTAATTAATCCTAATGCAAATTATAAGCAATAATTAGTCAGCCAAGCTTGACATAAAAGTCTGCTGACTTACAGCTAAAAGGCTTTTCTGGTTGTTGGTTTTTAGGTTCTTAAGATGTCTTTTGTCCACTCATAGTTTGTGTGTCTCGGGTCCTGGTAAGTTGCTGCTGATGTATGGATATGAAATTAGTTTGCAGAGTGAGAAAACACAGCTATAAAAATTTGCACTACCATAAGCATTGTTTTATTTGCTTAATAAACTGGATAGTCAAAGTGTGTGTAGAATATAAATACATCACATATGCATCCTAATGTACTATAAGCATGCTTTTATGCAACTGAAAACATTTAAGGACTTTCATGTTCCCAGATTTAGCAGATTATATCTGCCTGCAGATGGCCTGAGATGTTCTGGTCAATGACATAATGTAAACTTCAATGTGATTCTAAGACTAAGCAAGATTCTGATCTCCTGTATGATAGATGAAATCAAATTCTTTAGAACCAGGATAACTGGTATTTGATTCACGTTTTTGCATAGGTTTTCAACAGACCAGGACACTGTTAGAGTGAGATAATTTGAATTATCATCAGATAAATCAGAAGTGTGAATATTGCTTTTTCACGTGGCAATGCAGCTGATATCAGTGAGGTGCATTCCACAAAGCTCCAGTTCTGTCATATCTCTGAAATACTCATGATTGATTTGGGATACTCATGGATGTTTATGTATTTATTCTTCTAAAGCATTTTTTCAGTAAGTGTTCCTATTCACATTTTAAAAAAAAGTTTCATTGCTTAAAAAATGGAAAAATTATTCAGAATGCATAAATACTTTGTAGTGAGAATGCTTTTTCTAACAAAGAAATAATTAGAACATATTTTTGTACTATACTAACTTGCTTTCAGTTTAATTTCTCATGTTGTTTAAATTAAGTGGGATCACATGACCTTAAGACACTTACCTACATTTATTGTACTCCTCTGAGGAACCTGGTCTAGTGGAAAGTGTCCTGCCTATGGCAGGGAGTTGGAAAAAGATGGTTTTGGATGTAACTTCCAAACCAAACCATTTTATGATTCTACATTTCTCCCCACATGATTTTTTTGCGACAGTTTTATCATGTTAAATATTATGGCCATGAAGAATGAAACCCTGCAGCCTGTGTTTAACCTGCACTGTTCTTAGCCAATGCAGTTACATTCCTGTAGTAGTGTACATTCCTTTAGTACTGCAGTTACAATGCAGTACTAAAAATACAGTACCAAGAACAGGAATAAAAAACTAGTTTCAGGATAAAAACAGATTAATTTATCTGAATTCCCTTGAATTTGCTACATTTTGACTCATTGTAAACTCTTAAGGATCTTAATGTGACTTTAGCAAAACTACAGTCAAGACCAATTTTTATTTGTTAATCCTCTTGCTATTCATCTTACCTTACCTTAACTGTCTGAGCTCTGAAGAATAAGACCCAAATAGACATTTTCTTGACTTAGGGAAGCAAAGAGATTCCTACTGTAATCTGGCCAGAATTACCCCTGGGGACATAGATCTTTTTCCATGTCTACAGAGGAAGGATAAGGTGATGAATTAAGCCTCTCAGTTAAGTGCCTAAAGTTGGGTGAGAAAATCTAAACCTTGTTAAAGAGCTTGAGTGCTCCAAAATGTGGGATGACATTATCTATCTATAGGGTAGTCCTACTGTCTCTCTGTTGACTTGATGAAAGGAATAAAATAGAAACAGAGCTATTATTCAGATAATCACACAATGGATTTCAAAAAAGGTTTTTCAGGAATTTTTCATCTTTGAATTGGCAGGATGCACAGAGAAACCCAAATGATTCAAGAATGAGCAGATAAATTGTCATGGACTTCTTGAGCATTTCTTGAGGCCATCAAGGAATGTAGATAGAAGTATACAGATGGGAACTTTTTTCCAGCTTTTCCATGGGCAGGGACACCATTCACTATCCCAGGTTGCTCCAAGCCCCGTCCAACCTGGCCTTGGACACTTTCAGGGATGAGACATGCACAACTTCTCTGGGCAACCTGTGCCAGGCCTCACCACCTCCTGAGTGGGGTACAGAGAAATCCAAATCAGTCAAGTGCCTAGAAGATGAGATGGAACATCAACTGACAATTACTGCTCCAGATCCTTCCCTGCACTTCTTTCACTCCTTTCAGCAGGTGTCAGAAACTTCCAGGAATTAATGCTGGGAGTCTCTGACCCTAGAGGGATCTGGAGTGTAATAATATACTTTTAACTATTGCATGCATTCTGGATCGTAGCAAAGTTTCTTTCCCCACCACCACCCCTGAACTTGGATTTCATTATGCAGCATTTTATAAGTGTGAATTATTTTTCCACTAATGAGAAGTGCAGGGATTTGGGGTGCTAATGGAAAGTAGTAGGAAATTAATGAGAGATGGGAAGCAGGTTAGAATTTTTTTTTTCCCCAGTATGCTTGTGTATGAATAGGAGTTATTCTGCTGCATCAAGAGGAGAATAGATTAAGCATTTTGGAATGCACAACCCAAGAGGGATAGTTAATCCTGTTTTTGACAATCGCAAATGTAATACGTACAAATGAGAGGAAGCATTATGCATGATTTTCCTCATTTTACATACAGCACAATGCATTATTTTCCACCTCTTAATTCATGTCTTCATTAAGTAAAACTGCTCTAAGTCTAACTGGAGCATAGTGTAGATTTGCCAAAGAATTATGATCTCAACAATGATACATTAAGTTTTTATTTTCTTTTAAAATGTTTTAGGATACAATCTTTTCATTAGCAGATTAAAATATCTGATATAGAAATGTGTTAATCAGACTTGGTTTGCTTGGCTGCTGTTGACTGTCCAGGCCACGAGCTGTAGCTGTTGATGCCATGCCCAGACAGTGTAGGCATCTGTCCTTTTCCAGGAAATTAGGGGCTGAAGAAGACATTTATGCTCCTAACACATACATCAAGGCTGAAATCCTAGTGCTGCATGGTTTATCTCACTCATCTGCCAATCCTTTATGCCTCCGCGGGCATCCCACATAACCCAGATTTCTTTCCTAAGAAGACTGGACTCTACCCCTGGTTGTGGCCAGCAACTCTCTTGTATGATGTCCCTCAGGAAAAGCTCCAGCACTTCTTGGAGCCTTTGATTTGCAGAGAGTCAAATGAAACACCTCCATGTGATTTATGCTTGCTGCTACTTCAGAACTGCTCTAAATCTTTGTGGGAGATCAGTTTGTATCCCAGCCAAACCCAGCATGTTGTAACCTCACCCGCTAGTGCTGACTCCTCACCAGGGAAGATGCCCTTAGGCTCTAAAGAAGGGAGAAAAAAATAGAGTTTCTTCATTTTTTCACTTAAGAGTGTCATGATTTTAACTCTTTAGCCTTTATTTAACAGGCAAATTCAAATTGTCAAAGTAAACATGTTTCTATATTAAGAAACTGCTGTTGTTTCGGGTTAATTATTGTCAAGATTGGTACATGATAAAGCAAGATAGTTATTAAACATTAGCTGGAGAGATGTTTAACAGTGGGGTTCTCCAAAAAAAAAAAATACTGCTTTCTTTTTTTAAATTACTAAATACAAAATGTGTCCTTATAAGCCACTAGCTAAGTCGTCACACCATTGTGTTATTGTTGCTGAACACAGGAATACAATGAAGAACAAATTGTATTTTTGCTCAGGAGTAAACACAGGACAAATTTTTTGCTATATGGAGCTGTAATAGCCAGTAAAATTTGACCTGATTTGAATTAGATATTGCTATTGGGATTCATTAAGCTTACTTTTAGTTTTCTGGTAATTAACATCTGGCCTTAGTCAGTTCTCAAAATCTCCTCTACAGAGAGTTTTGAGGATGATCTACTCTTTAAAGATGCCAATCTTACACTGTTAAGGAACATGGAAGATGAATTCCAGACTGATTTGCCATATTCCTGTAGTCACTGCTCTACACCGGGCAAGACAGCAGCTGAAATCAAGGAACTGCTTTCAAAGGCTACATCAAAGCAGCATAAAAATATGTGGTCTAGATAAAACAGCTTAATGTGGAATGGAAAACTCCTTTTCCAAAGGCTGGAATCAATGGACTGCCCTTGTGGTAGGTAAATTATAAGGTCTTTGAGCTGAGACATGCCTGTTTTCCTGCACTTAGAGATCCCTTATTGTCACCAAGGTATAGAACTCAGTAGCAAAGCTGATGATTCTAATAAAAATTAGAATAAATTTCTGGATATTGTCACGGAGGTGGCAATGTAAGTGAACAATTTTATGTTCAGTATTTACACTAAAATCACAGTCAGCTGTGGCTTATGTGGCAGTTGTCTTCAAGACATGAGATTTAGACTTGGGAAGAATGAGTTAAAGCAAAAACCAGCTTTGAAATGTTTGACATTCTCATGTAGCAGTTCCAGTGAGAGACAAGATTAATGGTTCAGACTTGCATTAATGTTCTAAATACTCCATATGTTGTACTGAAATGACATTCCATTCCCAAATAAACATGCACCACTAAAATCAAGTGTAGATTTAGATTGGACTTTTCTTTTATTTTTTTTTTTTNNTTTTTTTTTTTTTGCAAGAAGGTTGATGAGACACTGGCACAATTTGCCCAGGGAAGTTGTAGATAACTCATCTCTGGAAGTGTTCCAAGTCAGGTTAGATGAAGAGGAACCCAGTCTAGTTGCAGACATCCCTGCTTATTGCACGGGGCTTGGACTGTAGGATGATCGTTAAGGTCCCTTCCAACTCCAACCATTCTATGGTTCAAATGGAGAAATTTCAAATTTTTGCAAAGTAAGCTCAAGTTTTCTTAAAGTTTAAATTATTTGCATAACTTTGGAAAGTCTTTAAACATCACACTTTCTACAACTTGGATAGAATTTCAAGATTCCATATTGTTCCATGGAAGTTTTTGAATTCAGACAAAAGGAAAAGCTGATACATCACTCTCTTTTGATCTCAGCTCATGCCACCAACTCTTTGAGGGAAGCAGTCAGATTTCTGTTTGATAAACAGCCTTTCTACCAAGATGAAAAAAAAAGGAGAGACCAAGAGTGTTTGAATGAATGATAAATTCCTGATAGACAGTTAAGTGCCTGACTGTGCAGTGTCTGCCTAAGAACAGTCGGATTTCTTGAGTAGAAATTCACCTTTCTGGAATGTACATCAGGCCAAGTTTTCACCCCCCTTGCTAAAGAAAGTAGTGGAGCACTGGTTCAGTATTGGGCTAAGTAAGTAGCTGTTGCAAGACCTAGCCTGGAGATCTGCATTCCTCCAAGACCAAACCTGAAAGGATTGCAAAAGAGCAGTTTCATAACCCCAGTGACGGTTGAGGTAGCAGGGAGATATTACACCTCTTCATTATTTCTTTTCCTGTGAAGTACAGAAGCTTAAGGTCCAAATACCTTCACCATGTGATCATCAGAGCCCACCTGTAGTGAAAAAAAACCCCTGCTATTTCTTGAGATTGCATAATCAAGTGTAAAACACTGCTAGCTCATATTGGAACTGAATGCCCAAGCTTTCATCATGATGAATAAGGGAAAATGGAAATATTTAGAAAAATATTCTTATCAGTTCAATGAATTCTGCCTCAGAATGCCCACTCATCCATCTCAAAAAGTTTTGCCTCCCTGCCTACCATAAAAGAAACTGATGTCACTGGCTCAGATAGGAACATTTGCACTGTCAGCCTGGTTAAGGATTTGAAGTTAAGTGATATTAAACCCTTCTGGAGACACTACTGGGACTAACTTTGCCCAGGTTTAGTTCATTGTGGTGGCTGAAATTTTGCTGTTCATCAGGTGTCCGAAAAGGTTCTCTAGCATTCTCCCTCCTTAGCAGAACAGGAAGGGAAAATGAAATGGAAAAGCTCATGGGTTAAGTAAAAGGGCAGTCACAGTTGATGCATAAACCAAATTCATCCTGGGGAAATTAATTTAATTTTTTGCCGTTTAACAACAGAGCAGGATAGTGAGAAGTAAGAGCAAAACTGAAAAAAAACACTTTTACCCACTTCCCCACATATTCCTGGGCTCTTCACTCCCGAGTCTTCTGCCTTCTCTCCCCCGAGCAGCACAAAGGGGATGGGGAGTGGAGATTTGGGTCACTTCATAACACTTGTGCCTCTGCTGTGCCCTCCCTCTCAGGCTGCTCTCCTGCCCCAGCCTCAGGTACCTCCCAAGGGATACAGCCTTTCCCAAACTTCTCCAATGTATAGCCTTCCCAAAATCTGCAGGTTTTCAGGAATTACTGCAGTATGGGTCCTTTTCCATGAGATTCAGCCCTTCAGGAGCAGACAGGCTTTCAGGATCAGGCCACTCCTGCTCGGCTCCCCCACAGGTCACAGCTCCTGACAGAAAACCTGCTCCTGCATGGATTCCTCTCCATGGACTGCAGCTTCCCTCAGTCTTTGTGGTTTATCTCCCTCATCTTCCCATTCTTCATGCCTGCTGCAATTTGGGGCTTTTTGCTGACATCATATGGACACTGTACTGGTCAGCTTGCCCTGAAAAGGAACAGCTATCAACTATTTTTGTGAATATTTTAATTTTTTTTTGGAGGAACCAAGGCAATAAATTCTCTGTTATGACTATGATTTTCACAGCTGTGTAAGGAACCTTGAAACCAACCCAGTTTCAGTATCTGCATTCTCTGTGTGGCTCTGAAGAGAAGAGTTTCTATTTTTAAACTGAAATTGGAACCTACAAGTAGCCAGTTTCCTATGCTGCATTAATATACTTAGTCAGATACTCTTGGTTCTCTTACTAGAAAACTTGCACCCATTCAGGTGAGTGTTGAGACTTAGGAAGGAAGTAGATTTTAATTTTTTTTAATGTTGTTTAAAAAAAAAATCAAAGGAACAATTTTTATGACAGGAAAATGGACTCATATAGAGAAAAATGGGGTTTTTTTAGTAACTCTGAACAGCTGTAGTTAAACTTAGAACAAACTTCTATTTAACTCCAGCTTTTACAAATAGAAAATCAAAGTCTCTCAAAAAAGCTTGAAAAAGAGCATTTTGAGTTTACCAGGACGTTCCATTCTTTACTTGTGTGTTTTGGGTAGACTAGAACGAATTGGAATCAGAATATTTCCACCACACATTCTATGCTCAATTGCTCAGCATTTTCAGATGGAAAAAATATTTGCACTGGAAATATTCCAGGCATCTTTCCTTTGATTTTTCCAAGCTGATTTTCTCATTCCTCAGGCTTCTGGACAGAAATTCTCAGCATGGTGTCATGACCCAAACTGCTCATGAACCGCCCTCCAATTCCAGTGTGATTTCAGAGAATTTCCTGATCTAGCACTAAACCTGTGCTCGTGTGGCATGTACCTGTGGCTTTTTCCAATGAGCTTGTGTGCTCCTACTCAGCTGGAAAAGCCCCAGGGCAGTTTGGGAAGCTGCAGGAGCTGCAATGTACCTGCTTCCTCAGCTCTGGCTGCTGCCATAAGTCCAGTGCACAGGTGGGAGCAGGAGTCTAAGGAGTGTTGGATTCTGTGGCATCCCTGGTCTGCTGGAATTAAACACCTGTGTTAAATAACTCTTTGCTGAGCCACTGTGAAAGTCTGTGGAGTGCTCAACA
Source organism: Phainopepla nitens (assembly GCA_013400175.1). NCBI lineage: Eukaryota > Metazoa > Chordata > Aves > Passeriformes > Bombycillidae > Phainopepla > Phainopepla nitens. The sequence goes on from VXBQ01004468.1 coordinate 551,170, forward strand.
GTCCTGAACATTTTCCGTCTCTCACTTGGGCAGGTGGTCTAAGGTTTGAACTCTGCTGTTCAAATAACACCAAGGGCAGAGATGTGATGGCAAGACCTCGTCAAGGCCTTTATTTCGGTTTTGTTGCTAGTGTTATTTTTAATGTTTAGTGGTAATCCTGAAATTCCATACTTAGCAGAACAGAAATATTCTATGTATTTACAGTTATGTGTACAGTTGGCAAAATGTTACAGATGATTACTTGGCTTGGTAGTCTAGAACAGTTATATACCACAAATAAATTAATGCTAGCAAAGGGAAATTACTTAACTGCATCTGTGGGGAAAAAAAGGGATAATCATAGATTTTCTTGTAGTCTTAGACTCCGTCTCTAGAGTATTTTTGTAAACATGGAGTTCTTCAAGACCTCATAACTCTTCTGGGAACAAAGGCTGTGTCTATAACCACAAATAAATCAAAGCCAGAGCCTTTTCTCAACCTCCATCCTCCAGTTATCCAGAATATGAAATAATGCACATGCTTCCTGTATGGTTTTGGCTTGCACTGGCTAACATTCCATTAGAGTTTGCCTGGGCATGGTCCAGGGGATTTGCACATGCCGTGGACTGCTCCAAGTAGGAAGTTTGGACACTGTCTGGAGGGAAAGAAAAGTTAGACATGTGTCTGTAAGCCAAGCTCCTTACCTGAAGGTTGGGGCTGACCTCTAACTGATCCATGACCTGTTTTATTTAAATACAGAATCACAGAATCATCAAGGTTGGAAGAAAACTTCAAGATCATCTGATCCAACTGTCAACCCACCACCTCCTAAACCTCATCTCCAAGTGCCACATCCAGATGCCTCTTCAACATTTTCCAGAGCTCCCATCCCCTCCCTGGGCAACTTATTCCAAAGCTGCAAAGCCTAACCAGACATTCCATCTTCAGTTAAAAATTTAGTCCTAATATGTATTCTGAATTTCCCCTGGTGCAACTTAAGGCCATTTCCTCTCATCTTGTTGCTTGAGAGATGGCAGAAGAGACTGACTTCCTCCTCTCCACAACCTCCTCTCAGGTAGTTGTAGAGACCAGTGAGCCCCTACTGACACTCCTCCAGAAAAACATATACACAAACTCAAAAGTTCAAAACCAAATCTCTTGTTAAAATTGGGCTAACGGGCTCAGACCAGACTCCTTCTGCTGAGGTGTGCCTCATAGAACAAGGTGACCCTGAACCAATTCATGAAGGTTTAAAGCAGAAAGCAGCAGACCATCTGTATGGTCAACCTCTTCCTTCTTGCAGTCATAAGGACCATAGCAAAGGACAAAATAGCTGATAACTTTATTATCACTGACTCTTAAAATTTATTCAGCTATGCCACACTGAGCCAAGAATCCTGTGTCTAAAGAAATCACCATCCATGTTTTGTTTCATCCTAAATCTTCATTCCAGAGAGATCTTCAGACCTTTTATGAAAAAGACCAACCCAAGGAAATTTTTGCTTGAAAGCAGTGTGGATTCAAACTGTATGTGAGGTATCTTATTAGCTTTGAGTTTATTCTCAATTCAGTCACAGGAAATATCCATTTTCCTGAAGAAGCAGCACTTGTCATATTTTGCTGCTGTAGTGTGTGTAATATCAATCTCATGTTTATTTATGCATGTAAAGATTTTATTATTTACATTTAAATATTTATAACATTTCTGCATAAACAGCCAAAAAAGTTCATCTCTGCCCTTTAGGAACTAAGCAATTTCATTTTACTAGGTAGACTTTCTTTCTATATAAATAATTGACACATTGATTTCTCCCTCTGTCTTGATGCTATTTATATTATTTCTTAAATGCAAGAAGGTTATAGAACTAACAGACTGACTGGTCTGTTTTTATTGCCTATCAAATACAAACAGACTAATATATCACATGAAGGATCTAGAACAGAGAGTGGTGATAAAACACTAAAATATAGGAATGAATTCATTAGAATTCAGATATGGAAGCTTGTGCTAATTACATTGCTACATTGAAAAAGTGTTTGTTTCTTCCTGGAAATAACTTTATGTAAATTTTTTTTTTCCCTGAGATTAGCAGTACTGTCTGGCTGCATAGCAATAGATATAATTTTGGTCTTTCTTTCAGTAGTACAATCCTAATAAGATTTTTGTAACAAACATGGTATTTTAACAGGATTCAATGGATGGTTATATGGGAGCCCGTACTCAAAGGAGGTCTTCCAATGTCCAGTGGACCACTTACATCTTCTGAGGGTGAGAAGAGCGTCTTGTTCATTCTCCCCTTCCTCCTTCACTACCTACTCTGGACAAGTTAAAACTGGCTTTAAAATTTTGTCTTTATGACTTCTGATAAAGAAAAAACCCTCTCACTGCTGTCATAACAATGAGAGAAACAAAATCCGTACCCAGTGAGAATCTGAAAAATAGGAGGTGAAAGCAGATGCACCACTCGTGGAAAAGTAGTAGAGAAGATAAAAATTCCTCCCTCATTTAATACTACCTCAACACAATGATGCAATGACCAAAGGAATTTAATTTTTTTTTTCTTTTTCTTTAAATTTCATTTAAGTCAGTGCAATCCCAGTCAAGGAGAAAGTAAATTAATTTTCAAGAGTTCAATTCTGCCATCAAACAGAAATGACTAAATGGAATTACAAGTATATCAGGCATTTTCACCAGCTGTATCATTGTGCAAGGCTGTGGTCAAAGACACAGAAAGAGAAAATCTCATCTCCATCCATTGTGTTTACAACCCAGTCAATACAGTGGGAAAAAACCAGGAAAACCAAATGACTTATCCAAGGTGTCAGGTAAATTGGAAATCCAAGTATAATGTCCAGGCTCTGTGCTCTAAATCAATTAGCTGTTCTCAAGTCCATCCTGTTTCACAAAAGGAACAAATAGTGCTTTTTCTTTTAGTTGTCATTCATGGTTTGTCTTCCTTGGGCTGCTCCTCACACTTCTTCCACCTCTGTATTTTCCCACATGGAAGCAAACTGAAAGATTGTTCTTGCTTCTGAGCAGTCCTTAAAATCATGTCCAACTCACCACATAATTTGCTACATAAATTTCCTTTACAGGTGTTCAGGAACCAGAGCTGGGGGTAAATTTCCGTTGTTTCTCCTGGATCTATTAAAAAAATCTCATACTATTTCAGTTTGCTATTTTAACTTTTAGGGTTTCATTCTGTTTCATTTTCAGACTTAGAAATGAAAGTTTTTTCTTTGCTTAATTACAAAAGCCCAAGTATATATGGAATGTAGAAATCTGCTCCAATGTGAGTGTCACCATCTTTGCAACCAGCTCAAATAACCCAAAGAAAAAGCAGGAGGAGGGAGCAAGAAAGGGTAAAGGAAAAGTTACAGCTAATAATTTAAACTGTACCTCAGAAAAAAAAAACAACCTATTGAAACACCTTCATTGAGGTTGAAAGATAGATATTTCTACCAAAATATTTCCATTGTTTTTTTCTAGATCCTGACTCACAAAAAGACATAAATTTTTAACTTTAATTTTGAAATTCAGAGTCAACTCTGTCCATTATTATTGGAACTTATCTTTGTACTTTAAGCAAAGTTAGATGCCTTCATGTAGAGTTGCCAGACCAGGCTCCTTTTACACACAGGGGAGAGCAGGAGATGTTTTCAGAGAGCTGTTCATCTCCTCCTGGGGCCTAAAATTTAGGAAAAAAGTCTGACTTGGTAGGTATGTATTTTTTTGCATCAAAAATTAAAGGAAGTTACTGCACCAGTCAGTTCTGGATGCAGAGCTTCCAGAGCTCAGATGACACATGAGATAAATCTTGTTTTCTGCGCCTTGCCTGTATTACAAGTATTGCACAAAATGAGGGGATAGTTTCTCCTGAATGTGGAGAAGCCATATTTTTACAGATTATAGATAGTTCCAGGCTTTTCCATTTCTGGGTTTCAGAGTAGAAGTTTTATAAGGCTCCTGATATTGCCTTTTCAGGCTGCTTCTTTTAATTTTGACTCTAGGATAAAGTTCAAACAGATAAACTATCTAGACCATAAATTCTGCTAAAATCTCTGGAAGTTCTGGATGTATGGCTATATCTAGAGAAGCTGTGGCTGCCCCATCCCTGGAATATTTTGTATGGCCTTGGAGTAACCTGGTCTGGTGGAAGGTGTCCCTGCCTATGCCAGCGATTGGAACAAGAAGATCTTTAAGGTCCCTTCCAAGCAAAAGCATTCTGTGATTCTGATTGCCAGCATCGTCACAAGATCTCTCCCCTGTAGAATAAACTTTACCTACAAAAATACATCTTTTGGTGGATGGTGAGGGATTGCATTAATTCAAATTTTCAGCATTAAAAATAGTACCAACAGGGAAGGTTTGGAAATATCAAGGACAGATTATTTTGGAATTTAAGCAGTTTAAGCCCATTGAAAGAAACCTAAAGTTTAAGTGCTTTCTTTAAAAACAAACTATGCTGTAGAAATAGAATCTTAGAATCATTGAGGTTGGAAAAGACCTCTAAGACCACTGAGTCCAAGCATTCCTGCGACTGATATCCACATCCAGAGTGCTGGTAGCTCCAAGGAAATGTCCTCACCAGGTAGGTTCACTTGCAAGAACTGAGGGACTGACACTGTAATGGGCTGGCTTGAAAACTGTCACTAGGACCTGCATACAAAGAGAAAAATCCTTCTTAAGTTAAGAACTTTGTTTCTTTCTTATCTTTTTTTATCTCTTGCCACTGCTCTGCTACTGCTTTTGGTCTATATAATCAGCTAATGAGATTTCCACTTCTTCAGGCAATGAGGCAAGTTGTGCTTGAAGAAAAGTTGTGCCTGGATTCATTGCAATGCATTCATATACTATTAAGAAATATTTTACAGAGCGGCGCATTTAAACAAATATTAAATTCATGCAATTGTTAATCGGTGTGCCATCTGGAAACATTTGAAAGTTTAGACTCTTAATTGCCTGAATCTCATAAATGTTCAAAATTGTTGCATACTACAGGCTATATTGCATTTAGGACTTCTTTTACTGTATAAATACATGTAATTAAAACGTGAGATAGGGACACTTTCCAGCAGCTGTTATGAGAGCTGTAACCATCTTCCCTATTAATCTTCAGGGATTTGAAATATGTGTTGCTGAGCACCAGGGTCAATGACATGCCGCTCCATTTGAATCCCACCATTTGACAAAGCATTGCATTCTGTTTCTAAATTCTTTCATGCGACTGACAGCTACATCCATTTCTTCCTGAGGCCACTCTTTAAATTCCTTTGTACTTGTAGAAGCAAGTTTGCTGGCTCAAGAATTTTGTCTTAACTCTGCCTCTAAGACTTGTCAATGGCAAATTAGGACAAGAAATTCTAATTTATGTTTCAAAGGCACCTACGGTAGCAAGAGAAACTATTTTTATTTACAATTTTTTTCCTCAAAAGTGTCAAATCAAAGACTCTATAATTACTATATATTTTCAGGAGATGTCGCTTTATATTGACTTCGGGGGCAAGTGGTGGATAGGGTTAATCTGAGAAAAGTCAGTGAAATACACAAAGGACTTCTGTTCATGACAAATGCTACTTGGAGAATTAACCAGCTCAGTAGAAAAACAGAAATATTTGGGCTATCAGCTGCTCTCCTCCAAGACTTTCAAGCACAGAGTTAGGAGATACTGTAGAGGGAGGGCAACTCCTTGTCCAAAGGTCAGTGGAAGAGTTTCTCTTGTCTTATGCCCTGAGTGCTTTTGACCAAGTCAGTGAAAAGGAATTCAGTGACGGAGCATCTGCTGGTTTTCAGTAGACAGTTCAACAGTTTGACATGAGCTTTAACAACATTGCTCTCTTGCTTTCTCATTAAATTCTGCAAGTGATTTTTTTCCTATAGTCCCTTGTTCTCCACCACAAATCACAGATGTTCTTTTGACTTTCTTTATCCCTATCAGTTCTCAAGTTATGGCCATAAACTACTGACACCTTTTACAGACAACAAAACAGCTGGCAACATACGTGGTATAGACACCTTTGTCTTGTTTCCAGATACTAAAGTATATTTTATTAAAGTGGAGGTTTTTTCTGCTGACATGATGTACAGATATTAAAAAAATGTGATTATTACCCTAGGGAAGATATGTAGTTAGGAAGAGAAAGAAGTGACTCATGATGGCCCTTGGTGTATTTGGATGGAATCTTTGATGCTCTTTTGCAGGACCAGGAGTTGGACTTCCATGATCCTTATGGATATTCTCTGGATATAACTCAGGATATTCTATGGTTCTGTGGTTCTGAGTTGGGATGAGATGGGAAGGATTCCCTCTCCAAACATCAAGTAGTAAATTTTGGTGTGTAGAGTTGCCAGAGGATACAGGAAATAATGACTGAATTTCCTTGCTCTTAATCCCAAATTCTAAGAGGATCTCCATCAGAGGAAAGGAAAAACATTTTTGGATACGAGAAACCCTATATGTTGGGGAGGTTTATGAATAGCAAATCATTACTATGATATGAGAAAGTGTAATTTGCCCTCTTCCTTTTAGATAAGAATTAGTTTGAAATTAAATCATTCTTCCTTTTCTTTTCTTTTTTTGTTTTCCTCCCCCTCTCCCCCCACCCTGCCACTGAGGTTATACCCTTGGTACAAGAAATAAACCATAAACTGGACCAACTAAGATTTCTCTCGCTGTCTACATTTCATTTCTAATATGTCCTTTCATATTATTTTCCAGTGGCAGACCCCTGTGGAATCTGACACCCCCAGGAAAAAGCCCTTTGTCCAATGAGCACATGGAGAGCACAGTCAGATGGGGCAATGGTGGACTTGCAAAATCAACTGTTTGTCCTGTCCTTTCATCCTGACAACTCTGATAAGACAACTCCTCTTAATCCCTTTTCTGCCCTCCTGCAGGTGTGAGGGATGGAGCAATGACCTCTGTTTCAAGAAATGAGAAAGCAAATGCTGCTTTTTCAGATTATGATCCCACAGAACCACTGTAAACTGAGAGCTTCAGCATTTCTCCTTTACTATCACAATCTTTTTTTTTTTCCTTGAGCTTATCTGCTCTTGAAGGAACACATATTTTCTTGAAGAGTGAGATTTTTAGACATAGAAGGGTACTTGTAGCAGTTCTTATATAGACATTATGGGAAACATGTAGAAGAGAGAAAACTAGAGCTTTAAATGTGTATTTTTGTAACACAGCTGACGGAGCATAATGCAAGTAGGGCTTCCATACCTTTGGGTTATGAAATGAGAGACACAGGGCCTGAGTTATTAGTATTAAAGAAAAAGAAAAGTGCTGGTTTAGCAGAAATGAAAAATTCCCACCAACTGACTCATGCACTCATTCTATGCGTAAAAAACCAGATCCACAAATACAGGATAAAGAAGCAGATAATTTTAAATAGATGGTGGGGGAGTGGAACTGTTCTTTAGACACATTTATACCACAGTTATAACTGTGTAGAGCACTGGCATTCAGAATTCCCAGGTTTCTATTTCAAGGCATCAACTTAAACCTGATTTCATTGTACTTAATATCAGGGATCTGATTTAGTCCTTTCTCATCTGAATTTGGAAAGATTTCCATGTCCCAAATTCAAGGTCTGACCAATAAGTCCAATGTAATTTCCTTCTGCTGCTCTAGCATTTGAAAGAAAAGGTGATTTCATCTCTCTTATCTTGAGTTGGAGCAAAAATTTCTTTTTACCAATCTCTGTTGCGACTTTCCTATGTGACACTGGGTAAATCATTCCATCTTTTTTTTTTTTTTTCCAATATTCCTGTCTTTCAATCTTACAAATCTAAATCTAAAAGTATTCATTTCTTTGGTCCATTTCAATTCTCATCACTTTGGTCCTTTTATTTGTCTGTAAGACAAATGAAGACAAATAATTCTACTGAAATCAAAGGATCATTCAATATCCTGAGATGAAAGGGGCCCGCTAGGAAGTTCAACTCCTGTTCTGACAAAGGAAGACATAGAATACATCAATGGGGCATCAGAAAAATGCCTCAAAAAGTGCAACAAAATCAGTTATTTTTAATCAATGGGACAAGTGAGGCTGGGCTAGAAATGGGTTCATGTTTTCAAATGGTTCTTCTCCTGTCCATGAAGGTGCAAGCTCCAGTTCAGGCTTGTGACTGGTTGTAAAATTCAGAGACTCTCTTTATTCTAATGATTATCTGGTATCAATAATGACTCAGATTACATCGAGTCTACTGTACAGACAGGTCACACAATTTTACAAAACTCCAAGTCTGTAACATCCTTGCAATCTGCACCCCATCTGTCAAATTTTGGCTGAAAGAGGATGACAGATGTTTTGCAATGCTGCTGCTTCTCTCCAGTTCCACCACATTCCTGCCCCAACATACCTTTGACACACACTATGATATGCAGAAAAGATAGCAAAGCAGGGCTGTTAAATTCCTCTTCATGCCTTATAATAAATCCAGATCAACATCTAGAGCTACCTGGTCTACTGGAAGGTGTCCCTGCTCATGGCAGTGTGGCTGGGAGGTGATCTTTAAAGTCCCAAACTATGCTGTGATTCTGTGATTGATTGGACAAGCTTGATGTTGATTGGCCTGATATTCACTACTTATCCTCTTGTTTCTTACTGTTTCTCTCAGCATTTTTTTTTTTAAATAAAAGAAATAAATTGACTACCAACCCACTTCCCCTAAAACTTTCTCACCCACAACCCACAGAATTTCTGGGTTAAAGTAATGAAAGAAAAAGTTAAATCTTTCCTTTTTAACAATCAGGCTGAAGAAAGGGTTAAGGGTATTTTCTGCACCTGGAAATTTTTTCAACAGTAGCAGAGATGAGCAGTCAGACAGCAGCCTTTGATCCTTGCCTGCTGTGTCACAGCTTGTGCACAAAAGTATTTTGTGTGTGGTTTGGGAGCGTTTGCCATCGGGCTGGGAAAAATGGGGAGTGCCATGATAAAGAGCACTAAGGAAAGACACGTTCTGAGGCCACATTTCCTCACACAGAGCTGTCATCCCTTTTCCCTTTACAACACCATAACAGCTGGATGGTGACACAGCTGGAGGCAATCCTTGAAAAGTCCATCTTGCAAGGTCTGCCCTGCCTGAAGTGTAGACAGACATAGAGGTGGAATTACGTTTCACAGTGTCATCAGGACAGTCCCCTGTAGATGTGGATCTCATTCCTTTTACAGGAATCAAGGCCCAGATTTTTCCTGTATGACCTAAGGTGCCTGAGCCGGTGTAGAACTATTTGTTATCCAGGAGGGGAAGAAAGAAAGAGAGAGGAATCTCAGGAGATTCAGCCAACCTACCCAACATCTAAGCCATCCCATGAATACACTTACCCTTTCTTTGAATTGACTCCAGAAGCAGTCCCTGTTGCCACAGAGATATTGAATGAGTATTTCAAGGTGAGTGAGATGAATATAGATCTGTTGGCTCAAACCATGGCAGGAAAACAACCAGCTCAATAACGTCTTGCAAAGGAAGGTGTCACTTCAGAGCTCAACCAGCTAAATCTCAATGACTTCTGGTTTTAGTATGCTTTCCATAAACATGTATGACTTCACCAGAATCATACTTTGAGAGTATTTGTTTGCCCTTGCATGTAATGCAGGTTATCTTGTTTTCTTTTATGGCAGGAACGAAGTATAAATAATTGTTGTTGAACACAGTTTATTAAGACACATTTTATACAAGATCTATTTTTGCTACATATAGTGAGAGACCACATGATCACAAAGTTTTTCTTCAAGGTGTTTTTCTGACTATATTAGATAAACCAGGAGAGGCAAACCCCTGGTAAAGCAAGAAATTACAGTAGAAATCAAAATCAGTGTTGTATCTCCCCCACCATTTTATCTGTAGGAGTGGAATCATTAGGAAGTTAAGCTGAGTAAGATTGCATGAAATCCTCCACTGTACTCCTTAATAGGAGACCAAGGAGCAAGATTAGCTATATCCAAACCCTTTTGAAAGCTGCTTATCTAATTTGCATTCAAAAATCACCAGGGGTGGATATTCTACCTATTCTCTTAGTTCTCAGAAAATATAATCCAGTACTTCACTTCTTATCACATTCCTTCTAGATGTTAGAAGTATGCCACAAGAATATTTAAGGAAAAGTAAACAAAGAAATAGAAAAAACACAAGTTAATCAGGATTAATTTTTGTGATGCATTTCCTCCAATGTCCTTGCACTGGAAATGCATGGCATGATTGCTTTTATATGCTGGATGGAGAGGACATAAGAAGAAAAATTGGGCCAAGGACAGCTTTTTGCAACATAAAAATAGCCCAGCTTTTAAATTTGATAGACTGGATTCTTCATAGATTAGAAGCAAGTGCAAAGGATCCCTGAAAAAAGGAAAAAAAATTACCCTGTGACTCTCCCCTTTCTTCCCCTGCAGGGCTGATGGATAATTGATTGTAAAGATTTTGGCATGTTTAGCACTGTTTCAGGACTCAGTTTTGCTTTCCAAGGGCTTGCACAGAGGAGGAAATCCACATACAAAAGGGAGAAGAGACCTTTACATGAACAGATTATTTTTTAATAAGTAATAAATAGTAAGAAGTAGTACAGGAATTTGTGGACCTGGAATAAATCCATGAAGGCAGAGAAGAAGAAAGCTTTATAGGATTGTGTAGAAAGAAGTGGTGATAGGCACAGGAATGACCATAATAACTTTTTATTTATTTTAGATGGTTTTATCACCATCTAAACACCTAAACATCTAAACATACTTATATGTGACCTGACATATAATTATGCAGATTCACTGGAAATGAAGGTTGGGCATAGATTTCAGCATGTGTGGATGTGTATAAACACATGAGTTTATATTAATATGTATATAGAAAGCATATACAAACATATGTTATTATATTATTATAATATAATATCCTCCCCAGCATAGGAAGGACATGGACCTATTGGAGTCCAGAAGAGGCCACAAAGCTGATTAGGGGGATAGAAAACCTCTGCTGGGAGGAAAGGCAGAAAGGATTGGGATTGTTCAGACTGGAGAAGGGAAGGCTTTGGAGTGACCTAATCATGGCCTTCCAGCACCTGAAGGGAGCCTGCGGGAAGGGTGGAGAGAGATTATTCACAAGGGCCTGCAGGGACAGGACGAGGGGTTATGGCTTCACACTGAAAGAGAGTAGGTTTAGACTGATCATTAGGAAAANAGATTATTCACAAGGGCCTGCAGTAACAGGACGAGGGGGTATGGCTTCACACTGAAAGAGAGTAGGTTTAGACTGATTATTAGGAAAAAAATCCTTGGCTGTGAGGGTGGGAGATACTGGCACAGGTTGCCCAGAGAAGCTGTGGCTGCCCCTGAATCCCTGGAAATGTTCAAGGCCAGGTTGGATGGGGCTCCGTGATGATAGAAAATGTCTCTCCCCATGGAGAGACGGAATAAGATGATCTTTTACGTCCCTTCCAATCTAAACCATTCTATGATTCTAATATTATGTTGTGATTTTATTTCTTCCCTTTCAGGCTTCACATAATTAATAAGTACTGAAATACTCAATATATATATTTGCAGGGCAGGATATCAATGAAATAGATATAGAGCATAGCTTAAATAGCTCTCTGGTTGTTCTTGTGCCACAGGGTTAGAAGTTTTTGCAGCATTAATGAATTCAGTTTCCTTCATCTTCTCTCTTGGCCTTGGTCTGACTGAAATCCATGAACATTATTGCTCTCTCTAGATCTGAGTAGTTTGAGTCTTGTCAAAGAAGCAGGGGTAATTACAACATCAATAATCTTTGCCATCAAGACCCCTTGCCAAAGAACAATGGTAATAAACTGGTCAATATACCCAAATTCTCATAATACAAATCAGATACAATCAAAGGTGAAACAAGAGGTTCTCCCAGATTTTTTACAGCCACTATTATTTCCATTTTTGAGGAAATTATGGCACGAATCCTGACAACCATTTATTTTTGCTTTCCTTTCAGACCTTTCACAGTTAATAAACACTTAGCATTTTCAAAATTAATTGCAGCACAATTTTCTGCACTATTTAGAGAGCCTTGAAAAAAGGAGTTGTCAAACAGACCCAATATGTCTCCAACTCGACAACCATATGACTTAGCCTTGTGTTTTAGCCATACGGATGAGGAAGGCAACTGTGATTACTCCTCGTGGAAGGAGGGGTGTGAGACAAGATTGCTAATGTCAGCCTGGCTTGTCAAGTGTAACCAAGACTGTGGAACTGCTGAGCTGTGTACCCGAGAGCGCGTCAAGGCTGGATAACTCCCATAAAAGAGGACAGGCCGTCACGTGGTGCTTCGAGCCAGCTAAAGAGTTTGTGTGCCTACAACAGATGTGCCCTGTTAAAGATAGTACCCAAAAATGGTCAGGTGCCAGCACGACAAGTTTGTGAGCAGATCCTCCCAGCAGGAGCCAATTTCAGTGAAACAAGCTGGCAAGGCACCACACTTGTCATGGATGCAAATGCCAGGTTTGGCATCTGCAGGTTTGTGGCACAGGGGAAAGGGGAGTAAGATCCAAATTTCCACCACCAACTGGTGCCAGGGCTTCAAAGAAGAAATCTCTCAGATGTTTGGTCTGTGAAAAACATTGACTTGATTGCCTAAATCTCATTTAAATAAAAGCAAGAAGGAAAAACAATAACACCAAACAGAATCCCAAGCAGTAGCTAGATTGCAACCAGGAGATCCCCTTTAAACAGTTGTGAAAAAAATAACTTAGTGTCCTGGTTTCTCTAAAGTTAAATTCTCATCATGGCATCTGTTCATACTTGTACAAAACTATTCACAGCTCAGAGAGTCCTGGAAAAAGAATCGATATAATGTGAGGGCACACAATGGGCAGTTCTTTGTATTCTTTTCACTCTATTAAAGATAACTGAAATTTGTTCCAATAAACACAGAAACCCATGCCCAGCTTGTTTCTCATTAAGACTCTTCCATGGGAGTTTAAACAATTTAGTCTGACAATTGTGACAGAGAATGATGGATGAATTTGTTTTGAGAACTTTCTGATTCACCAAATGCAGGTGATATGTGCTTCAGGACACAAGGAAACTGCTTAAGGAGGAATTTTCAGGATTGTCTCCTCCCTTCAAGTTTTGAAAATATCTGTGACAGTAAAATATACAAATTGTACTCTGTGCATTCTACAACTGCGACTGTCTCATCCCTGGAAGTTCTCAAGGCCAGGTTGGACAAGTCTTGGAGCAACCTGGTCAAGTGGAAGGTGTCCCTGCCCATGGCAGAGGAATGGAATGAGATGGGCTTTAAGGTCCTTTCCCTTCCAAACCATTCTGGAATTCTATGATTCTATGACTAGAGAAAACTTGCACCTTGCACCCAGATAGAGCATCTGTCTCAAAGACTGCTGGAGTGACTAATGGTTCCTATCATTAAAGAGATGTTTTCAGAGTCACCCCAGAGACAGATGGTTTGCAGTTTCACTTAGACTTTCATGGATGGTGAGTGGAAACAACTTGCAGAAGAGGCTTGCCAATATTACAAAAGCAATGCCAAACCAGCTGTTTTTTTTCCATTGCCTGAAACTAGGAAATTCTGGTTTTCCTAATTTCAGGACAGTGAACAGTGGCTTAATTTCCAGGACAATATATCCATTTATTACAGTCAGTTTGTTTTCAAGGCAGCAGACAGTGATAGCTTTTTCTAGTATTTCAACTGGTAAAACAATATTCATCAGAGACTTCTATTCTCAGGAATCAGATTGACCAGGATTGAGTGGGTAAGGAGTTGAGTCTCCTACACAGGGTATTCCAGATCTGTTTTGCCAGTTGGTGTGTTTATCCTATAGTTTGAAGCTATGTTGGAGAACAAAAATCACTTCTATGAAACCACTGGTATAAAAAATAGGTCACACATGAATTTGAAACTCAGACAAGAAAAAAAGGGGAAAGGAGATCATCTGGAGTTATACTGACTGAATTTATCTCTAACCACACAATTTTGAGTATAAGCTGAGAAATTGGACAATATACTGGCAGATATGGCACAGGAATTACAGTTGGTTTAGAAGAATTTTTGTCTGGCAGGATGGTGGGGCTCTGGTACAAATTTCCCAGACAAGCTGTGGCTGCCCCATCCCTGGAAGCATTCCAGGCCAGGTTGGACAAGGCTTGGAGAAACCTGGGATGGTGGAAGGTGTCCCTGCCCATGGCAGGGGGTGGAGTGAGATGAGCTCTAAGGTCTCTTCCTACCCAAACCACTCTATAATTTTTGATTGATTCTATGATTCCTTTTTGTTTCATATTCACATTGGAAAAAATCATGGGATGGCTTGTGAAATAGCCAGAACCCCAGGAGGTTAGAGCCTAATCCCCAGGAGGAGAGAGGTCTCCTTTCCACCTGCCCTGCCAGACAAGCTCCAACCCCACACTCTGCCCAGGTTCCCTTCCACACGCAGTGTGAGTTTGGCTCCACACAGACAAACCCATGAGGCAGGGGACAACCCTACACAGCATGTTCTCAGCCTTGGCTGGGGCAGGGGAGGGCTGCAGGGCTCTTGCAGGGAGGAATATCCCTTCCCCTGCCTTTTAATTACTTGCCTCTTCTCTGTCTGTGCCTGAGGAGCCGGCTGGTGACAGAACTGACACCATTTCAGTGGCTGCGTCACCTGTCCTGCCAGCCCTGAGAATAGAGCAGCTCAGTTTCTCTGCTGCTGCTAAATCCCCCTGAGCACGTGACATCACCAGAGGAAATCCATCCTCTGCCTTGCCCTGCCTTGCTGCCGTGAGCTCCTGTGCCATCAAAGAGGCTCTCTATCCCCACCTGGGACAGTGGAAGGTGTCCCTACCCATGGCAAGGGGGTGGAATGAGACGGGTTTTAAGTTCTCTTCCAACCCAAACCGTTCTGTGATTGATTCTGCGATTTTATGATTTGAATTGTGGCTGCATCTGCCTTTAGCATAATTAAAATAGCATGACTGTACTGACAAGCTGCATTAAAAGAAACATATCCTGTATTAATGAAAAACTTCTTTATCTGATATAGATTGAACAATTCCATCTCCACAAGGAGTAGCTGTGTTAGTTAAAAGATTTTTTTATTCTATTTTATTTTGACACTTTATCCACAAGTTTTTCTGCTACGGCTCTTTCAGTTACTTTTTAGCCTATCATGTTAAACAGCACAGTTACAGTGGAAAAAATTCTTAAAGCAAAGCCAATTTGCCCAGGGAACTTGTAGAGTATCTCTCCTTAGAGATATTAAAAAACTGTCTACACATGGTTATTGGCAACGTGCTCTGAGTGGGTCTACTTGAGCAAGAGGCTTAGACCAGATGATCTCCAGAGCGGACATCCAGCCTGTGATTCTGTGAAATTTCAGTTGATTTAAGCATTTTTTTCTCAAGAGTATTTTATTACACATTTTTTTGATACCATTAAAAAAATAAAGGCATTTAAAAACATATGTAGTTGTAGTAGTAGTAGTAGTAGTAGTAATAATAATAATAATAATAATAATAATAATAACAACAACAACAGCAACAACAACAGATGATGACATTTATCCTTCATTACAAAGCTAAAAAGGTTAAAAAACTTCTGTTTGCTGCAATCATAATTATTAAAAATTTCTATATTAATACTAATACTACTACTAATAATAATAATGTGTCAGTTTAAAGTAGATAAATCTTAAATTATCTAGTTACAGTTTAAACAAACTAAATGTAAGTAGATTTTTGCCCAATAGTTTTCAATCAAATTTCCCTTAAAATTTGGCAGCTACATGTAAAATACCATGCTGAGAAAAGCAGTAGATGAATTTGTAAATGTGATCTACTCCACTTAGAAATCTATTTTCCATTCCATTTCCTTCCTTCATTTGCTGTGGTCAGTTATAGCAGACCCTGGAGAGACACAGTTGTGAACATGGTGCCAGGTGATATGAAAGAACAAGTTAGTTTCAAGTGTTACTAAATTGCTGTTAATTTTATAGGTATTCACTGACGTTGGGTCAAAGAGTTGATTACAAAACTCATCCTTCATTTTAATAAGACTTCTCTAATAACCACATCCTCTGTAATGAAATAAATTCCTTTCATATTCAAACTTTTAAGGCTTCTGATTTTGTGAAATATCTGCCAAAATTTTCCAATTTTGTTCTACTTTTTGTATTCCTATTCAATTTAGATTATTGAAAATGAAAAGCAGAAATTCACAGTGAATCTTCTTTTTGGTTGAATTTAAGGGAAACTACTCTGGAAAAGAAAAAAATATACAGTTTTGTCATCCAGTGTGCTTTAAGAAATGGAGACGTGGACAAGGCGATGATTTTATGTCCACCTGCAGCAAATCTTTTCCAATATAAAAGCCACAAGAAATTATTAATAACTGTGGCAATGAGCACATGGCATTTCCCATAGATGCACTTTACAGCAATCCCTCTGCATATCTGTAGGAAATTATTTTTGGTAATATGTCCCGCGATATTTCTGGAACAGAAATTGTGAGCCTTTGCAACAGTCCTGTGTGTTTACAGAGTTTTTTATGGCCTGCAAGGAAAAGAAACTGATTTATGCCTGCTCTGTTCTGTCCCACATGCACATGCATAAGTGCCCATCCAGCCTTGAACACAAACATTAAAAGAGCATTAGAAAAGCCACTGAAGTGAAGCATTGCAAAGCTAAGACAGGCAAGACTTTGCCACCTGTGCAGATACACCTTCCTCCTTTGTCACGCACGTTGCCTCCTGGAAGCTTTAATTCCCTGATTGCCTGTTCTTCTTCCAAGGATTCCATGCTTTAAGGACAGATGCTGCTCACTAAGCTAATCATTAATCAATATTTTATTTTAACTCAATTATTCAAAATGGTGTGCGAAGTCTGTTCTGCATTGAAAAATTGCATATAGGCAATTAATATCTAATATTTGTGTGTGCACTGAATACATACAGATATTGATTATTTCTATTCAATAGAAATACCTTTAGCTTCCTTGCAAACAGCAAGATTTACACTTAATGAAACTTTGAATGACCATGTCTTTGTGTCATCTCAGGTTCATTTTGGTTCTCTAACGAGAGCATGAGATTTCTGCATCCAGCCAGAGAAATACCAGCAATCCTGAAGATAGATTTACAGTACATTTGAACTGTTCTTGAGCCACTTTTCTGCATGTTATGGCTAAATATCAACTCCTAGATTGTCCCCTTTTCTAAACTGCCAGAACACCTTATTCCAGGTACATCTATTCTTTAAGGAAAATACCAGCACTAAAGAACATCTTGGATTATCTTAGCCATTCAGCAAACTTTTGCTGAATACTAGCTGCATCAAGCAGTAAGGAAAACCAGAGCCCAGAATACATCATTGCCCCTTCCTCCCACCCAATAAACCACAATATGTGTCTCTTCAGGCCTGCTTCACTTGTGGCTCTGCACGTGGTTACCTGTGGCCTGTGTTAGACAGAAAGGAGAGAGATTTCTTCTCTCCACCCTACATGGTTTAGATATATCTGCTTAAAGCCTGCTGCAAGGGTATGGGAAGAGCAGATTTAAACTTTTCTCAGGCTGAAACTGCCCTGCTACTCCAATTCTGAGATTCCCAGGACAACGTTTTAACCACGGGACCATTATGTAAAAGTTGAGTGTTGGCAGCACCTCTCCTGGCAGGTGTGAAAACACTGCTCTCACTAGCTGAGCCCAAAGTTTGACTTACAGACCTATGCCCAAAAGACCTATGCCTTGGATATATCTTTCTCTGAATTCCCCAAAACCAAGGCACGGAGGGTGCTTCATGCCAGCCACTTTCCTCAGCTGGCTCAGATGTTTTACCACTAAGCAGGTACATGCCTAAAGCCCTTAATTTTTCCCAGGTTTTCTGAAGTCAAGCAGAATTAATTGTTGCTGCACAGAAAATGTAAGTACCTCAATTTTCAAGGTGACTTCTGGAGAGACTGATTTAAAGATGCGTGGATGCTGAGAGTGTCAGCCCCAAATCCATTTTAGGATCTAGGGGGTGCAGCCCATTCAAAGCCATTTATAGTCAAAAGTAAGACCTTTGCATGAAACAAGTTTGGAGACAGAAACCTGACAAATATATTTCTCTTTTTTAGGAAGGAGGAGACCTAAATGTGAACCTATGTTTCCTGAGAGAAACAGATAAATCAGAAATTCAAGCAGGATTATCCAGGTAGGCATCCAGAGTGAATCAATCTACCCACCTCACTTTTTTCTGTGCGCTGAAACCGGGAGGGACGGAGGAAGGGACATGGCTGCCATTGATCCATCCATGTGGAGAAAGTGATCATCCTCTAAAAATCAAGACAGAGTCAGTGGAGAATAATATTTCTCTGTGTATACAAAGTACTCCCAACCACCCACTGCATAATTTACCAGTACAGCTTTTCTACCAGAGGTGATTCTTCATACAAAATATAATTGAGTAGTGAACACTTTAGTTCTGCTGCAGAGAGCTTTGGATCCTAAAAGCCTACAGGCATTGACCAGAGAAGTTCCTGGAAAAGAAATTCATGCAGAGCTATTAAAAATAAAGTTACAAACCTGGTTCAGCCCAAATCCAGAACTCACTGGAGGCTGGAGGAACATTTTGTGTTCTCTGTATGCACCCAGTTGCTGTTCTGTCCCAGAGATATTCACCCCTAGTTGTGGTCAGAGGTGACCAGCTGGGGTTCAGTAAACAAACCTGCATTTCTAACTAGGAAATTTATATGAGGTCTATGTGCTTTAAGAAATTAAAGTGCATTATAAGTGTGTCATCTCTGCCTTCAATCATGCTGTCATACCAACAAGTACAGCAAGGAGGATCTTGAAATTCTACCAGTGGCTGAAACTGGTAGAATCTCAAATAAAGGTTTCACAGAGGTAGAATAATTCTTTCAGATTCCCTAAATTCAACTCTGGAAGTAGGAAATCAGCAGAAGTTTATGTAAAATCTTGCTTTGCGGCTCCAAGATGCAGAAATACACCTCATCTGCTGTCGAGGCAAGAGTATCTTTCACAACCATGTGTTTTAAAAAATTCAGTTTATAGTTTCAGTGTCTGTGAAATGTTTGAAACAAAACAAAAACTGCTGTAAATTATCTTAGAATCACAGAATGGTTTGAGTTGGAAGGGACTTAAAATTTCTTCAATCCAGCACCCCTCTGCCATGGGCTGGGACACTTTCCTCTATCCCAGGTTTCTCCAAGCCTCCAAGCCCTGTCAAATCTTGCGTTGGACACTTCCAGGGATGAGAAGGCAACAACTGCTCTGGACAGCCTCTGCGAGGGTCTCACCACCATTTCCTCCTTCATTATTTTGATGTTCTGAAAAACAGATATATAGTGCCAAGAACAACAACAACAAAAAAAAAAACCAACACCAAAACCAAACAAAAAAAAAAATCACTATTTTCTGTATTATAATTTTTCCAATCAGTTAGCCCACTTAACAACAGCTACCTAAAGACTGGGCTATCTTTCATCTCCAATGAGCAGCAGTGTTGTGTGGAAGCGAAGAAATATTATAAAGATATCTGTGCACAAAAAAACCTCTTCTCATTTACTTTTAAGAGAAGAGAAAAGAGAAAGAGAATAGTCAGACTGAGTACAAAGACTTCAATTTCATACTCTGAACTTTCATTGCCAGAGAAGAAGCAGCCACGGCTTCATCTGAAATCACTGATGCTGCCAGCCAGTACAGCCAGTCAAAGAACAAACCTGAGTCAAAGACAGGGCTAAGCAAGAGATATCACTCACAAGGGGTTTTTTTGTGTCAAAAAAGTGAAGTCATAAGGAGATTCAACACTTTGTTTTGTGCAGTCAATGGAAAAGCTCCCACTTGTAGCCTTGATCTGAAAAACAACACAGTTTGACAAGTCTGATTGATAGATTCATATCAGAGATCCCAAAACCACCGAAATTCATACAGAATAACAATAGTATATAATTCTAAAAGCAGAGAAAATACAAAGAGTTGCAATGATCATGTCTGACTTCAAGGGAATTTATCATGAAATAGCAAGTGCTTCACTTTAGGTTTCTGGCTTAAATCTGTCTCAGAATACAGAATCATAGAATGGTTTGGGTTGGAAGGGACCTTAAAGCTCATCTCATTCCAACCTCCTGCCGTGGGTGGGGGCACTTTCCAGAGACCAGGTTGCTCCAAATCCTGTCCAACCTGGCCTTGAGGGTACTTCCAGGGACAAGTAAGAAGCTGAGCCGCTTTCACCAGTTGTATATTTGCTGTCCTAGGCTACACAAAATGACATGTTAGACTCAATTCCAAGCAGATAAAAGGCACATCACTCAGCTGGGGCAGACTGGCATTCCTGGTGACAGTGCTCATAGAGTGCACAGCGAAGATGGATTAATATTTTGTGTGTGGACTTTTCCAGTCTAGAGACAGTCCCTCCAGGTCAGGACTGGGAGGCAATTTCACACGTTCCATTTTTTTTCTGCCCTCTCCTGCTCATGTGTCACGCACAATCCCAGCACTGCCTACCAAGAAAACAGAGGACTCTTCCTCTCTAAGCAGGCACACCAAAGCAACAGGGATGCCATTGGAAAAGATTTTAAAAAACAGTAAAGAATGGGATTGTGTCACAAGAAGGGTCTGTATTTTCCTTTCCTGTAGTCAGTGGAAAAGTTCCTACATCTCCACTTAAGCCAAAAGACAAAGTACTAAACTGCAGTAGCTGGAATCCAATATAAGAGCCAGAGGCATGTGAAACTCAGCTATTTCCAACTGCACAAACCTGTGCAAACATAGCTTTCATTTTTCTTCCTCCTAAAATTCCCTGGTTGTTATCAGCTTCTAATTTCCTCCGAAAAATTTCCCTCCTTTAAAAATTTAAAGAAACAAACATCACATGGGTATGTGCTGCAACAAGAGTTTTGCATACTTCTAATGTGAAATTTCACTGCTCATTTCTGTTCAAGAGCCTGGAAACATTTGCTATTACTTGTTTTGATGTCCAGTCATTGATAATAGGAACTTTTATTTTTTTTTTTTTTTGCCTATTAGAATGGCCCGTAACTTGCATTGTATTTATCCCAAGGCACCCAGCACTGCCCCAAAGAAATCCTTACTGTTATCCAGAAACTGGCTAACACTCTTAGGCAGTTTGAGTGCAGTCTGTCCCTTTTAGACAATAAAAAGATTTAGTTATGGATGCCTGGATGATGGCAAGTGGCATCAGAGCCAGGGAAAACATCCTGGCCCTGTTGCACCTGCAAGCACAGAAAGAGTGAGGAACCACCCCACAGTTCCTGCCTCCTCTACTTCCATAGAAGGAAGCTCAGTAAATAATTTTAGAATACATATCAAACTCGAAGATAGCTGGACCAAACTTACTTCCCTGAGATTGCAGTGAGAGTCTAGGAAGGAGCCATTGGAGTTGTAATTCAATACCTCAGCACAAGATCATCTCCCTTTTCAAAAGTTTGTCTAAGCAGCAGTGGGTTAGTCTTGAGTATTCACATTTTTGGAAACTAAGGTCGTAGATAAGACCTCAGAGAACTTCCATGTGATCATGTCCAGCTCCACTCACCACCAATCCTTTCCTTCAGTGAACCACAGAGGAAGAGGGAAAACTGTTCATTAAAGCTCTTTTAAATGCCAGTGACCGAGCTGACTGCACCAGCTCCTCCCCATAGTGTAATTCCAGCCTCATAACGAGTGTTCTCCCAATGAAGGAAACACATATGGTTATAGCTCTGTGAGGGTGGTATGGATTTGCCTGGGCTGGTTTTGTACTACCTCAAAATAAAGTATTCAATGGAATTTGGGTACATTAAATTTTGCAATCAGATGACTCAACTCTTGTTAGTTCATCGTTAAGACTGAAGGTAAAATCTGTTATTCTAACCTCATTAAACTTGTTTCCTATCCTTCTATTTTTGGGGGTTTTTTTGTTTGTTTGTGCAATGCCAGTTCACACATTGTCCATTCTGCAGTCTCATTTCCCTTTGAGTCCCGTGGAGATAAATTAGCTGTACACCTCCCAACAGATGGTGTCTCTGCAAAGTGGAATGAAGGTATGTACTGAGTATCCCTGCACAAGTTGAGACTAAATATGGATTCATGGATTTCTGTTTTCTATTTTCCCTGAACTTTCTTGTCTCCTCTCTAGGATCGTGAAACAGCTACATGGGTCAGATGCAACATGAGGGAGAGAGAACACATAGGAAAAGCACATCCATCTGTTCCAGGAGCAAAATCCAGGGCTTCAGGACTACCTGGGAAGCCAGTGTTTTCATAACTATCTTCCAGATCTTAAGATTGTTTTGAGTTGCTTGGGATTTGGATTGTTTGGGATTGTTTTGGGTTGCTTGGGGTGCTTGGGGGGAGCTCCTCCCCTTTTTCATTCCTTCTGGCTATTTTCCAGATTTACAGTCAGGTTCCTATGCTATGCCAAGAGGCTGGATGTAATCCCTCAGCTGCCTTGTGCAACTGCAATTCTTCTCAAAGAACCAGGAAAACACAACTGAGTCCTCAGGAACTGGCAGTGAATGAAAGTCAAGCTGAGCCTACTTTGCTCAAAAGTTTTTCAGAACATGCAGTGCCCATAAATGTGTTCTTGCTGTCCCACATGCCAGAGATTCCAGAGGCTACACTGCACCTACCCTGGACACGGGGCAAAATAACATGGAAATCATCATGACTTCAGCCAACCAACCTGAATTGAGCCAAAGGTTCCTATAAAATTTGGGTTTTTTCTCATGTGATGCTGTAATCCAATATCAAAAACAGAGTGGTCTTGGCTTTGTTGCTGTTTTAATCTCAATTCAGCCAGTTTGCTGAATACACCTACCAGAACTGAAAGTTTTATTTATGTAGTGGGAAGATATTTAAGGTGCTTGGATGACTAAATTTCCCCAATTTCTAGCTCCACTCAAAACCAAACTATGGAAAAAAAATTCAAATTTACTACTGTGTTTAAACATATAAGGATAATTTTTATAGGGAATTACTTAGTAATAATTTATTTCAATTGACTTTCTATTCTATAGACAGTACATATAACACATAGGGTAAATGTAATATTTAATGCTATTGAATTCTTATTGATTTTGAAAGGTATGGGGAGATAGCTGGACAGTATGTCAGAAACATTTGTAGTCCAAATTAAAAGATTTTTTTTTAAATAGTAATGTCATTTATTTAGGTGCTAGATTAAGACCCTTTGTCAAGTAATCTTTGATCTAACATAAACAGGAAATTTCCACTTAACATTCTTTTTCTGCTGAAGTAGGAATAGCCTGGAAAGGATCTCTATAAGTCCTCTGGGTTTAGTGGGTGAAGTTCCTTTTACACAAGGTTTGCCAGGTGTGAGCACTGGGTTGGGGAGAGGGAACTTTGCAGGATGAGTACAGCGGAAATGTCACAGCTGTCAACATTTGCTTGATTAGAAACACTTACTAATGTCTTACAACCTTCCAGTACCTAAAGGGGCTACAAGAGGCCTGGAAGGAGACTTTGGACCAGGGCCTGGAGTGACAGAACAAGAGGGGATGGCTTTAAACCGGAAAAGAACAGGCTTAGATTAAATATTAGAAATAACTTCTTTATTCAGAAAATGGTGAGGCCCTGGCACAGGTTACCCAGTTGCACCTTTCCCATCCCTGGAAGTGTACAAGGCTAGGCTGGACTGGGCTTGGAGCACCCTGGGATAGTGGAAGGTGTCCCTGCCCATGGAGCAGTTTGGAACAAGATTTTTAAAGTCCCTTCCAACCCAAATTATTCTGTTCTTTTGTCATCCTTTGCACTAATCCAGCTTTATCTACTGAAACCTCCTCTGACCTCTAATGCATCAGTCACCAGAAAAGCCCCCAATAAAGGATGAGGAACCCATCTTCAGAGCCCTTCACAGACACAGTTGTGCATTATTCCACTGGTCTATAGCTGTGGAAACTGAGGCACAGACCTGTGGCCAGAGCAAACTGAAGATCATGGACTTGTCACCGGCTATCAGAATCAGAAAATCTTTGAGTTCTGACTCCTATGTCATAAACAAAAGTATCATTGCCTTTATTCGCTAAATGATCCATTAACAAATTAAAATCAAGAAAATTGAAAAAAAAAAGAGAGAGACAAAGAGAAGAATATGAAGGGAAAGAGAATTTGTTTCTAGCAAATGATAACTGTATGAGTGGAATCAGAATATCTTCAAATAGCATAGAAAATGCACCCATTCCTGTCACCTAGCTAAGCAACCCACCGGGGACAGCAAATCCCCCTGTAGCGGAATCCCAGAGCTCGTGGGCACGATATGTCTCCTGTGGGCTGTTGTACTCAACCCTGTCAAATCCAAAATCTTCCCTCCCTGCCTCTCTCCCAGTTGTATTTCCTTCCTCCACCAATTGCTGGACAAAAAAAAAAAAAATCTGTAGAGCTATATCAGAGATGCCAATCTAATTATTTTTTCCTCTTTTTTTTCTTTTCTTTTTTTGGACATTGCATCTCTGGAGGAGGGAGGGGGAGGACAGGGAGTTGCAAAGGTGGGGGTGGCTGAAGAGGGAGAGGAGGGGGGGAAGAAGAGAAAATATTTCCTTTGGCGATTCTGTTTCGCTTTTGAAAAGGGACTACTTTCCTCTCTCCTTATCCCTCCTGACAAGTACAAGCACTTTGGGCCCTAACTGGATGTGAACATTGTCAAAAGAAATTTGGGCTAAAGGGAGGCATCTGCAGTTCTGTTCCGATTGCGCTCGGTGCTGGAGCCACTTTTGCGAATGTGGCAGGGTGGCTGGTGGGCAGACACCAGTACAGATGGGAACTTCACATACTGTATGCATCATGACCAACTATAAAAACAGTCACAACACATCACTTCTTACTCGGCCAGTCTCCCTGGAACCTTCACTTCCAATTTTCATCTCGCTGACATTCACAGCTTACAGTGAGCTTTTATGTTTAAGCATCAGTACAGTATTAATGCAGGAGAAAAGGGGTGCCTGCGCTACCGCAGCAAGGAATTAAACCTCTGATCTCGGCCAGACATTGGAAGGGAGGAGCAATTCAAGGGGAATTGTGTAACCAGACTCTATGGAGAAGGTAGGGGGAAAGCAGGGGATGAGAGTCAGGAATATTTTTTGACTCTGTGAACACACAGCAAGTGAGGGGGTCTCTGAAAAAGAAACATAGCAAGCAGGCACTCTCTCAAATTGTAATTTAATGCTTGGAGTAATCCTATTGTGTCAGCTACTCACCGCCAAAGAACTGAGGATAAATATAACTTAAAAAAAAAAAAAAATTAAGGGGATGGCAATTTGAACAGCTTAATGTTTCTTCAAAGGCTAAGTGATGGAAAGCAGTGCTGAAATAAATTGACAACTCGGAATTAACTGGGTGCTGGCACAGCTCAGGTAAAGGTTTGACGGTAACATGAGCTTTCCAAAGTGTTTCCAAACTGAAGTATTATGAAAAGGTAAATTATGTTTTGTATTCATGACTGAAAGCATTTTATTTTAAAGCACTGCCGATGCTGTCAAGGTGGAGATTCAAGCTTTATGTACAGTGCCTCTAGCCCTGTGATGTGAGTGAGGCAACATGACAGCTTGTAATAAGTAATTTTTATACAGTTGCATTTATCACTCAAGTAGGCTTGGCAATATTAAACACAGACCTTAAAATGCTGCAGAAGAGGAAGGACAGGGGCTGGAGGCCATGTGTTCTCTGTGTGTGTGTGTGTGTGTGTGTGTGCTCTTGCATGCGTGTGGGTTTGTAACTTCTTTCTTTTTCTTTTCTTTCTCCAGGCCCATTCCTGTTAATGTGGCACTTTTTAAGATATGCACCGAAATGCTTCCAAATTGTTAATACGTCACTAAAAGGTTACAAATGAAATGACCCCGTTTAGCCCAAAGGATGTTATTTTAGGCTTTAATGAATTAGATGTTGCGACCATTTTCAGGCAAAAATCAATTGCCTCAATTAACAAATTTGCACGAGTCTAAATATTTACAAAATAAAGGCCCAGAAACCACATTCTTTGTTTCCCTTTCTCACTCCCTACCCTGTTTCCTCATTAACAACTTCATTTCCATGCAAGTGTGAAGCATCAGCTCTTTCTCTGGGCTTGTGAAGGCCAAAGTGTTGTCAATTTTCTTGTTCTTTAGAGCCTGTTCTTTTCTATTTTAACAGATTTTATTTCGTTGTCATGAATATTTCAGGACAAGCTAAAAAGAAGTGGAGGATACCCCTTCCTTCTCATGGAAATAAAAATATAGTCAAATATGTCATCTGTGGAAGAAAACTTTACAAAAAGTTAAGGCAATTTACTTTATGAGAATGCAATGAGAAAGGAATTTGCTTCTTTTCATGGGATTTATAGGAAGTGCTGCTTGAGTCAGAACCTAGGGGAGCCAAGAATCTCTGAGCCAAATGGCAGCTCTTAAACCTGCTACAGCAGAGCCCTGGGATATGGTTTGGTTTGCAAGGAGTTACAAATTTCAGTGGATTCCAGTGAATTCAGCCATTTGATGCTGAAAGCAACAAAAAATCGAAAAAAGGACCTGTGTCTATTATTATTCATGTGACCCAGATGAGAAAATTATGCATTTGCAGTGGGAGGTGTGTCTAACACGGGCACGGCGGCTGCCTCGGGACATCGGCTGGATGGGGAGAGGAGGACTTGCAGCTCACAGGATCTGGGATCTTCTCTATCAGACAGATGAAAGAAGGACCCCATTGTTTTGTGTATTCCATGCTCATTCCAAGGTAAGAGAGAGTGACAAATACACAAAGGTGGCATTTGCCCCATCCTTGGAAGTGTTCAGTGTCAGGCTGGACAGAGCTTGGAGCAACCTGGGACAGTGGAAGGTGTCCCTGCTCCTGGCAGGGTGCTGAAACTGGATGATCTTTTAAGTGCCTTCCAACCCAAACCGTTCTGTGATTCCATGATTTACCTTTTGCAGCAGTGCTGATTAATGAGCATCAACTGAATATAAAGAGAATACAGAAACAGTCAATAAATGTTAAAAGTGAACATATGTTAGAGATTTTGAAAATTAGTTCATCATTCCACAAAAGAAACTAAATCTTCCGTATAAGTCTCCACAACCAGTTTGATTAGGATTTTTAATTTTTATTTTGTGGTTTTGGGTTGTATTAATTAGAAGATTAAAATGAAGACTATTTTTTCCCCCAGGAAAGTATGGTAAATATAGGTCTGTCGGGAAGTTATGCTGCTTTTTCTTTTCCTCTGACAATTGCTACCCAAAAAATTACTGCTTTTGAGTAAAAAAAATATTTCAGTTTTCGGCTTCATATTGTGAACAGATTAGGCACTAAAGCTCAGTTGTGGCTAGATATTAAGAAAAATCTTTTAGTAAAACCTGAAAAGGTTGCAGTCTTCAGTAGTTCACATTTTTAAAAATAAATGAAATTAACATCAGCCAGGAATTAGTGAAGTACATTTGATTTTTCTTGGAAGAGCAACAGACTATGTGACCTCATCCAGTAGTCCATGGTCTGAGATTGGCTTTCAGCATGGGAGGCTTTCAAAAATCTCTAGACATTTTTGGAAAATGAGGCTACTTGTATAATTTTGACAAAACTGAAAAGATCTTAAGGTTGAAGCTTATTTTATTGACCCTAAGATATCTACAATACACATGGTCACACCTAATTTAGTTATTGGATCCCTTATTAGAAAACAGAGAGAAACACACAATTTTAAGGTACAAATGTTTCATCTACTGGCATGTTTACCTTTGGCCAGGTACATCTCATCTTGGTCATGTAACAGATGTCATTAATGCAGTCATGCAAATCATAAAATCATAGAATGGTTGGGTTGGAAAGGAGCTTGAAGATCATCTCATTCCAACCCCCTGCCATGGTGGGGGACACCTCCCACTATCCAAGGTTGCTCCAAGAACTGTCCAACCTGGCCTTGGACACTTCCAGGGATCCAGGGGCAGCCACAGCTTCTCTGGGCACCCTGTGCCAGGGCTTCATCCCCACCCTCACAGGGAGAAGTTCTTCCTAATAACCCATCAAAACCTTTGTGTCAGTTTGAAGACGTTCTCCCTCATCCTACCACCCCAGGCCCTTGTAAAATGCCTTTCCCCGTCTTTCTGGTAGTCTCCCTTCAGGTACTGAAAGGCTGCATTAGGTCACTCCAAGCCTTCTCTTTTCCAGGCTGAACAATCCCAGTTGTCCCAGCCTATCTCCATAGCAGAGCTGCTTCACCCCCCTGATCACCTCATTCACCTCCTCTGGACTCTCTCCAACACCTCCACGTCCTTCCTGTGCTGGGGATCCCAAAGCTGGAGACAGGACTCCAGGTATGGTCTAGCTAAGAATAAGCTGAGCAAGAGCAGGAATGGAGTTTAACGTGGTCATAAATGTTGAGAGGCTGGGTGCTAAGAACACAGGAGATGCAAGTGGAGAATGTACTTTTGTGATGAATTTTTTATGACCTATGCCATCCTTGGATACTTCCTGGAGAGATGCTGGGTACTGCTGTGGCAGCTCCTCCTATCTCGTATGTCTTACAGCTGACAATTAAAAGCCAAACAGCAATAAAAGTGATAAATTCGATCTTGCACATTAGAATCAAATCTGTCATTGTCTCAAACCCTCTGAGCCCCAAGCTGGATGTCAAGAAGGGCTGTCGTGGTTTGTCTCAAGCAAAGAATATCTCATGTGAATTTTTGGATCATGTGGATTTATCGGACAACCTATGACCAAACTCTTGATTGCTCTTGATCTAACCCTTTGGCTGTACATCAGCATTTACCCTACAAACATAAAATATACATTTTTGCATTGATCCCGCACATTATATCCACAATTTGAGCTCCATTCCTATTGATTGTGCGTAGTCATGTTGTATCTTCTTGTTCAACCAATATGTCCAATGATGAAAATATCACTTAAATGGTCAATGCAGTTTGTATTCCAGGTGAATTCATATAGCTATACTTGTAGAAAAGCTTGCACACCTGGAGGTTAACATATGTCTAAACAGAAAATTGATTTATTTTGTTAACAAGAGCCTATCATTGTAATAAATGAATGATGAAAAATGTGTGTTGGTAATCATGTGTACAAAAACCTGCAAGAGATTCTCAGAGGATGGGAAGTGTTCAGCTGTCCATACCATAGACTTCTGCAGTGAAAATATCTCTAAATCAGCTAGCATGAAGAATTCTCTATCTTTAAGAAAAAATGTCACATTTAGAGCAGTTTACTTGATAAGAATTTAAGGATTATCTGTATTGAACCCAGATACCATCTCTTTTCTCCTTAATTTCCTAAGGGACTAAAGACAGTCAGACTGTCTGTAGCTCTGCAGTACAGACCTCTGCACCATGAATCCAACTCATTCTATTTCAGAGCTCTGTTAAATTGCACAAAGATGTGATTTATGCAGAGCTAATCATGGCAAAAGAAATCACAGGGTTTAAAATTACTTCCCTGAACATATACAACAGGAGGAGGACCTGAAGATCACAAGGCTGGTTTGACCAGTAGTCCTTTTGCTGAAACCACCAGTCAGATGTCAGTACATCTATTTCTAGCAGTGTCTCTGTGTAAAAGGAACCTATAACTTTTTCAGAAAAAGAAACTTGGGATATTTCAGATGTGACATGGAACAATCTATGCTTAACGTAGGAAAATTTAATTGTGTTTGATTTCAAAATGGGTTGAATACTCCCATCAAAAAGATTCCTCTTCACCTCTCCAAAAAGATTTTTTTTTTTAGGGTCTTTTCAAGCATTAAATAAGAAATTTCCATGGCAGGGGGTTGGAAAGAAATGAGTTTTAAGGTCCTTAAGGTCTTAAAGTCCTTCTCAACTCAAACCATTCCACAATTCTATATGATTAACTCATGGTGAAAAATTAGGAGGTATTTTGTTACTGCAGAGGTACATGAATAATGACCATGAATAAAATAAAATATTTTATACGTTAAAACAGGAAAAAAAAAAAATCTCAGGAAATGGCCTGTGTAAGGCACGTGTGCGACTCACACATTCATGTGAAGTAGTTTTACTGAGAGAACAAAGGATGTTCCTGGACATTCCCATTACATTAAAAAGCTGACGTTCCAAGAATAATATGCCTGAGAATAGAACAATAATTATAAAACCACGAATGAAATCAAAGCAGTGCTGCTGAAAGCCTTAAGCACCACAGGTTTACGAGGCATGTAAATATAGCAGCTTGGATAAAGATGTAAACCCTTACACTGCGCTCCTTAAAATCTCACACTTCAGAAGCCAGTGGAAATACATTGGACTGAAAATGTGGGTAGATAATCACTGGATCTCTGGTAAGAAATGCTGTTCATTTTCTTTTAAAGCTGTGTGAATACATGCAAGCTCAAATTAAGGAGAGCAGATAACCAACTGCACGCTAGAGATGAGCAGGCTGCTTAAAGCGACCACGTAATCGGTGAAGCTTTAAAAAAGGAAGAAAACAGCTTGAGGCCTTTTCTCCTCCTTCCTCTAGAATGTGACATCATTGTATATGACACAACACCTTGGAAGGAACCATATGGGGAAATGCAGACATGTTGCTAACTAAATGTGAGCTCCTTCGTGATGAAAAAATCTTGGTCCTGGCCAAAGCCTGGATGGTCCCAGAAAAAGCACAGTTTATACAGTGGAACTGACAGTTCTACTTCAAGGACATTTTTCATGTCTGATGCCCTTTCTGAAGGATTTAGAAAGGCATACCAGGAATATAATGCTGGGTTTTATTCAGATCTAATCCAAAATCATTGATTCAACTCAGCATCTTAAAATGTGTGAAGTGTACTGATGTGGGTTTTTGCTTGATTGTTTACAGAACTGAATTTTAGATCTCTAAACTCATTATTTGTTGCCAGCTATTCCACTGATTTAAAGAATATATATACCCTACCCCTACCTTGTAATGTCTCTTTAGGTTGATTTTTGTATGTTTTTTTTTTTTCCCCGTTAATTCCTATTTTCTCTAAATTGTAGAACACAGAATGGTTTGGATTGGAAGAGATGTTAAAGCTCATCTCATTTCAGCTACTGCCATGGGCAGGGACACCTTTCACTATCCCAGGTTGCTCCAAGCCCTGTCCAACCTGGCCTTGGACTCTTCCAGGGATCCAGGGGCAGCCACAGCTTCTCTGGGCAACCTGCCAGTGCCTGTTGACCTTGGTGCAGTTTTGGATTAGAGTTTGTATCTAAAAGCTCAATTTTTAAAAATATTCATTATAATCACTGTCATCAGTAGCAGTAACAGCTCTAGTCATAGTAGTAGCAGCAATAGCAATAATTGTAGTAACAGTGAATTTATCTGAATGCAATAAAAACTGACAATAATTATTTTTCAGGGCTGCTCAGATTGTTCGATGATTGTCTCTGAGGATATGAATAAAACCTCTCAACTTTAACACCATTCATGATGAATATCCACATGTGCTGACACAGCAACTGGTCCCAAAGATGTCTTACATGACTTCAGCAGAGCAGGTGATCCAGACAGCTTTAGACTGTGAGTGCTAATAGATGAGAAAAGGGTGAAATGGAAATGAGGAATCTGCCTGTACAAGTATTTTGTTTTTGCGCTTTAAAAATTGCAAGAGCTGCAGTTTAAAGTTAAAAGAATTTCCCATGGAACACAACATTTGCATTTCTGTGAGCCCATCCAACTTATGGGATGGGAATCAGGAATTTCTCAGAGTTCCACTATGAGATATTGCATCTCATCTTTAGTCGCTAAATTGAAAAAGACGATAGACTCCAATTTAGAAAATTTTTGCATTCGTCTTGGCAGAAATACCACAGAAACCCATGAATATAATTGGAACTGCATAGATAAAATTAGACATTTTATTTTTTCTCTTCATTAGAGACTGAAATCTATACTTAATTTTAATGATCCGTCTCATGAAAATGACTCATGAAAGCACCTAATCATGTACTTGATTTTTATTTAAGTCTGTGATTAAATTCCACAGAAATTCGTAAAAGTTAAGCTTGCCTTTAGGATTTACAATGAGCTTAGGTATATTCTTGGTTAGCTACCTTGTCCTGAATGATTTTGGTAGGTTTTGATGGTTTAGGATGGAAGATATTGTTCCTTCATTTCACAATTTGATCACGAGCCAGGACACCCAAAAAAGGGGAAAAAAAAAAGAAATCAACCGACAACTTGCAACCAGAAGACTTTTTTCTTTTATTTAGGCTTTTACATGCAAAACTACTTATATATTCACTGCTCCATGTAAGCCTGATGCATTCAGACTAACACAGCTCCAGCAACTGCAGGCCAACTCCATCTCTGGGGTAAATGCATGGCCTGGAGGGATATATTTGATTCATAATGGCTGCAGCTGAATTATAGTGAGTGCTGGAGTGTTATTTATGTTACATCTGAAAGTTCATTGAGATTATTTAGATCCAGATCCCTCAAAGGATAGAAGTACAACACAGGTTGGATTTATGTGGCCAAGTCCAGGTGAGTGATACACAAGATCTGCCTCAAAGCAAAGGTCCCTCCACTTGCACCAGTAATTTTCTGTGCATGTTCAAAGGCCTTGTCTGGAGTCAGCACAGGGAATTTACTCTGCAAACCATTTTCCTTTAACTAGGATTCACATCTAAGCATAGTTATTATTTACAAACTGGGTAAGATCTATAGCCCAGATTTTTTTGGGTAAGATATTTGCAAACCAATTAGAGCCCTTCACCTGGGAATGGAAAGCCTGGCCTGATCAAAATTAATTCCTTACATTTACTGGAAGTGTGGCTTTATCCATGGGCACTCCTGGGCTCTCATTCTGTGTGCTAAGGGCACAGGAAGGAACCGGTTAGAGGGAAGACAGGAGGAGAAAGAATTGTAAGAAATCAGGGACTTTCCATCCCATTTGTATCTTGAGCTATTCTGCAAAAGGAGGTGCAAAATCTCTGGGGCTCGGGGGAAAAAAAAAAAAAAAAAACACCAAAAACCTTATATGCTTCATGATTCAGGAGTTAACCTACATAGAAAAATCTCATTTTCCATTCAGGTACATACAATATAATCTAGAAGAAAACAATGACTAAATGAACTAAAACCCATTGTGAAATACAGTGAAAATCAGATTTTAGAGTCTGAAAACTTTTTTTCAGTTGAAAGTGTTACTAAGGAAAATTATCTTGAAAATCATAATGTTTTCCTTCATAAAATTTGGAAGCAGAATTTTAAAATTTTTATTTATGATGTATCTCATTTTATGTTTCCATATTTCTTTATGTATTGTCTTCTTAATTCATATTTACATATTTATATATTTTATATGCTTTTCTTCTTACTTTATACCACAATTAAAAGCCTGAAGCTTAAAATTAAATTGGAAATGAAGTTTTAGAAGCAATTGGCTCTCATTCTCCCTTCTCTATCATGTCTCCTATGGACAAGTGGGATGATCCACTGTGATATCTTTCAACCTTACCCATTCTCTGGAAAAATTCTAAAAGCTGTATTTTGTGATCTTAATGTGAAGACTTTCTAAATTGTTAAAATATTAAATTGTTTATTGGAATATTCATCTGCAAGTTGAAATCTGAAACACTAATTTATCCTCCATTAGGACCATCCTAGCCATTAGCAGGTAAAGTTGGATGTGCAATCAAAAACTGGCATTGCACTGGTCTTAATGTTTACCAGTCATTATCTGAGAGAGTTCAGAAATAAAAAGAGAAAAGAGTTAGAATGAAAATTAGGATACAGAGCAAGTAAATCACTCAGCCTGATTTTGCTTCATTTTGAATGTGCCAGGCACATTTGCAAAGAATATAGCAGCAAATATTCACCCTGTATCATCAGATAAGGGGTCTTTGGAGAGGAAGACTATTCAAAATGATAGCTGAAACTGGGATTCTTGTTTCTGTGCTCTGGCATTTATTAAAATGGTGTGAATTTCATAGGAGCAAAGATCTGAAAGAGATCCTGTCCCCAGTTCAACAGCTGTAATCTCCTGCTCTACCAGTGCATCACACCACCTGACACCATTTCTAAACAGGTCTTGCATTTAAATATAAGATTATCTGACTTTTTTTGAGCTTGTTGAGAGGAAGCTGATCCAAGTTTCATTTCCAGTTAGCAATCTACTAAGGAATCCCAGCACCTCTGTATTCCTATGCTTAAGAATTAAGCATGTATTTTTCACACTTAAGTCCAAAAAAGATCATTGAAAGACTGCTTTTAGAAGAAAAAAGATCACGTTTAGGGGCAGACATAAGAACTTGAAGCCCCAGGGGGTGTATTTTCAAATGTTAAATGCAAACCTCTGCTGAAGGGAGATGTGACAAAGTGAGGGAAAGGGACAGGGATTCTGGGGACTTATGAGCTCAAATCTTCTTTAGCATGGGAATTTCTGCTTTGTGCTCTGCTGGATAATGCAGATGCATTCCAGCACATTTCCAGATGTGTGAAATACTTCTGGAACACATGGGTAGCCTCATACTGTCATTGTCCACACTTTACTCAGAGGTGTGGAAGACAAGGCCAACATAAAAGATGTTTGATTTCTATTTCTATAGGTGTGATTGTGCCTTTGTTAATGCACCTTCCTTGGTACAATGGATGCTACAAGCCTGCTCTGCAGGCAAGAGGACGAGAAGTTTACTCCATGTTTCCAGAGAATCCAATCAACGTTAGATACATGTATAGCAAATAACTGTATTAATGTAATATAAATATTATATTGAAGTATAATGTACATCAATATTAATATAAAATGTTGTTTCAAAACATGCCTTAGACTCTTATTTCATTTAAGTTAACTGGAAGATGTTTACTGCACGTCATGGATTTTGAAAAATTCTCATAACCTGGGCTTCTAAATTTGACTTTCCCCTTTTTCCATGCAAACAGCTGCCAAGCAAAATAGTAGCATGTGTTACACCCCAACCTCTTGTCTTTGAGAGAGTTAATGCCACTTTCTTTCTCCTTCCTTGCTTTTACCCTCTGCTCCCTACAAAGAACACCCAGGTTCAATGAGTGACAAATCATTACAGACCGTACAGTGTAATTAAAAAGCACAGCCATTGATCAGCTATGAGCTAAACCTGAGACAAAAAAGTGAGAGACCCAGAATAGCTGGCAAAACTTCTCATTGAATCTGTCTGAAATGGAAGATGTTCTCCCTGGAGGCATGGAGCGTGGCCCATTGTGCATTTCCATTAGAGATACACACTGACTCCGAGCATGCCATTGATGTTGGCCTATATATGAAAGGCTGTTGAAAGAGGTTTCAGAGTTAATTGAAAAGAGCTGTTTCTGAAGTAAGGTAACTTCAAACAACACAGCTCTGAAATGTGTTGTAATGGACTGGAAATCAGTGAATTTTCCATAGTGCACATGAAATAAAAATGGATGGCATCAACTGAAAGCTGTGTTACCATTTGGTGGGATTTTTTCACTATTATTATTGTTGTTGCTGTTATTGCTATCAGCATCACTCACTGTCACTATCACTATTAACACCTTTCTAAACTATAGTTGCTCAATTGCCAGTGATAAAACAGCTTTGGTCTTGATTGATTAGGGGATCATTTTCTAGGATCTGCCAAAATATTCATTACAAGTCCTTTCTCCGCACATTTGTAACACAGGCTGCCTGCAGAAACTGCCAGGCATGAACCACGGAAAACAGAAGGAAAAGCACTTCCAGTTGTCAGGTAGAAGTGGGTTCCAAAGCCCTCCTTTACCAAGGTATGCTGTGTTTAAAATGTGTCTATTCTTAATGATATTTCCATTTTAATATTAAAGCATATGCCGAAATTCAGGCATGTGTTTACTCAGGCATTTGTTTAGTCTCTGCCTCGAGCTGAGGTCTTGCACATAAGTTTGCATTTAAGTTCATGCTTAAATAAAAACCTTTTCAGCAAACATGCACCTGAATTTCATAAAGAGTAGCAAAGTTTATTCTTAAATCTCAGTTTGTGATTAAATCCTTTTCTCAGCTGAAACCAACATACTTTTAAATTATTTTTTTAAAGCTTGGCAATGTGCACTAAAAGTAGGAATGACTGAGCAAAATTTATGCCTTCCCTTCAATTTTATTTTTGCAGGAATTTACAGTAAGCAAGAAGCAAAGTAATTCCTCGCCCTAGGATGAAGTGAGTTTGGACAACTCAGTGGAATTCAGGCAGAAAGGAACAAGATCAGATTTTGAGAAACTTCCTCAAACTGATTAATATCCAATACCTTGAAAATCTCATAAACTCCTGTGAATTGCAGGGGAAAGATAAGAGTAAAGTAACTCAGTATAACACAAGCAATAATCAAACAACTTCTGACACTCAACTTGAATGACAATGAGTATTTTACACCTCCATTCTACTCCTAATCCTCTAAGTAATTCACAAGTTCTGTTGAAAACCTCCCATGTTCCATTAAAAGAGATGACCTCACAGACATTAATTAACTTAATCTCACAAAACTCATTTAAAGTACAGAAGAGCTGTTGTCCTCATTTTTAAATAAGGAATGAAACACAAGGATAGTAATGACTTCATACAAAACCTACCAAAATCAGCAGAAATATTTAAATCACAGCCTTGCACAGTGCTACCTTCACTCATTATTATTTTAAGTTTTAAAGCTGCTGGATAAAAAAAAAAAAAAAAAAAAAGTAAAAACCCTGAAACACCCTTAAGGCACAAAAAAGAACAGTACAAGGAAAAACCAGAAAAATGACTTCAGTTTTAAATAACTAGAAATCTCATTTTTTAGAGCTGTCATGACACTTTGGCATCTGCAGTGATTTCTGAAAATTTGTGGCTGATAATCATGGATTAACATGTGCTCAGTTTATCTTTGAAGTTGCTGTGGGTACTTACATACATAGATTAAGAATGTGCTACTTGTTCTGCAGAACAAGTCGTTAAAAAAAAGGGACAGGGATGAAGGCTGGATTTGGAATCTGAATTTGAGGACAATGTAACTCCTTACTTGAGTAGATAAACAGTCTGGATTTTCTGAGACATTAAATATTTAGTAGAGAGATTTATTTTTTCTGTCACTCCAACGTCTACCTGGAGTATAAAATTCTCTCTGGGATTGAGAATTAGGCACTGAAACTGGAAGGGCTAACAGCAAACACGGTTAACTAATGCAGAGGAAAGAGGAGATACCAGAAGCAAAAAGGAAAACCAGAAGAGAAAACACGAATTTCAGTGTCCAAGACATATATATTAGAATTAGAATTAAATCTCGCCAGGAAAGCAGGATTCAGAGTCTGAGAACTGAGGTAGATTTGAGCTGAGAGAAGATTTGAGTTATCAGAAGTCTTCTTTTGAGAAAAAGGACATTTGGGTCATTCAGATGTGGAGCTTGAACTTGCATATTCCCTCTTTAGCAAAAGTGTTCTAACCACTACAAAAAGTGGGATTGTTTCATGGTGTTCCAGTCAAAGCCAAATTTTGAGTACACAAAATTTCACAGCTGTGAGTCCAGAGGATGAGGAATAAAAGAACTTAATTCGAGCATCTGGAAGAGAACACATTCTTATTTTACTTCTTCTTCTGGAATATTTTGGGTTGTATTAATCTGGCCAAACATACAGCCTTAGTCTAATTGTCATCTAGAAATGAGTTTTTCCCCTCTACTGATTATAGAGGGAGAGGAGGATGACAAATGCATGTGCAGAGCATTTCACTGTAGGCTCTCAGGGTCTGATTCAGCTGCCCAAATAAGGGTACTTGTTGTCATTCCAGATGATGAATGAGGATCCTCCATGCTCTGATGATGCTGAATATATGACATTCAACTTCCACGGAGTTCTGGAGAAGAAATTGCAATTAAGATCCTCTGAAAAGTAACTCTTCACCTCAAAAAACTGTCATGGCTGTAATTTTTCCAGTGAGACTGTATTTGCATGGAATTTTGATTTAATAATTTTGTTTCTTTTCTGGATTCTCTGAATGTTGCTGAGATATGATGGCTGTGCTATAAGAAAGAAGAAAAAAAAAAACATTAAATAATGACCTTGGAATTATATGGTAATATTTGATGTATAAATTCAACAGCAAATTTTGCAAACTGGCCAATTGATCTCTTTTGGAACTAATTAATTGTAAGCAGCCCAGACACAATCCAGATAAACATACAAGACTCTTCCTCTTTAGATAACACCTGTCACACATTTAGTAAATAAGAGAATGATAGAACGCAGTTTTGGGATCATAGAATCATTGGAATGGTTTGGTTGGAGGTGACCTTAAAGGACATCTAATTCCAAGTGTCTGCCATGGGCAGGGACACATTCCACTGTCCCAGGCTGCTCCAAGCTCTGTCCAGCCTGGCCTTGGACACTTCCAGGGATCCAGGTGCAGCCACAGCTTCTCTGGGCAATCTGGGATGTCACCCTTCAGCCTCCCAAGGAATAGTTCATGGCAATGACAATCTCAGGGTTGGAAATCTGGATGTCCAGTTTTATAAAGTTCTCATTAAGATATTGCAGCATAGTTCAGGATTGTCATGGGTTTGGAGGTAGATGGTTGCAATCTGAGCCAAACTGTGCTTTCTCAGAGTTTAATTTCAGATAAAAATTCAGACTGAATGTCACCTCATCATTAAATGGAATCAGAAATTAATTCCCCAGGGTCAGCTGAGATCGAAATATAAACCTGACTCTAATCAGCATAACAATGTTAGCTAAAATTATGCCTCTGAATGATAGCACCTAATAGCAGTGTAGGGCAAAGTTTCCCTAAAGAGGTATTAGAAAAATTTGCTGCCTTGTCTATAGCCTTTGATACTGGGCCAGTTGTTGTTTGCATATTTCAAAGTGAACTCTAAGACCATTTGATTTTCATACAAGTACCTGTCTATAACCTTCAGATTTCATTATCCTTCTTGAGAAAACAAAACAAAAAAAGACCAAAAAAGTATTTTAAGAATATAAATGGATAGGGCTTTGAGGAACCTGGTCTAGTAGAAGGTGCCCCTGCTCATGGCAGGCGGTTTGGGACCAGATTGTCTTTAAGGTTCCTTCCAACCTAAACCATGCCATGATTCTATGATTCTATAAATATAGAATCAAGTCTTCACTGTTGTCCCATGTTTTTTGGAAAAAAAGCAATGTATGACATTAGGTTTGTCTTCAAAAACAGTTTATTAAAAGACAGCACAGACAGGTTGTGCTATAACATTTTATAATCATCATCAGGTTTTTCTACCTTCTTCTGTGGCCCAATGCAAGAGCACAAGTGAGCAGACTGCTGATCTCTCAAAGCTGGCTATGAACTGGTCAAGCAGAGCAATTTTTAATGGATAATTAATAAGAAACAGTTGAAAAACTCTCAAAATACATCAATATTTCAAAAATGACACTTCACTGAGTTAAGATTTACAACATCTCAGATTTTACAGCTTTCATAAAATCCACAACACATGTCTCAAGAAATTTATTTCCACTCCCCTTTGCCTGTTCTGGGAATTCTGGGACCTGAAGAGATGACAGGTAAATCTTTTGGATCTACCAAAAGAGTGTTAATACTCACTCTTCTGTGAGTATTGAACTTTTGACCAGACCTATCAAACAGTAAATGTGTCCTAATCCACTCATATGAAACTGAACCAGCCTGCAGAGTTCTATCCCCTGGAGTGGTACCCACTGGAGATTCGCTGCAGTGTAACTCCTGCTGAACTGACCGACCTGATTCAGCTGCCTAAACTTTGGTGTTTTGAGTTTAAGATACCACAGGGCACCCACAGCTTCCACACTGCATGGCAAAGGACATGGGACAGGCAGGATTTTAACCCATTTGGGAGACAGTGGTGTACCTCAGGGCATCTCAGATAGCATTTGAACCTACATTTAGGAAACATAATGAATACTTGATGAAGTTTCTTTATCTGCAAGTGAAATCCTACCTTTCCTTCCTCTTGTTTTTAGTAAAAATATGAAGGAAGACATTGCTACACAATATATACCTTCCAGTACATGAGCCTACAAAAACTTGGAGAGACTTTCAACAAGGACGTGGAGTGACAGGGAAAGGGGGAATGGCTTTAAACTGACAGAGAGAAGATTTAGGTGGGATATTAGGAAGAAATTCTTCTCTGTAAGGGTGGGGAGGCTCTGGCACACGTTGCCCAGAGAAGTTGTGGCTGCCCCTGGACTGCTGGCAGTGTCCAAGGTCAGGTTGGACAGGGCTTGGAGCAACCTGGCACAAAGGAAGGTGTCCCTGCCCATGGCAGGGGGGTTGGAACTGAATGATCTTTAATGTCCCGTTCCAACCCAGACCATTCTATGATTCTGTGATGTGCAATGCACATTAGTGTTTTGCTAAATAATTCTGATCAGATATTTGAGCTGACTGAACTCATGGAGTCAGGGAAATTCTCATCAGTAGTTAAATATCTTGATTTTTTTTCCTACAGCATTTAGGAAAAAAAAATAATTTCACATATAATTTCAAACATCATGGGAAAAGTAACTACAGAGTTTTGTCTTGATCATGGTTAAATTGCAAACTCCGAGGTACAGACTTTAAAGTCTGTACTAGCAGTTAGCAAACAGCAACAGTTCTTGGATGAATTCAGTTTTACAGCTCATACTGACTGCATTGCAAATAGAGTAACTATAAATAAATAAATTTGTGAAAACATTTATCAATAAGTCATATTCTTACTTATAAATTAATTGTAAATACATCTAAGAATTCTATGTTTTAAGCATCCTAATAAATGAATCTAGTGCTTAATAGCAAACACAGTTAATGCAAGAAAATTATTTTTTCTTTCATCTTTAAATAAAGATCTTAAAATTTGCCTTAAGTAAGATTTATGATATGTACATGTAAAAACGTGTACTTAGCATCTGTAGATACTATGTTTGGGCATAAACTAATTTTTTTTAGCATCATATCTTCTTCCATCTGTTTTCTAAAGAAAGGAAAGGCCATATGCAAAGCCCAAATTTTTGTTGGTGAAAATGCAGCTAAAGACTTATTTGCACATTGCTCAGTCAAATATTTCTTTTGTGTGTCTCTGTTGAAAGATCCATTTCCAAAAGGCTCAGGGATGTTCCATGCAGAGAGAGTTATGTTCTTCAAAGAAACACCTGAGCCTGGCTCAAAACTGGTATTACAGAGTCCTTCTTCCTTTGAGATATGAGGCTGTCAGGGGTCTCAGCTGTGACCTTTCTTCACCAGACATTTCCAATTCTGATGGTGTTTTAGATGTTTCACTTCAGATAAACCCTCCTGTTATCTTCTCCTATTGGCAACAGAGATGGCCACGGTGATTCAGGGCTCTGAGCAACCTGGTCTGGTTGAAGGTGCTCCTGCCTGTGGCAGCAGGATTGGAACACAATGAGATTTAAAGTCTTTTCCACCCAAACCATTCCTTGATTCTTTGAATAACCTGACTTTTGAAAAATGATTGTCCATTTAGAAACCAGGAATGCTGTAAACTGAGAAATGAAGTAGGGAAGAGAAGAGATGTAAATACATACAGATTAAACCATGTGAGTCAAAACAAAAGCGCTTCCATTATTGCAGAAAAATTACTTTTACCTATCACAGAATTTGAGGGAGAAAGTGCAATATTTTGAAGAATCTTAACACTAGAGAAGGGCAAAATATATATAAATCAGCTTCATAAATAATGCTTGCTTTTCTATTATGTGCAAGCCTTTATGTTTCAATTCACTGGTGCACATTCTGTTATACAAATAGAAATACTAATGAGAGTGTTTGCCTCTGACTAACTGCAATTTTCCTTCAGCTGTTGAATTTCTGTGAAATTATCCATTGCTTTATCCTCTAGCCCAAAGTCTTAATCAAAATTCCTTTCAGAACCACTGCCAAGTTTATCAGTACGCCTGTTTCAGAGCAGTAGGTTCACAATAAATTACTCCCCTTTTCCATCCATCAAGCCTGCTCATTTTGAAGTCAGGGTGGGAAAGTTGGNTGATAACTGTCTCAATGGAGAGTTTCTATATATAACCAAGGAGAAAAGAGCAATTAAGGGAGAGACAAAAGGTTCTCATCTAATGTAAATTGGCCTAATTTCACTTATCTTACCAGAAATCACTTATTTTCCTCTTCATGTAGTTTAATTTAAATCTGGACCTAATGTAAAATAAAAGTGTATTTAAGATGCTTCAGAGCTCAGGTACTTACAGTTCAGGGACAAAATAGTTATGAGGAATGAAATGAGCAATTTATAATGAAAAATATTATTTATATATTCATCTAAGGTAAGATCCAAATATAGAGTTAGTTTTGAGAAAAGGTTTATATCCCACAAAACTATCTGGCCAGTGTATTCTGACTCATTTTCACATAAACACTTCTGAGACATCCAGATGAGGCAATGTAAAACTCAAAATCCAGTTATACAGGATACTTCAGTTCCCATTGGACTTCTTGGCTTGAATGCTCTTGTTGAGATGGTCAAACAATAATGTGCAGTCTTTGACCTGCATGACAAATGAAAATTCAGATGAGACTAAGTTGGGTGTCTTTAGTAGCTCAAGGCTGGTTAAACATAGACATAACATGTTCAAACAAGGATTATATTCTGACTGGGACAGGAGGGACCACCATGCAATTTATGGCTTTGCCACAGGCCACTGACGAGATCTTTAACAGGTCAACTTTCCACCTGGGTAACTCTCTGTGAGGTGTCCCAAACCCGAACTAAAACCCCAAATCTCAGTTCTGAGAGGTGCCGAGCCTGAAAGCATTTTATGCTGCATTAGAAACATAAGTGCAGGAAATCCCAAGTCTCTGATCCACCCACTTAATTCCAGCACTTTATAGGACTTCAGAAATTGAAGGAACTGTCGGGCCTAGCAGATCCATGTCATGTCCCTTTCATGGACCTGTCAAGTCCTGTCATAGAAACAGAGATTTTTTGCTCATACTTTTCCTCACAGAAGTTCCACACAGGGTTAGATGGGATATACTGGGAAGAAATCCCTGACTGTGAGGGCAGTGAGAAGGTGGCACAAGTTGCTCAGAGCAGCTGTGGCTGTCCTGTCCCCCAACTGCAGAACAGTGCAGGTTGCAAGGGACATTCAAGATCACCTCATTCCAACTCTGTGACATGGCAGGGACAACTTCCACTATCCCAGGTTGCTCCAAGCCCCATCCAGACTGGCCTTGGACAGTTCAATCCATTTATTACTCTCTTGGTTGTAAAGGTAGAGTTCTCAGACAGCCTCTTCCCNGGTGGGAAAGTTGGCTGACTTAAATAAGAGCAATAAGTTAAATGTAACTTTCCTCCCTACAAGCTGACTCTCAGAAACTCATCCTAACTACTGCTTTCTTTTAGTTTTTACATAAAGATTCAAACAAGACAGGAGGTCAGACACAGCTAACTACAGATGTGCTTCCCTTCCCTTCCCTTCCCTTCCCTTACCTTCC
>VXBQ01004468.1:604282-658345 GCA_013400175.1 Phainopepla nitens
AAAAAAAAACAAACAGTAAAACCAACCCTCCCATAATAATTTGACTCTGCAAATGCCTGCAGGGCCCTGTTGGTGGTTGCAGCTTCTGGTTTTTATGTCTTCCTCTAGCAAGATTTGGATTTTCCAGTCACACTGAATCTCTCTTGGCGCTCTAAGATGCAAGACATGCCCACTGCCTCTCACTTTGAGAGAAGAGCCTCTGTTACACAGAGCCCACAGAGAACTACAACAGTGTTTCTCAGTTGAAATAAGCTGATTTTCATCCAGGTCTAAATAATTAACTTTATTCTTTTTTTCCATTTTTCGGTCAATTCTCCTAAGAAAAGAAAAATCCCAGAACAAATCACACAGCCATAGATAATGCTAAACATGTTAATTCCCTTTTTCAGGTGTAGTTCATAAAAATGGGGAGCAGATTCACAGTCACTATTTAAGTTTTATTCTTCCTTTTTTTTCCACCAAAACAAAATGAAGCAAAAAATTAAAACAACAAAATAATCGAACTATTTTGTTTGTAATGGATATCTGGAGGGCTATAGTGCAATATCAACTCAAACCAGGAAGTTACTTCATGAAGATGACCAAGGTCTTGTCCAGTTTGATTTTCATATCTCTAAAGGTGAAGTTGTACTGCCTGATAATTCTTTCTTTAAATTATTATTTTTTAATATCTAATTATAATTGCATTTATTGTAATGTCAGCCTTCTGTCTTGTCTGTGTGCATCTCAGATGACAGCCTGATGCCACCCCCTCTGCAAACTCCCCCTAGGAG
Organism: Phainopepla nitens; assembly: GCA_013400175.1. Classification (NCBI taxonomy): domain Eukaryota; kingdom Metazoa; phylum Chordata; class Aves; order Passeriformes; family Bombycillidae; genus Phainopepla; species Phainopepla nitens. Next base: position 605,056 of record VXBQ01004468.1, read on the forward strand.
GCTGAAGACAGCAATTATACTGCCCGTCGTCCTTCCTTTCTCAAGATGGAACAAACCTAATCCCTTCAACCTTCCACAAAACTGCTTTACTCTCCAGCTCCTTTAAAAGCCTCCACTGGAAGCACTCCAGCCTCACAACATAGGGCTTCCCAAAAGCAAACACTGGGGAGTAATCACTTCATCCAATCTGCTGGTACATTTGTCTTAATGTACCCAGTACAAAGTCAGCCTTTATCACCGTAAGGCTGCACTGCTCACTCGTCTTTGGCTTGTTGTTCTTCAAGCATCCCTTGCAACAGAACAGCCACAAAGTCATTAAATACTCAGCCTACAGAATTTCATGAAGTCTCTCTGTCCTGAGTGCAGACTTCTGAGTGTGTGTTTGTTTAATTTCTGGAAGTTCTTGCCAGCTCATCCCCCCAGGTTAATTACTTCTCAGTGTCAGTCCTGTACTCCAGGAGAGAGAGGAGCAGGGCCTGTTTAGTCCAGAGAAGGGACTGAGAGGGGATCTCAGTAATGCTTATAAATATCTCCAAGGTGGGTGTGGAGAGGATGGTGCCAGACTCTGTTCAGAGGTGCCAGAGAAGGGCAAGGATCAATGGAAACACAACCAGTTCCACCTCAATGTGAAGAAAAAATTCTATATGTTAAGGGTGGCAGAGCACTGGAACAGCTGCCCAGAGTTGTGGAATTCCCTCTCTGGAGACATTCCAAACCTCCTGGACACATTCCTGCACCTGCTCCAGATGACTCTGCCTTGGCAGGGAGCTTGAACTGGATGTTCTCTGGAGTTCCTTTCCAACCCTAAAAATTCTGTGATACTGTGATTCAAGTATGGATACTGAATTATCACATCATTTTCTGCTGTACAATTATTGATAAAAATATATAAAGAATGAAAAGAACCCCAGACAAAACATACTTTTATGTATTTTGAAGTACAGAGAAAATGAATCAAACTGAGCCAGCAGAGACCTAACAAGACTGATTGTAAGCTAAAGACAGACAAACGGAAATCAAAAAGCAGTCATGACTTTTGAGCACCAAAATAAACAACCAGGACAACTCATGGAGCCTCCAGTTCTTGATGTCTTCAGATTAGGTCCAATTGTCTCTCAATGTGAACTAATTCAGCCAAATACAAATTACTGGTACTGACACAGGGAAAAGTAGACAAAATGCAATGGCCTGTAGAACGCAGGAGGAGAAACTGAATTATCTAATGGACTCTTCCAGGTTAAAGCTTTTGAATTTATGAATAATGTCTGGGAGAAATCTGTTGCTGAAATAATACAGATGTCTGTAATGATCCCTGCTCATTCTATTGCATAGCTGCTTTTCTTGCCAAATGTAACCACTTAATGTTTCCAGAAAAATGGGCACTGAGGTACACATCATTCCAGGAATTTTTTGTTCCATCAAGACTAATAATTTAAATATTATATTCAATTTTATAAGATAGATGTGGACACATGCAGGGCAGATTGACATAATTCTTACACTTTATATCGACTTTTGTTTCCTATACTCCTATACAAACATATAAATTGCTCTGAGGGCTCCACTCCTCCACCCCTCTATTCAGGAGCCAGGCTGGGAGATCTGGGAATGTTCACCTGTAGAAGAGAAGGCTCCAGGGAGACCTCAAAGCCCCTTCCAGTGCCTAAAGGGGCTCCAGGAGAGCTGGAGAGGGGACTTTTTACAAGGCCCTCCTGGAGTGACAGAATAAGGGGAAATGGATTTAAATCAAAGGAGGACAGATTTATATTGGATATTAGGAGGAAATTCTTCCCTGTGAGGGTGGTGAGGCCCTGGCACAGGGTGCCCAGAGAAGCTGTGGCTGCCCCTGGATCCCTGGAAGTGTCCAAGGCCAGGTTGGACGGGGCTTGGAGCAACACAGGATAGTGGAAGTGTCCCTGTCTGTGGCAGGGGGGTGGAAATTTATGATCTTTAAGGTCCTGTCCAACACAAACCTTTCTGGGACTCTATTATTTACCAGATAGCAACCTGCAGTGAATTCTCACACTCAGCCCAATATTGTGTTTTACCTGATGGGTAGTTGTAGAGGAATGGAAACAATTTATTTTTAGAGTTCCTGGACTAATTCTGCCTTGCTCCTTTGTGGTGCAGAAGATTATTTTAAACCTTATGCATATGAAATGTTTCTATTGAAAAAAAAAAAATCCATTTTTACAGTTCAAATGCATTGTTCTATTTTTTACCTGAAATCCTTCCTGGCAGAAGGATTTCTCCAAGGATTTCAACCAATATTGCCACAAAAATTTCAAATTTTTCAGGATGGCATTAGGAAATTGTTGCCCCAGTACTGTGTTCTAGAAGTGAAACTCAGTGCTCCTTAAAAATAAAGGAGACAGTCACTTGTGTCTTGTGCTTGTGTGAGGGTTACTGCACATATAATGAAATTGAAGCATTAATTCATGTTTTCGTAGGAATTAATTAAAAAAAAAAGTTCCTGAAACATGCACTGCCACCAGACAATCAAGAGTGAGAAAGAGAGAGAGAGACAGGAAGAGAGAAAAAGCTGGCTCCATGCAGGGCCTTTTTGCTTACAGCTATGAGACAGTGCTGCACTTTCTCCTAATAACCTTGACCTGCTTTTCCTGGCTCAGCAGTAGCATCTGTGTCACATCGGCTTAGCATCTGTTTATCAATCCAACAGCACAAACCTGATTCCTGCTCCTATTCTCTCTACTGCTCACGATATTAAAATGACTGAATTAAACCGGCAGAATTCAAGAAAAAGGAGACTCAGAGATGAGAACAGCTCTGTAAAAATGAAAGAAAAGGTGAGAAAAAAAAATTGAGAGGAAGAAGAAAACCATATGTAGGAGCTCCATGTATTTTATTTTATTTATTTAATTTCAATGCATTTAAAGGAGAAATTTGGAATGAATAATCACTGCTGAAATCTCTTGTGCAGAATTCAGGGCCACAGGCTCTCAAAACATAGAGGGAAGGAATCATCTCAGAATTTTTTGAGAAAAGACATGGCAAGACTTTTCAACAGCGTAATAAATTACAATCTGCCTGCAATCTCTGCCTCCAGGTGAAAGAGCAAAATACCAGTGAATAGGATTTAGTGCAGACCTTTAATAAACAGGGTGAAAGCTTTTCGGAGCTCCCCAGCCTTGCCCCTGAGGTTTACTTTGCCCCCTTTGGTACCACCACGGTGCTCTTTCCAGCTCTGAGACAGAACCACAGAATCATAGAATATCCTGAATTGGAAGGGATTGCCAAGGATTATCTGCCCCACTCCTGAATCCCAAAAATCACATCACATATGCCTGAGAGTGTTGTCCAAACACCTCTTGAGCTCTGGCAGCCTTGGGGCTGTGACCATTCCCTGGGGAGCCTGTTCAGTGCCCAACCACCCTCTGAGGGAAGAACCTGATGTCCAACATCAACCTCCCTTGACACAGCTCCAGCCTTTCCCTTGGGTCCTATTGCTGGCCACCAGAGAGAGAAGAGAAGGCACAGAAAGCCTCACTCAAAACTGAGGTGTCGAACAGGGCAGTACTATTATTTATTGTTTATCATTGCCAGGCTTGGCTCCAAATGAAATCGGAGCCTCACTGTGCTGTGCATGAACAATGTAGCATTTATCTTCCAATCCCCCACCTCCACAGAAACTAAGGCAACAGGAAGAGGAAGTGAAAAAGAGAACTGGAGAAATTCTCTGATCTGCTGGAAACAGCTTCATGAGTCTAGGGTATTGCAGACTTGAGTAAAGGTCTCATGAGTACCCACTGCATAAAGCATGAAACAGAATAGCAAAACAGACATATACGAAATTAATAAAAACACACACATTTTGGCATATCAGCACAAAGACCCGCAGCTTTGGGGTTATGTCTCCTACATAAAACCATATTTTTTCCAGTAGCGTGGAGATGACTAAATTCATTAATGTTGCACTGGGAAATGTTTTGGGTACTGATTTGGACAGAAATACACCCAGAGACACACTGTACCATCCTCAATTATTCTCTGGAGATCTCCCATACTTTACTTCCTTGAGAACTCTAGCCTGAGTTAACCACTCAAAACCTGACAGTGGTGTGGCTGGAGGCCAGTGGCATTTAATAGGTCCTTTTACAATTACATTTATACACATCATGATTTACCCTTCCTTCAAATGCATTAATGGAAACTTTGGACTACATCTACAGCAATGCAAGCTGAGCTGCTCCACTAGATTTTGTCTCTATATCCATGATTTTCTGATAGTAAATAAATAAAAATAGATGGGAAGAAGGGATTCATTGCAGTTATACAAGCTATCAAAACCATATGAGTAGATCTCAGTGTGAGGTAAATACATGATTTACAGGCTAATTCACTGCTCAGGCCACCTCCAGTGAACTTAGATTAGTCAAGAGATGAGTTTGAAAGAGAAAACATATGTAGACTATTGCTGAATCTCCAAAGGTTTCCAAACCCGTGCAAAAGGATTCTTCCACTGAAAAGCAAAGGATAAAATTATTTGGGCTATAGATCTGTGAAGGAGCAGATAGCCAACGCTGACTTTGATCCAAATGACAGTTATTCCAGAGTTCTTCCTACAGTGCACATGAATATGCTACAAACTTGAAAGAGGAGCCCTTTTTCCTTTTTGTTTTTAACAGCTTTTCACTCTCTCTTCATCTTTTGTCTAAGAGCCATGCCAGAAACTCCTAGGAAAGCACACCCAATGTCATCGAGGTTGTAAGATTTCACCTATATTTCACACAGGAAAGCTTTATCGCCCTAGGGTTACTCAGAATCTTTCCCTAGCTCATTTTTGCAAAGGCTGGGCTTGATTCGCATCAGTAGCTGTCCAGACTTCACTTCAGGATTCCTCATGCCTCAGGCTGGAGACAGAAACAGCAGGAGGGGAACAACAGGTTGGGTTTGAGATCTTGCGTTTATGGAAGCTTGCTATAACCACAGGATTACATTTGTATAAATGTATAACTTTACGAAGATGATAACTGATGTCAGGAATAAAGCTAACTTTTATTTAGGAGGTTTTTTGGAGCAGCCAAGTGGTAGTTGAAGCAAGAGTAATACCAGCAAGAAGAAGATGTGAGAAGACTGACCTGAGATATATCAAACCTTATTCCACTGTTAACAAACTCAAGTGTTTAGGCAAAGTGTGTGATAATATAAAGAGCCAGAGTTTATTTCATTTTTTACATAATATCTGTAGAAAGAATTTAGGTAAGGTGCCATCAGCTCCCTCTGATTGCAGCACTGCACATGAATTAAAATCTCTTGTACTAAAATCTTGTTGTACCTCTTGTGTATTAAAATTTCTTGTTACAACCAGTTCAGGAAGGAGCAAATAAATTATGGGTACATAAGAGTGGCTTTCCTATTGAACTCATTCCTACAGGGAAGTACATGAGGAGATATGGTTCAAACAACAGCCCCATGTGTGTCACCTGCCCATTACTCCTCACCTCCATCAACAGCTTATGGAAACCTTAATAATTATTATTATTAATTATAATTCTTATATCTATTTGAATCAGGAGGTAGCAAGAGGACAAAAATAAGAGAAAGCTCACCTCTAAATGCCAGTCACATAAAATACGCCCAAATAAAGCCAAATTCAGCAAATACTGATTGAGCTGCCAGACAAGCTGAAGAGTAACAAGGATCAGGTACTGGGATCAAGCTGGCATTGCCATGTTGGGGGACAATGGCCAGGGAAAGAACCAGACATATTGCCAGGGGCCACATGGGAAGTGGGACCATGCTCTTGGAGATCTAGGGGGACAGGGTGTGAGCTTCATTGGTTCTGTTCCATTTGGAATGGTTTTTATTTGGTATTTCTGAAAGTTTAGGAATTGGGGATCTCACCTGACTATTGATCACATAAATGTATTATGACTGTGAATGTTTATCTGTCATCTTATGAAGCCTGGCTGAGGTATTTGAGAAAGCAGGAGATGTCACAGACCAGTGACTCAAACTGTCTGAGTTACTTCCTGAGCAACTACCCATAATGAAAAAAATAAATAAATAACAGAAGGAAATATCTTTTTAATGGGAGGCTTCAATTTGGGAGACATATGCAACCAGCAGTAAACTTCTCTTCAAATTTAAGAAAAATATAAAGATGAATTAATTATGGGCTGGCAGTTGGTCGTAGCCTAGGGACCAACTGTTATTATTAGATTGCACTCCATACAGAGAGAGGATAGGACAAACCAGTAATAAATACACTTGGCTCTCCAAAGCAATTCATTTCTCAAAACTGGGAAATTACAAAGAGATTTTAAAGGTAGGAAAAAAAAATCCAAAAAATGAGAATGAACATTGGGATTTTTTAAGACAAGTTTAAGAAGATGTGAGATCAAGTTGTGTGAGAGTAAAACTTTGTTCAAAGGCAGAAGAAATGCACTAATTAGAAATAAGAATGCAACACGTGACAACTGGAAAGAAAGAGATCTGAACACACACAGCAATGTAAATTAAACATTATAAAGTGTAGAAAATTGATAAGGGAAGCTGAAGACATCAAAGAAAATCCCATGGTTAGTAGGATTAATGACAATGAACTTAATTTTTAGGAATAATTAGGAACAAACTAAATCCCACAAATAGCATAAGACCATTTAGTAATGGAAACTGCAAAACTGTTTAAACCCTAGAGTGAAGGGTCAGGTCTCCATACGTTTCTGTTTATCTAATAAGGCTTGAACAATTTGCATCCTCAAAGAATTTATACACTGAGGAATGCTCTATATCCTGTAATTTTAAAAGTCATTATTAAATTAGTCTTGTGGCAACTTTTCTAGTATTTTTCCTAGGGTCAACTTCAAAGTAATCAATCTATCCTTCTTGTCAGTTCATTTATCTCTGTTTTTAAATATACGGATATGACACCAGCATATTTTCCTTTTCTAGAATTTCTTTGTTATGCCAATATTGTTAAAAGTTACTATCAGTGATTGACTGTGTGATTCTATGATAAGATTACAAGATCATCTGATGGACTGTAGGTAACTTAATATTTTGGAAGGCATTTAAAATTGCTACCACATATTCTAACACATGCCTGAAAAAAAGCCCACTAAGAACTTTAAGGAAATTCCATAACAAGAAAACAAGCATTCAGTGGAACAAAAAAAGGACAATAAATATTAAAAACATAGGTTCCATAGAGGAATAAGAAGTGAATAAAAGCTGTTTCAGATTAATTTGGTTTCTCAGCAATTCCATGATTCTGAAAACAAGTATAAAATAAATGCTGTTAGAATAGTTTAAAATCAGCATTAAAAAACACAGAATGATAGGGCTAGACAACTAGACAGAGCATCCTAAGTATCTCAATGAACCAGGTTCAAAAAACCTGCATATTTTAATACGGCTGCAAGATTTGTTAATTCCCTGTCAGACCTTCTGGGATGTTATTGCTGAATGCAGAAAAATATGTAACGTTTTGTAGCCATTTGGGTTTTCTGAGCTAGAAGGGGCCATTACAGTCTGACCTCAGGTCTAACAGGGATACTCTAGATATTTTGCAACCTGTGGCCCAAAACGTTGCTGTCCTTGCTAAGAACAATATGAATGCACAATTCAGGAAATCTGAAACTGATCTTTGATCACCAATTAATCAGAATCTAAAAAATGAAGATTAAATAACTCAAAAAAAGTTTCCTTTCCACCTCTGTTAACCAGGACAACTGTCTTCTCTCCAACTCTGTCTATAGGATGGACTAGTCCTAAGTAATATAAAGTACAGTGGAAATCATTCCAGTGTTTCACAACAGCTTTTTATGAAATGGTTGTTGTATGAAATGAAAATCTTTTGCACAATCAAAGCGTTTTTTTTCAATAAGAATGCTAAAATGGAATCCTACTTCACTAGTTTAGTCTTATTCTTTTAGTTAGCCGTTGCTTCAATCCAAGAAATTTTAGGTGATTTTTCTAACTTTCCAATCAGGAACCACATTCCCCTTAGGGTCAACTGGACATCAGCATCACTTGATTTTAGGGAGACACAGCCACAAATACACACACAAAAAAAGAGAACCATTGATCAAGAATGGAGGACAAAGGCCACTGGTTTTGCATTGTTTTCTGAACTGGCATCACCATATTTTTTAAGTAGAACAGCCAGTAAAACATGAACTTTCAGGGAGAGCATCACAGTTCAGAACACTGCCTTTTCCAGTCTGATACTTGCCTGGTCCAAGATTAGGATAGCTATAAAACCTTTTTTCCTGACTCCTTGTTTGAATAGTCTCAAATGCCTCATGTCACCAAGGACCTGACCTATTCATGCCCTAAATTAGAGTATCCCCAAAGCTACCCTAATTTGCCCCATTATGCTGGTACAACGAGGAACTTGTTCTAATGACGAGGAAAGTGTGGCTTGAAGGAATGTCCCAAATAGTGTTATTTTACTTTCTCTCTTGACACCAAAGAGTGGTTTATCCAGGAACTGCTAAGCTTGCTCTTCACCATCTGGAATTAACCCGCACAGAAGAAATTCCCAAGGGGATGGTTAAGCTGGTTTTCCAACTGAAAAACAGCCTCAGCAAAGACCAACATCTGTCCAAAGTATCCTGTCAGAGACCTATGCTCACTGTGCATAATAAATATGGTTCACTTTTATTCTTGGTTTATTTTTTTCTGTCACTCAAGATCATAAGGTGGAGGGAAAAAGCAGTAGTTAGAGAGAAGAAAGGAAGATAGATTTGGTGTAGTAAAATACACCAGTATTTCCAGAAACTTTAATTCTAAAATGGCATAAGTTTACTTCAGAACACGCAGCAGCACCATTTTCTAAAAGACTTGGGAGTTTGTACTACAGCCAGAAGTTAATCTTCATGATGCTGTTGTGTCATCTCTCACTGGCAAACTGAAGCAAACCACAAATGCTGTGAATTGTTCCTAGGTTTTTCATGGCTGAGATTGTCTTTAGTTGCTGACAGAACTGAACAAATCTGTTCATACTTTCCTGCATTTTCAATCACTCATTCTCATCTGCTAGAAAGAGCACCTTATCTTGCAAAGGTTTTGGGAACCATCCAGCCTTCACCATTTTACTTTCAATTCATAAGTAGCAGAGACAGAAAAAAATCACATTTTTTTAAACTTTTTGTACTCCACAGGTCTTTCTGGCCTAGAACAGACAGGGTTTATAACACTGGTAATCTGCAGTATTTGAAGATCTATGAACAGAGAAATCCAGTTTAAATATCTTATAGTTTATCCTTATCTCCAACCAACTCAGCACTTCTAACACAATTAAGAGTGTGAAGCTACCTACACATCCCAAACTCTAGGCAAGCATCTCCCCTACCCTATTTCTTAATGTGAAAAGATCTGTTGTTCAAATAATTTGCTTCTCAGTGTTTTTTGGTTTTTTCCAGTCTCTTTTTGATGACCAATTTCTAACTTATTGTAACTTTCCCACAAAATTTTCCACATAGCACTTTTCCCATCAGCTCAGCTCTCTATCATGATTGTTTATTAGGAATTCATTTCTCAGCTCCAAAGCTTAAAACAATATTTACTTTCCCTTCATTTTTCCTTTTTGTTTTCTGACACCTTCCCAGCCCTTTAACTTTCACAACTATTCTCCACACCTTTGGTCAGCACAAGGCTTGCCACTACCGTTTCATTCCTTGTCCACGAGCTGCTGCACTGCTTTTTCCCCAGTCCTTCCGCCTGACTGCCTTGATTTCATCTTAAATTAGATTATTTCTATGATGTAATACCAGAAAAGTGAAAAATCCTATTTTAATATCACTTTGTCTTTTTTTTTGTACATTGAGCTTGATTCCGAAAACCCTGCCAGTCTTCCAACACTCCCTCAACAAGTTCCCTTCATTTTTTCATCGACCTTCTCTTTGTGAAAAAATCTTACACGTCTTTAATGTCCTCTACTCTCTGTATCTTCTATTATCTATTTTCAGCATTATTAGATAAGCTTGTGCAATTTTTTTGCATTATTACTGGGTTTTGTTACTCCTAACATTAGAAGAATATGTACAAAAAAAGGGTTTTTTCCTTTTTTTTTTCTTAACAACCTCATATTTGGGAAATACCTGGGCTTTTGGTTTTCCTCTAATGGGGTATTCATTCCTCTGAGACACTGGTCAGCCAGGAGAATATTTATGTGGTAATAAAAAACTTTAACAGAGGGTTGTTTGGATCTAATAGTCTCAGGTATTTCAACACATCTTTGCTTGTCATGTGTCATGCTGAATTACATCGTGGCCTGCATGTGCAGCAACCCATAATGTAACCCATGTAATATAGTTTGAAATGTAATGTAGTGGGAAGGGGGCTTAAAGGGAAAAATCTCTTTTTTTGTGCTGGTTAAAAGCTGTGGATTAAGAAAGAAAGCAGCTTCAGACTATTGGGGAACTGGGAAAAATTAAATGATAACTCAGCAACAAGCCTGCAAAGAAATCTGCAATAATGGATTAAATGATATCTGTAACACATTACATCAATATTAATAACTTCCATTAATATTTTTTCCATTTTATAGCACAGATCATTTTTTGTCTGAGTCATCCAATGACTACTAAACGTTAATTCATGCCTGGCAAATTCTAAATGGCTTATAATTAACTACAAATGCAGAAAGGTAAATAAACATTCACACAGGATAAATGTCTGGCTGGGACACATGGGCAGAGCCGTGGAGAGAAACCAGGTGTCCTGATTCTCAGGACTGAGCTTGAGCCTCTTGGTAACATCTTTTGCTTCCAATCATGTGCTTTTACTGAAACATCCTGGCTTCAGAATATATTTGATCTTTACTGAATAGTCTGGGTGTATCAGGGAGGAAAAGTGAGAGAGGGTACAACAGATTTCCATTTGAGGTAAAGGAATTAAAAGGTCCTGTTCTTAGAGAAGACCTGATTCTCTGGGGAAATGATGCTATTTGCTTTTATGAGGGGTAGGTGGGGGAAGGAAAAATAAAGAAAAAAACCCTGCTTTTTTCTAGCAGAAATGGTGAAATTTCACCCTTCAGGAATTTGGTGAAATCTGATAGCTGTGGACACTTCTCAGCCTGGGTAGTGCAACAAAAGGCTGCACCATGAGAAGTGGCAGATGCAAAGAGAGAGAGAGAGAGAATAAAAAACTAAATTACACTTTAAAACTGTTGGGCAGGCTGTCCAGCTCAGGGAATCTGCTCTGCCATCCTCCCTGCTTGCACAGGGCTGATGAAAACTGGGAGAGGAGAGAACTGAGCCCATTTTTGCCAGCTGGGAATCCTGCACATGATAAAGCAGATCACTGTGAACCACTGGTACTAGGGGAAGATGTGGTTTAATTAACCTGGCTCAAGTGCTGCTCTTCTTCCTTGTCTGAAAACAAGAATAACATCACAGGACAGACCAGCAAGGTGGAGCTCACCCTTGGATCTACAAATAGAAGTAGGGCCACAAAACAGCTTTGGAAGCAAAGGATATACGAGCCAAGACAAAAAGAACCATGGTGGAAAGTCCTAAAACATGCAAAATGTGTCTGTTTTAATTACACAAATCAACAGTGGAAAATAAGTTCAATTTTAAAATTGGAAAAAAGCTACATTGCATTTAGGTCAAGAGTCTTCAATTGAATAATCCCTATTGACCATGCTTCTTTTCCTTTTAAATTCATGATGAATTAAAAGATTAACATTATTACTATTAATTATTACATCATAATTACTATATAATGCAATATATTCTTTTCAAAACAGAGCACGCAATTTGAATAGCTAATACAAAATTAAAATTAGCATTGCAGGTTATTATTATTATTATTATTATTATTATTATTATTATTATTATTATTATTATTATTATTATTATTATTATTATTATTATTATTATTATTATTATTATTATTATTATTATTATTATTATTATTATTATTATTATTATTATTATTATTATTATTATTATTATTATTATTATTATTATTATTATTATTATTATTATTATTATTATTATTATTATTATTATTATTATTATTATTATTGTTGTTGTTGTTGTTATCATCATCATCATCTTCATCATCATCATCATCACCATCCTTCTAAGAATTATTACATTTCAAATCAAATTTCAGGATTGTCTGGCTTTGATACAAGAAAAACTTTCAAAGGTTTATCCTTTCAGAATAGAAATGCAAGTCCCTATTTTTGGGACTCACTAATGCAAGGCCGCTGTATCAGAAAAGTGGTAACCATTTCCGAAATCATCAGCAGTTGGTCAGGGGAGAGCACACTTAAGTTCAGGAAAATAAGTTGTGGCCTTTATTTCTCTCCTTTGACTAAAAGGGAGACTAGAGGAAACAGGTTCCAATACAGCACTAATGGATCTGTTCAGTCACTCACTCACAAGCAGCTTGTGCCATCTGAGACCTCGTAGGTTTCCCCCCTGGCCTCCAGCTGCCACTCCAGAAGGCTGCTGGTTTCCATCAGTCCCGTGTCATATCTGTCAGTGCTGTGCAGATGTCTTGGATATCCAGAAGTGCCTCCAATGGCATGAGAAGCCTGTGTTAAGGCAACTGAATTCTGCTACTCTAATAGGATTCAGCTTCAGATTTAGACAAAGCTCCAGATTCAGTTATTAAACACAGGCTTCTAATGACGTTTGAGATGCTCCAACATTCCTGAGACATCTGCACAACACTGGCAGATGTGGCAGAAGCCTTACAGGAGACCCACAAGGTCTGGAGCAGAAACTGGAAGCCAAATGGAAAAACTTACAGTGTCAGAAGTGGCACAATGTGTGTAGTGAAATGAATCTTTTATCTAGTCAACATAGCCAACAGTCCAGTTGACTGTCCAGATGATCAGATCACAGAATCACGGAATAATTAGGGTTGGACTGAACATGTGGAGATCATCCAGTGCAACCTCCCTGCCAAGGCAGGGTCACCTAAAGCAAGATACATTAGGAACATATGCAGGTGGGTTTGAATATCTCCAGAGAGGGAGGATTCAAAACCTCCTTGGGCAGACAGAGGTGTCTGCTCCAAGATGAGATTGCAACCTGCCCCAGCTCTGTTGGCTGTATTGATAAGATCTCCCTTGACTTAATGGGAACATAAGTTCCCAGTTCATGTAAAGGCACTGCACGTTCAGATCTGGTTCTGAATCTGAAATGAAGCCCAGTGTTTGCTGGATGAATCTCCTCTTCAGAGCTTAGGAGAGAGCATCTCTACTGTAAAGTCCTCACTATTTCCCCTGTCTCTCAGGTACTCACACATAAATAACATGGAAAGGGATGACATGTTTGGTCAGCTCAGAGGTGGACTTCTCTTTGGGCTCTGCTGCAGATTCATAGAATAATAGAATGGCTTGGGTTAGGAGGGATCTGAAAGATCATCCAATTCCACCCCCCTGCCATGGGCTGGGAGGACTTCCACTAGACCAGGTTTCTTCAAGCCCCACCCAGCCTCTCTTTGAGCACTTCCAGGGATAGGGTATCCAAAACATCTCTGGGCCAGGGCCTCACCACTATCACAGGGAAGAGTTTCTTCCTAATATCCAACCTAAACCCACTCTCTGTCAGTTTGAAACCATTCCTCCTTGTCCTGTCAGTCCAGGCCCTTGTAAAAAGTCTCTCTCCATCTTTCTTGTCATCTCCCTTCAGGTACTGGAGGCCAAAATTAGGTCACCCCAAGGCCTCCTGTTCTCCAAGCTGAATAATCCCAATTCTTTTTAGCCTTTCCTCATAGGAGAGGTGCTCCATTCCTTTAATCATCTCTCTGACTCTCTTCTGGACTCACTTCAACAGCCCTATGTGTTCTCTGTGCTGGGGATCCCAGGGCTGAATGCTGGGGTCTCACAAGAATGGAGAAAAGGGGCAAATCTGCACGTTTAGAGCTCTCCAGTAGATTCTGCATATCCCACTTTATGTTCCTGTAGTTAATGTTGTCACTTGAGTCCACATGAAGCATTTCTTCAGTGTATCTACAACAGACTGAAGGTGTTTCTCTGCAAGAAGGAGTGAGAAGAGTTGTGTAGACATTCTCTGTAGCCTGGTGAAATGTTATTCTCCCCAGGAAATGTCACATCCTGCTGAACATCAGTGCCTTTCAAAGCTTTCTATCTCTGTCCTTAATAGGCAGGATGTCTGTGTCTGTGCTTCTGCAAAGACTATATTTGGGGCAGATTTGTGATTAATTTAACTTCCTCAAAAAATCACTAACCTGGCTTAAGCAGTTTTTTTAGATTTTTCAGGTTTCAGGTCCTGATGGGCAGGATCTGTGGGGTCTGTGGACAGGTTGTGCCCATGGGAAATTTGGTCTCAAGGATCTGAGCTTCACTAACACACATGGCAAACAACTCCTCCAAGACCTCACTCTGCACATATGTAGCCAATGAAATTTTAATATTGAATAAAGGAATCACTTTGAAATTCCATCTACACAGCCTTTTCCTTCCTTTACAGCATTTCAGGGGTAACACAATAGCCAAGTAATGCAATAATAACAAAAATAACTCTAACGAGCTATGCTTGATTCCATTGCAGCACAGCCCATAAGGGCAATCTTTTCTTTCTTTTAATAATGCTTTTATTGCACAAATTTAACAGAATTATGCCCTAATTATACTGGATTTTTTTTATTTGCCACTGGGAGGAAATATAGCAGATGAAGCTGTTTTAGAGTGCATGGTTCATACAGCTGTATTAAATACTTCCAAGTGCTGTCTTTATGGTTGTTAACAAGTCAGGACCAGACACGCTTGCATTTTCTGAGTGCCTTTGAGGATGGCATGGATTATACTTGTATTTTTATTAGAGCTGCTCAACTCATTCACTGAGAAATAGTGTCTGACCGTGTTTCCAAAACTGACATCTGTAACTCAAAATGAGGTAAACAGGTTCCTAAAACCAGACAAATCACATTGCACAGAGCTAGGGCTCTGAAGGCTGGTTGTTTCTGTCTAGTCTAGACCACTTTGTTGGAATGAACAAATGAAAATAAGCAATTCCTGAAGGGTCTGCCTCTCTGCAGTAGACAAGTCACCAAACGAGTTCTCCAAAGATCCCTATTTCTTTCCATCAGTTTTAAACAGTCTGGGGTGACTGTTTCATGGAAATCTAATTTTTTGACATGTCAAATTTGAATGAGATGAATCCTAAAAAAAAAAGAGAAAAAAAGTTTAATTCAAGCTGAATTAGCAGGCAGCGTAAAGAAAACCAGTCAAGTCTCCCAACCTCAGTAGCTTCTGCATCTTTCTTCTCCCAGCTTACAGACCAAGTGGTTCATTCCTGTCCTGCTGCAGTCCGTGCATGCATGTTATCCTCCCACAGATCACATTACAAGCTGGCAACCTGGGGAATCTCGATTTGGAACCACTTTGGCCTTGTGATATTTTGAGTGTCAAGTGTGAAACAGGTGCTTGATTTGCATAAAATTATGACCACACGTGTTAACCCACACCAAAGCAAGTAAAGCAAAGTTGTTACCCGAAACCAAAGACACACGAAGTAACTGGTTTTCAAATATAGGTTTTCAAAAGCCATAGCTTATATCATCAGCTCATGTCATTGGTGTAAATCCAGAATAACTGGAATAGTTCCACTGATGAAACAGGTGTTGGCTCTTGGACTGTTGGCAAATCCAGTAGTCCAGGTTCCAATTACTGATTACTGATAAATCTCAATAAAGTTTTAAATATTCAAATGTTTTGCCTAAATTTCCAAAAGATGCCTCAGCAAGCAATTTACATTGAAAAGATAATTCTGATTTCTTTTCTCTCTTTGGCTAGATTGTCCATCAACAGGAGTTTACACTTTATCATCCTTGGGAAATGTTTGTAACAGCTTACTGTCATTGTAGCACAAAATGATCTGGAAGATTCCATTTAGAAATTGACTGGTGTTTTTGATTTTCTTCCTAGGCGTTGCTAGACTAGAATAGGAACAAGAGATGAATAAGATCAACCATTAATCTCAGTTCTTAGATTCCCAGTTTTGCCTGGGAATATTTTGCTTCTTGTGGATTGAAGAGTGTTCAGCTGCCAGGGAAAGCAAGGTAGGTGGCAATTCATAGAATCACAGAATCATTAAGTTTAGAAAAGACCTCTAACATCATTGTGTCCAGCCACCAAACCAATGCCAGGCCCACATCTAAATCCCGAGGAAGAAATTTAAAGTGGCAAAGTCTAAAAGATCACAAGCATAAATCATTTATTATGTTTGCAATAAATTATATTTTTGCTAAAACTGGCAAATTACCAATAATGATCAATCTTCTTTTTTTTTTTTTCCTTTTAAGAATTTATGCGGAAATAAGAAATTTTGTGGGGACTGTGGAGAACCAGAAGTCCACATACCTAGTCAAAAGTACAGAATAAAACAGTTCTGCATGAAAAAAAGATGTCTCATACAGTTAGATCAAAGAAGAATGTTCTTTTGGTGCTGCATTTACTCTGCAAGGCTTTGACTTCGATTCCCATCTCTGCCTTATAATTTCTATGTGACTTGGTTAAAACTTTTGTCTTCCCTTTATTTTTGATTTTTCATATTTACGATGGGAAAAATAATAGCTCTTTTCCCCGTGAGGAGTTATATTGCTCATCATTGTTTGAAAGACCTCTTTTGGGGATGTTTTAAGTAGAATCATTCATCTCTTGAGGCCAAAATGACCTCCCCAAGTCCCTCCTGGCCCAATTTCCTATGCCTCTGTGGTTGCTTTCTAGACGCTGCAGCAATAGGGAGTGTGTGATGACCTAGACAGATACTTTTAAATGACGCAACCAACAGAGCATCTGGGGGTACCTCTGGGACTCTCTCTCACAAATGATCTAACAGACACTTAAGAAGTTTGTCGAAATATCCAACCTCATTTTGCTTTTGCTCAATTTCATCTTGTTGCCCCCAGTTATGAATCCGTGAGCCACCCTCAGGGATCCCTGTCCCTCCTCGCTGCACACATCCTTCAAATGCTCGCAGAGCTGCCAACGTCTTCCCACAACACAGTTGGGGACAGCAGGGACAGGCACCTCTTTAGAGCCCCCGAGCACTCAGGAAGAAAGCACACTGCCTGCAGAGATGCCCATGTGGATTTTCTATATTAGAGCAATGAGCACCTGAGGAAAAACCCACCTGGTGAGTGAGCTTGCATTCATTTAAGAGAAAAAAAAAAAAGAAAGAAAAGAAAGATCAAATGGTGTTTGCCTTACAATCTTAACTCAAGCACTTAATTAAAGCCAACAGAGGATTCTAAAGTGAGGAGAAAAATTAGAGCAACAACTTTTTAATTATGCTGTAGGCATTTTCTTTCTTCCTTATTCTTCCTCCAAAAATCAAACAACTCTTCCTCTAAACACACATTTAGACAAAGAAGATAGAACAATATTATTATGGGATACAGCTTGCTTAGTGCTTAGCAAGCAAGTACTGTAAGTTGTCTGCACAAATCCATGACCCAAATAGCACAATCACCCCTTACCAGGGATCCCCAAGTCATGGGAGCAGAGAAGAGGAAAGAAGGGATAGGAGGCAGCTTAAACAGTGGCTCCTTCCAGTAATCTCTACCCAGTGGAAAATCTTCGTAGTAGTGCAGGTGTTATTCTTCCAGTGGCACAGCAAATTGCTGACTGCCCTCAGACAGTGGGAGAAATGAAGGCTCCTGGTCTTCATCTCCTTCCTGTCCTCATCACCTGGAGCAACACAGCTCCAGCCTGCCTGCAGCAAAGAGTTGGAACTGCATCGCCCAGTCTCATTCTGCAGTATTACTGGTTGCATTAAAACATATTTTGCCTTTACAGACAGTAGATGATTTTACATTTCTTGTGATGGATGGGGGAATGTTCCTGTGGAACAAGCAAGATCCTACTTTATGGAGCTATAAAGGCTGCTTCCAGAGCCCCACAAAGGCTGGGGGTCCTTTTAGCTCTTCCTAGGATTGAGTCATGGCACTAGAACAAGAAAAATACTTTGAGTAACTATGTCTCCAACCATGCTCCTTTGGGTTTTTTTACTCCTTCCTGAAGAGATGGAACTTGACCCAGACCAAGCATTGTTAAGCTTTGAGGCTCTTATTTTCATAATAGAAATCTGTGAAGCTCCAAGATTACTGTTTTTTTCAGCTCTGTCTGGACTGATAAACTCAACAGGGTTTGGACATGGCCTAAGCCACAGTTCTTGTGTTTCTATACTGCTTAATTGTTATGACACTGCCTTTCATGGATGTGACCTCTGCCAACTCCTATTCTCCCAGACATTGCCCTGCATGTTTCATGGGTAAGCCAGGACAGTCCTAGAAACATCCAGTTTTATTTGGAGAAAATTTTATCAAACCTGAAATGTAAAAAAATGTAATAATAATGATCTTCACAGTCATGTGGGTCAAACAAATTTTCCCTTTTGGATTTATTTTACTTAATTTCTCTTAAAAAACAGGAAAGCCCAATGGAGTCCCAGTTGAAATCATTCCTCTATGCTCTGTAAGCTTCTTTGAACTTTCACAGAATATTTCATTGCTCTGTTTTAACTACTCACCTGTAATCATCCTGTCTCTATTATTATTGTCAATCTCATTTATTTAAATATCAAGAATGTGATTTTCTCAGGAAAAAAACTTCTTGATTTGGATTGCAGTATTTTGCTCTCACTGGGTTATATTTATATCTGAAAGGATGGGGATAGAAAAAAAGGAGAAAGAGATGTAGAGGCAACACCAGTAAGCCACGTGCTAATAATGGGGCCTTCCCTCCAAATGATGGTCTAGATACTACAAAATAAATATTTTTTTTACAAACTACCTGAAAGATTTTAAATCTGAAATTTAAAAGAAAATGCCAAAAAGAATCAAATAACAATGGTAAATATCCCATCAACCAGATAATTCAGTAGGGCAGCACTTTCTCATTTCCAAATCTATCACTTGAAAACTTCTGGCTGTAAAACATATTTTTGAATTTACCTTCTTTAATTTTTTTAATGTTGTTTTGGAGGAGACTTATGATCCAGGATGAATCATTTTCTATCCTTTTACAGTAGGCTGTAAAGAGAGTGACTGCACATATCTTATTCTGCAACTTCAACACCTCTGACTGGCTATTAGCTGCTTTCTCACTCTCATTAGCATGGTAGAAATGTAGACTCAACAGTTGCCTTTCTTTTTTATGATCTTTGTCATTAAAATGACAAATATGGAGCATCCCTCAAAACAGCATGATCATTTCCATTTGTAAATGTGGGAAACTTCTTGAGAACAAGGAGACAGTGCATAACATATCAAACCTTGCTCTGAAAAAACATCAAATATCCCCTGAGAAACTGTAAACATTTCCTTTTTTTTGTAATGTTAATATTAAAAATAATTTCTTGGGATGAAGCCATGTCCAGAGTTGACATATAAGATGGTAGGTTTAGTCTTGTGGATGTGATTCACAAAAATTTCTGAGAGAGATATAAATCTATTCCCAGTCAAAGCAGTGGTAAAATTTCAGTCAGAAAAAGATAACAGTATTTTTGGAAACTTTCATTCAATGTTTTCAGTGTGTTCTTTGACACATCATCCTACCCAGCTGTTTAAATGGGCCAACAATCATCTGCTATGAATAAAATTCATTCATTAATGAATATATTCATTCAATAGCTCATGACCATGAAACAAATATATTTTTTCTGCTTTACACAACCACCTCAGAAATAAAGGTATAAAACTGTGCCTGTGAGACTGATGCCCTTATTTAATCACAGAACATGGGAAGCAATTACAATCATCTTTCCCACATTGTCCAAAATATTACACTTATATCCTGGTGATTAGGATCAAAGAATGTCTTAGTTCCTTGCCCTCATATCCTCATTTAGTCTTTGGCTTTGTAGATGGGTGTGCCAGAAAGGGCCCCTCTTATTCCCAGTCACAGGGATTATTTTTGTCATATCAACTTTTGTCCAGAAGATACTAAAATAAGAATGCTTATTTATTCCATGCACACAAGTTAGGCATCACCCTCATCCTCCCCTGATCTGATTTTTCAAATCATCTTCAGTAAATAAATTATGGAGAGCTTTGCAACAAGATTAACTTGGGAACAGCACTTAAAAGAGAATATATCTTTTCCCGCTAACCCTTATCTTGCTGAACAATCATAATGGTTTGGGAAGTGAAAAGATAGGATTACCAATGCTGAAAAGTAAGAAAGTGCCTGTCGCACTAATCTGAAAGTATTTGGATTATTATGTGGATCACTTCTGTAAACTGGTGTACACTGAGCTGGCAATGGTGCTGCGTATTTATACCCAAGGCAAATGAATAAAATCCCAGGCATGAGCAAGCGTGCACACACTGCTGCAGGAAGCACAGGGTGAATTGCTTCCTTAGGAATCAGAGAGGTACCGCTGAATGCTGGAAAAAAAGAGACTCTTAGCTGCCTAACAACCTTAAACACCAAATAACAGATAAAAGGGAAAGTACATCTCCAAGCTGAAGACTCCAGAAATGAGATGGATTTTCCTCTGTCTTGTGTTGATGGTATTTACAAGGGGTTACTACAGGACTGAACAATTTTGGAATCTTCCAGCAAAGCTGAGATCTCCACATTTCCTTTTTCACACTGGAAGCTCTGTAGAAAGTTATCTTTGAGCAGGGTTTGACTGCAATATTCAGGGGGAAAAATAAGGTAGATTCAAATTTTCTTTTATATCCTTTAGGAATAAAATGTGCCTTCATCACAAGCTATGGATACTGCACATATGATTGTCCTGAAATTAAGAGCCTGAACTAGGCTTTGGCCATACAAAAGTAATTTTTCCAATTGTCTTTGTTATTTTATCAATGTATCCTAATTTCTTACTTTTTTCCAACTCTATCTTTGATACCCTCATGCTCTATTTTCCTCTCTCCTCGCTGTCTTCCTCTTATGGGAAGAAATTTTAGATGACATCTCCAGCCACTCTTTCTTTCTTCTGCTGCAGGATAAACTTCTTACTCCCGCTGGAAAGAATTGGCACGTGGGATGCTGATGTCCCATGGTTGTTCTGCTGTATCTTTCAGTAACGCTCAGTGACTTTCCCTGCTTCACCTGTGTATTTTCAATCCTTCTACAAACACATTCCCAATCATGCTTATTAATATCCTCCTGTTCCCTACAGTTTTTCATGGTTGTCCCCAGGAAGAAACAAAGCAAACAAAAAAAAAGAGGAAAGCAAATTTCCAGACAGATTTGACTTTGCCTCTAGGTTATTCCAAATTTGCTAATCTCAGAAAAGACACTCAAACATATTTCACCTACTTTTTGTTGTCTGAACTGCACTTTCAAATTTCTTTCTGTACATTCCTCTTGCTTTAAATGGGAAAAAAAAACAGCTTTAAGGGTGTGATTACATTACTCATGTTCTAAGGATGCAAACAATTCCACACCAGAGTGGTGTCCTGCCTCTATTATAGGGCATCTAATCAAACCCAACACAGACATCTGCATTATAGACATCTGAACTGTAGGCATCTACACTTAGCTAAATGTCACACTAAATCTGACCAACATGAGCCATTGATGTGTTCAAGTGTACCAAGCAACTAATAGGGCACTTTATCCCTTGGTTTACACCCCTAGGTAAATTCATGACTCCTAGCAAGACAAAATTAATCTTATTTTCAAAGACTAATATCATACTACAAAATCAAAGGCCAAGTTTTACTGAGACGTCGTTAAAAACTTGGCTCAGTTTTTGTTTGGTATTTTAACCTTAATGCTTTGACTCCATCCACAGTAAACAGATTGTGAACCTCTGCAATTGAAGAGAATTGTTATCACATCACTTACCTGTGATAAGTAATATAAAGATATAAAGGGATCCTTTACACCCTCTTCCTTCCTCGAATTTTAACTGGAGAAGCTCAAACACTCACAGTGCAACCTTAGGATGTTGTTGGGCTGCAGAAGAAAACTCTGGGCCAGCTGTGAGAGGGACTGGCACTGAGCAAAGCCAGCCCAAATGCATTTGTATTCATCTCTCTCTTCTTTACATTTCAGTTTTGACTATTTTTAACTTTCCTGAAAATAGTCTGAAGTTCTAGCAATGTCCTTGGAGAAATACCTTGCCTGAAAGAAACATTTGGTTAAAATTACAGTGGAAAACAAACAATGCTAGCTGCTGCCATGTTTCCCTGAATCCCTCTTCTGCTATTAAGCAAGAGTCTCAGCTCAGCAAAGAGGGGGGAGACTGGTTTTTTTTGCTGGCTGTTTAAGGGGGGTGGTGGGGTGTTATCATTGTTATTTAAATTAGGTTTTTTATCTCTAGAAGTAGCCAAATTAATAGTTTCACTGTCTTGCCACTTTGTGGAGCAGGGATAAATTATGACAGAGCCAATCCGCTTTGCTCAACCAGTCTGGTCCTGCATGGACAGGATTTGTGTTGGTGCTTTACATGGCTTATTGTCCTCTAAACTACTGAAACTCTGACAAGCAACTGCTTCTCTTGTCTGTTCCATTGTCTCCAATACTTTCTTTCTTGGACCCCACCTTCAAGTTTACCACCTTTTCTGAGTTTAATCTTCTCATTATCTCACTACAACTCTCTGAAAGGAGTTTGTAGCCAGGTGTCATGCTCTTCTCCCACTCAACAAGGACAAGACAAGAGAAAATGGCCTTAAGCTGCACCAGGGGAGGTTCAGGTTGGACACCAGGAAGAATTTCTTCGTGGAAAGGGTGGCCAGGGATTGGAACAGGCTGCTCAGGGAGGTGGTGAAGTCACCATTCCTGGAGGTGTCCAAGGAAGGCCTCAACACGGCACCTAGTGCTCTGGACTGGGGCACAAGGTGAGGATTGCTCACAGGCTGCACTTGATGATCTTGGAGATCTTTTTCAACCTTGGTGATCCTATGATTCAAAGATAAATCACCACTCCACAGTTTGACTTCTGTCCTGAAAGGCTAAAATCTTTCTCTTTCATAGGCAGATGGGAGGATCAAGCCCAAATATCCTGACTGAGCCCCGAGGTGTACATATGCACCAATGAACTGAATCATTTCAGGTGCTGCTTCCTGGCCAACTACATGAGCTGGTCACTTCCATACCATGAGATCTTCATAACCTAAAATCCAGGTGGCTGCATGCAGCCTGCTTGTTAGGAATACTGTCTGATTCACCCCAGAACATGAACTGTGTCCAGGAATTGCTTAAACTGTTATGATTTTCCATGAAAAAATCTGCACTGGGGCCCATAATGAGTTCTGGTGCCTGAATCTGAGCTGCTTAATCTGCTACCATAGATACACTCAAAGAAATGAGCCACTGTTTTTATTTTTATTTAAAGATTTTCAACCTGATATTTAATTTTTAATTTAGTCCAAAACCTTTCTGGTTTTTCTTTTTTTTTTTTGGTGGCTTAGTCGAACTCCCCTTTTGCGTGCACTCAGTCAGAAAAGAAAGGAAAAAATAAAAGTCAGCTTGGCTTAACCACATTAATCAGCATGATTTGAAGAAAGCAAACATAACCAGGGAACCTAGGAGGGCTTCAGATCAGGTTCCTTTTAAATTGTTTTATGCCAAGACCATCATATTGCAATCAGTGACAAAACATAATTCTTATAATACTTCCTATTTCAACCTTAGTTATTTTTTTCTTTTCCCTGGTCTGAGTGAAAAAAAACCTGGAAAAATTGGCTTCAGCAGGGCAAAGTCTGGTAGGAAGAGTGCACTATAAATACAGTGTAGAAAGATAAAGCTATTGCCTTTATTTGACAAGCTAACTGTTCCCCAAGCACTCATCCACCAGCCTTATAAAAGGAAATGTAGTTACTGAGGTCCAAATTCACCGTTGGCTTAAGTGTGTGCAATTCCACTGAAGTCAACACAATTATATCTGTTTACTTTCATGGTGAATTGGGACCCAGACCTTTACTGAAGTAATAAAAGGTCAGTGAAACATACAGTCAAGAGACCAAAGCTATGGCTTTGCTCCAAGTTCTTGGCATAGGTGGTAGGGTCCATTAGTAAAACAGCCAGTGAAAGAATAATCACTGGGGTATATCAGCAAGTCACAGAGGTTTGGGGGCACATTATCTCAGCAGTCATGATAAATAATTACATATTTTCACTTTCTGGAAGAAGGAGAGACTTTTTTTTAGCTCATGCAGGAACAGAAGTAAGGTGAAAAAATATTGAGGCTGAATACTTTCAAGGTAACACGGCATATTTGCATTAAAAGACAAAATGAGTCTGATACTAATGAGTCACTTGTACCATTACATATAATTCCTTCTGAAGGCATTAGTAGAACTGAAAGCCTCCATTGGCTCATGAGAACAGCACAATTTTTCTCACAGTCGCTGTTGTATTTGGGAAGCTCAGACAGTATCCACAGCTTTGCCTCTCCAGTCACATCAAAAGTAGCCACAGTCATAGTACATAGACAGAAAATAAGGATGAGTCCCACCAGCTGGATATAATTTGATCTCATGGTCCCAGGATCTCATTTACTCATATTATTACACTGCTTAGGAGCACAACAGGACACCAACCAGGATTCACATTGTCTAAGTTGAGTGTGTAGTTAGGAAACTAGTTTAAACAGCTTGTTTAAACTAAGGCTCTCTCTTAAGTCAATGGAGACTGTATAATTAGTAAAAGCAATTACCATCCTGATAGCAATTCTCCACAGCAAAGAGATTTGTGTGTTGCCTGTAGCACAAATGGAAGACGACATGCATGCAGTAGGACTTTGGTGGGCAATGCAGGGGGTGACCCACAGAGTCAAGAGAAAGCCACTAATGACCAATAACAGTGATGTAAATACATTATAAACCAATCTTACAGCAGTGAACTTACATCATTATTCTGTTATTCGGTATCTCACCCACATTTCTGGATCACAACTGAAGAGACCAGAAGGGGCAACATGAAGAAAATTACAACTGTGCAACCCAAAAAAGCAACAAGGATACAAACAGAACTGCAATGATAAAGAAGTTTTCAGAATATACCAAGCTTATATTTACTGAACTATAGAAAATTTTTTGTCAAGACTGAATAAAGTGGATTGAATTAATTCAAAAGTGAGATGGTTGGGGATACTAGTTTGTAGTAGGTAGTAGGTTTACAATGGGTAGTAAGCCTATTAATCCCAGTTACCATGACCATTGAAGATTAACGATGACAAGTCTTATACAATCTCTCAACTCATGTCCTCAGACTCTCATACCTCAGAGAAAGCTGGGAACATGATCTGAGAGCTCACCTCCACAACAAAGAACATTAGTCACAAATCAGAGAACTATCAAACAGTGGAGCACTTCTATGGAGACAGACTGGGAGAGTTGTTCAGCCTGGAGAAGAGAAGACTTTGGGATGACCTCATTGCAGCCTTCCAGTACTTGAATGGGGCTTATAAAAGAGGGAGAGAGACTTCACATGGGCAGATAGTGACAGGACAAGGGGGAATGGGTATAAAACCATTATCTCTCCTAAAAGATGAGAGATGTATATTAGATTTTAGAAAGAAGTACTTTACTCAAAGGATGGTGAGGCACTGGAACTTGTTGCCCAGAGATGTTGTCTATATCCCATCCCTGGAAGTGCCCAAGGCTGGGTTGGACAGGGCTTGGAGCAACCTGGGATACTGGAAGGTGTCTCTGCCTGTGATAGAGGAGTGGAACAAGATGAGCTTTAAGGTCTCTTCCAACACAAACCATTCTGTGAGTCCATGTTTGTTTAATCTGCTCTTAAAACCTTTTACTGGTGGAGATTCCACCCCCTGCCCAGGCAGAGCTAGTCTACACTTTGAAAGTTTACCTTTATGACTAACCTAAGTCTTCCTCGCTATACTTTAAGCCCATTGATTCCCATTCTGTCCTCAGTGGATATAGAGAGCATTTCCTTCATTTTTGCAACAAACTTTTCCTTGGCTGCAGCCTGTTTTCCTCTCTCACTTCTAATTTTCTTTGCTCATAAAATTAAAAGTAACCCTAATAAAAGAGTATAAAATATTCAATATATACACTGATTCCACAGGCTTTATAATAAGCAGGTTATTTGCAAGAGTAAAACTTGCATATGTGAGATTTTGAAGCTGTGTGCTTGCTTTAAATGTATATTTTTCATTTTCATTTGGAATTGTTTGAGTTATGAGGCTTGCTTTAAAAATATTCAGGTCAACCTGTCTTTTCCTCCAACTCTCAAAGGGTTAAGCCCCTGGTTGATAATTCCCTTTGCAAGTCAGATCCTTCATTACAAGTAGAATCCTTAGAAGAGGACATATTTAATTTTTTAACTGGAGCATATCTAATGATCCGGGGGAAAGCCCTGTCTTGTAACATTTGATGTAGGCTCAGACAAGAAGAGCAAGGTGGCATCAGCCTCTTCCTATTTAGTCACGAGCCAAGGAGCTGCACCAGTGTGCAAGTGACACACAGAACACATGCATCAAAGTAGCAGCTCAATCTGTACGGCAAATAACCCTCTTTGGTGGCTCAGCATGGTTGCTGGCCCTGAGCTGTACTTCCAGTAATTGACATAGTTGCCCAATGCTAGAAAACAAACTCAGAAACTATTCTCATTAGACGTCCCCTGGTTTGCTACTCCGTTATTGTAAAACCCAAACACTGAGCTTCCTACCAGCGTAGCTCTGTTTTTAATTAGTTCTGATGGCACTGGGCGACGCGCCAAGGAAAAAAATGAACTTCCTGTGATTGAGGCTTGTTGCTCAGTATGTTGCTTCCTCCACACAGAGATTGTTTTCACAACATTTTCTGAAAAGGAGCTACTGACAGAAATAATATAAGTTTTTACTGCTTTTGATTTTTTTTTAATTCTGCCTTCCATGCTTATAAAAAGCAGCTCAAAGTCAAGGTTCCCTAAAGTTACTGTGTCATTATTTTGCCTTTGTGTGACTTGTCTGATTAAAGACATCCTAGCAGATTAATTTTTTAATAGAATAAGCACAGGGTCCTGTTAAAAAAATTTAAGACCAAGGAGTTTTTAGTGGCTTAAATAAATTAATTTGGATATGTTCAGGCATGGAGTGAGGAGGGACTTGAAGCTTATATTCAACAGCATAAGTTGTCACAGTGTGAGTAGGGGTGAGGGAAATAGCAGATGAGTGTGATTCAAAAGCAGAATTAATATCTCCATGTGGGAATGTGATGAGTCCTAGCAGTCTCCTTCATTTCTTCTTATGAGGCTTCTCAAGTTAATTTGGTATGAAAGGATCAAACACAATCACTTTGTTCCAGTGAACTGTAGGTGGGATTCTCAGCCAGACACCTACATTTAAGGGTCTCAGAAGGGCATATCTGTGTTTGTGCTGTCCCTGATTTGAGGCAGAGATGAAAATCCAGCTGATACCATCACTGGAGTCCAGGGAGCAGTTGACCTGACCAAATGCAGGTAGGTATTTCTTGTGTGAGCTGAATTGCTTTCCAGGTTCCATTGACTTGTCTGGGCACGATCTCCACTAATCATGGTGGGTTAGACAGCAAGAGCAGATGAACACATCCAAATTTCAGATTCTTGACTGCAGACCTACACAGGAGTAGGCGTCTGCCTTCAGGTGTTCGTAACTGCTCTCCAGACTCCCATTGACAACACTGATAAGTGCTTGATTAACCACCCACACACAGGTATCCAGTGCTGCCTGAGATGCCCCCAAGCCTCATCCTGCATCCAGCTGTCTCTCCAGAAGAGCATGGTTCTCCTGTAAATCCAGGGTTATATATGTCAATCCCAAATGGGTGTCTCACAGGCCCTTGAATGTCTCAGGTGGGCACAAAAAAACTATGTCAAGTCAGATTTGAGCTCTCAATTTTCGGTGACAGTAATGAGAGCTTGAGCACCAAGTACGCATACAAATTCCCATGCTACAGTTATCAGAATTAGACAGCTGCAGCAGAGGAGGAATCTCACCTGCCATGCAACTTTTCCTGGATTGATGCTACTTTATTTGATACACTGGTCATTTTTTCATGACTAATTCTGTGCTTTATAAATTTCATATTAAAAGATGGTTTAGGAGAAAAGAGATAAACTCATCCTGAGAGCTTCTTGAACCTGGTTTGTACAGTTGGATGCCAGCTATGACAGTCTGCTCGCCACTGCTCAACTGCTTTGTGGCAGCTTCTTTTCTACAGGTGTTTAAAAAGATAAAAAAATTATCCAGCCAATTCAATTATAATGTCAGTCAAGTCAGAATAAAAATAGAAACAGTGCTTTTCTTTGTCTTTGTACTTCTGGAATTACTTGTTTTACCTTTAAAAAAAAAGGAGTATGAAATGCATCAAAGCACATTAGTGTATAAGGATCACTCTGATGGCATTTGAAAGCAGAACATGCCAGATTTCAGAAATGACCACTAATACAGTGGGTATAAAATGGCATCTGCAAACCATGCAAATAACTGAAGCATTAACAGGATAACTTATCTTTATACTATTCTTTAATTCTGCTTATATTTATTTAATTAATTTTTAGGTAGAAGACAGTCTCTCTGAAATGCAACTGTAAATATAGAATATAATCACCGCTTCAAGTAAATTTTCTTCTCTGTTGAAAAAAGTATAAAAGGAGTTGAGACAGGTAGGAAAAGGTAGAAAATTCTACCAAAAAATGTTGTGGTGGGCTACATTGTTTACACTGGGTATTGGGTACTTTGCAGTGAGTTATTGTTTTGCACTGGGTGTATGTTAACTTGCACTGAGATTCTGTTTGTATTGGGTTATTTTCCCCACTCTCCCCTCTCTCTCACTGGTGGTGGCGGCCCCTTCCCCCTACCTGTCCCAGGTTGGCCTCTCCCTTGTCCCATTGGCCGATGGTCCCGTTTCCCAGCTTCCTCCTCTCCCTGGGGGCATAAAACCCCCTGACCACGTGAACTGTCTCTCTTTTCTCTCCGCTGCCTGGCAGGGGCAGTTGCTGCCACCTTGCCCCTTTCCTTGCCTACATTAAACCAGGATTGCAGCGCCGAGGAAAGAGCGTCTCTCCTTTTGTCCATTGCAGTATTCCTCTCCACCCGGGTAGTATCTTAGCTCTCGGGGCACCCCAGGAGGGGAATTACCGCAAAAAAACTAATAAATAAAAAGACTCTGGAGATTCCTGAGCCATGGATCACCAGAAGCAGGAAGAACTACCTAGGAATGCAAGCCATGTACTTGGCACATTATACAAGTCCTTATACACCCTTCATCGAGCTTGGTCAAACAGAGAACAGACCACAGACCCACTTTGCATTCAGCCCATACGGAGCTGATATTTTCCTCATGTTCCTTGGGAGTATTTCCTTATCTGATTTTGAGTAATGGCAGCAATGGCTGAGATGATGTCTCAGAGACTATGCCTACAATGCTTTCCTGCTGCCTTGGGCTGTCCTGAAAAGATTGTCATTCAGGATGGAATGGAAAAACTAAAGTCCTTCATCTCAAAGCATTGATTTTGGATTCTAGAGAAGTTTAAGAAGATGGAGAGTCTTGAGAGAAATTTCTATGAGCAGATTTTTATGTGCTTCACTATTCCAGGGCCTACAAACACCAATACAGTTGGTCTATCAACCGTATTCCAAAATATGGTTCCACCTACTACCTTATATCAAAGCAGGAGCTTGGCTTCTAGCCACTCTTAAAGAAGAAAATTTGAGGATACAGAATCACAGAATTTTTGAGACTGGAACATATGGAGATCATCTTGTCCCACATCTCTGTTCAATCAGTCACCTACAGAAGGCTGCATATTACCAAATCCACACAAAAAACTAGATGGCTCTGTCGAGAGCAGTAATGGGACGCATTGACATTCTACATCCAAGGCAAGACTTTGAGTGCAGAAGTCATGAGTCACAGAATGAAGTTGCTTCTGGACTCAATATCAGCATGTTGGTTTGTCTTGGCACGGGCAACAAGATGAAACTAAAAACAGATGCAAGGCCAGCTGCTCTGTTTGTAGTTTCATTCATTTATGGGTGAAAGCAAGGAATCTCTCTGGGGTTGGAAAATATAACTTAAGTCCTACCTGGAGAAACAAATACAAACTAGGCAGGATACCGATACCTTATTTATCTCAAAAGCTGCTGGCCCTGTGTCTGGGCAACTGAACCAAGCCCACAGGGCCCCCAAAATCACAGAACAGCAGAGTTTGGAAGGGATGTCTTCACATCATCTGATCCATCCCCCTTGCTCAGAGCACAGTCACCCCGAACAGGTTGCTCAGTGGCATGTCCAGTCAGCTTATGAGAAGGCTCTGCTTCTGTCTTATTTGCCCTTACCCAGTAACCTCCTCTTCTTCACAAATAATCCCTATTCTATTCCTCTGAGTGAGAAGTTAAAGAGAAGTTTATGAGTTCATATCTTATTATGTCTCAAAGCTACATCTTGAGTTTGTCTAAACTTGAGTTCCAGGCAGTGATGAATGGGACACACCAAGGTCCTGCTGTGCAGAGCTCGCCCATGAGCCTGATTTTCTCTCCCACTATCACCCTGGCCATTATTTACCATTTCTTAATGTTGTGAAATGCTTTCTCAGTTCTACATAAACTGTAGCTCCAGTAAGAAATCAGGCATAATGGTATTTCAAGAGCAGAAGGCTCTAGGAAAGCCTTAGAATCCCTTCTAACAAGTAAAGGAGCTCCAAGAGAGAGGAAGAGGATCTTTGGACAAGGGCCTGGACTGACAGGATGAGGGGGAATGGCTTTAAACCAAAAGAAGAGAGAGTTAGATATAAGGAAGAAATTATTCACTGTGAAGGTGGTAAGGAACTGGAACAGATTTCTCAGGGAAGCTTTGGATTCCCCATCCTTGGAAATGCTCAAGGCCAGGTTGGATAGAGCTTGGAGCATCCTGCCCTGGTGAGAGGTGTCCCTGCCCATGGCAGGAGAGTTGGTATGAGGTGAGCTTTAATGTCGCTTCCAACCCAAACAATTCTATGATTTTTTTGCAGTATTTTTTAAAGAAAACACTTCCCAGCAAAAGCAATCCAACCGTAAAACCTTTATGACTTTTTTATTAAAATCTTGTGCCTTTGTTCTGATATTTTTCATTTTCCTACCCAAGTCTTGGCTCTTTTTCCTACAAGAATCTCACAGAAAGGCCCTTTCAAATCACACTTTTTCTGTCTTAGTTCTCCAATGACTTTGCTGAAAGGTGGTATTTTATCCTCTTGATGGTATTTTAGATGCCTAACCCCCAAAAGCATGTAATTCTATCAGCCTCCTTTATAAATCTCAATTTTCAAATGGTTTTGCAGGAGCTATGCAGGTTGGCTTAATTTACAATGTTCCACCCTGACTGAACAGGGTATATATCAGAATCTAGTCCTTAAAACCTGTGCATTTAGATGTAGCTTACACAGAGCAAGTCACAATCTTCAGTGCTGAAATTCTGAAGCAGGCACTGGAGTTCCACGAGGGATTAATTTGATTTTGTATTTAGATTAAAAGTACTTGTATAAATACCGAGTTAGAGCTGATGTCAATCTTTTATGCTAATTGCTAGTTAGACCCATAGAAAGACAAGCTTTGCTTGGACCACTTTTGTAAGATTGCTATCTATCTACTGTGGAGAGATTTACATTTGTTTTCCATTAACATTAATAGGAGCTGTCCACATAAATCACTCATCGCCCATAAGAAAAGATAAAGTCCTAGTAAGTTCAGAGAACACAGGCGTTCCCAATTGAAAAATCTATTAATAATAAAACCTCTACCATGTAAATATCTGACATCTGAACTGTATAGTAAATAAAGTGGTCCATGAAGGGATTGCTTCAAGGGGAAGCAATGCTTGGCTAGTTCCAAACCATTTTTAAAAACTCATATAAATCCTCTGGTATTGGTAAAAACATAAATAAAGCAAATAGCTGCAGAGAAAGGAGGAGGAGCAGGAGCATAGTAATTTCAATTGTTATTTTTATTGGCCTTTATTTTGTTCTACGAGGTAGTGACAGATCCAATAAAACACCTTGTTTTACACACAGAGAGGACAAAGATTACTAGAAATGATACAGAAACCTCTTAGCTAATCCAGATGTAACTGGCCATGAGCTCATTTAGGCTGAGAAGTTAAAGGTGACCAGATGCAACGCTTGCTGCTTCGCTCCTTGTTGCTGCTCCTTACAAAATTGCTGCAATTTATCTCACTAGGCCAGGAAAACACAGAGATCACTGGCCAGGACTCCCTGGCACTTGGACTGGGCCAGCCTTGATTATCATCTGTGTAACTCTACAATATGATGATACACAAAAGACAGAAGCAGGAGGGTTTTCTCCTTTCTGATGATGTAAACCTAGATTGATTCTAGTGGGGTTACAATAAAGTACCAGTGAATAATCAAAAGGACCAAGTTTTGTCCATCATTTTCCATCATTTAATCCTCTCTGCACCACTGAGCGCTGTTCTTCCAAGGGATTCTATAAATGGGTTGCCAAAAGGTTTTATCTGTTTTAAAATATACTCACACACCTATTGTTTTGTCTTTCCTTCCATCGTTAAAAGGACAACATTGAGCATTAATTAGAAGTTGTTGGCACAGCGCTGTGCCATTAAAAGTCACCTATTAGAAAGCAATGTTACATTTTGCAATTAAGGCCTAATCACTTGACACTAATGAAATGAGCAAAGTGAACATTGTGGGTATACCTGGTGTGTGAGAGAGGGGAAGTTCCTCTTCAGAAAACACCATATTGTCTGAACTAAAATACCCCATGGGAATATAACCATTTAAAAAAATACTTTTTGGGTTTCACAGGTGAGTGTCTAACAAAATTATTCTGGTTATTCATAATTAATTTCTTACAGACAGCACATATTTTTGGCCAAATATCTTCTTAAAAAATATAAAGAACCTAAAGAAATTAAATTTTTAGAAGCAACTGCTTCCCCTGGAAAGTTATCCTGATGGATCAAGTGAGCTTTTGGCTTAAAAACTGAGATTTCAATTTATTCAACCACAAGATCTCTGGATCTAATGTCTCTGTCTCTTTGTCAGAATAAAAGAGCCTTCTAATGTGGCATGAAACCTCCCTGGAGAGGCAGTTTGGGTTGTGCTGATTCAGTTCATGAACAGATTTACTCCATTTGGGGTCCAGCCAAGGTTTTACCACTGGCCTTGGTTGTTAGGTAGAGAGGAACAATCCCTCTCTCTTAAGGAACACTGTGGCAGCCAAAGGTTAGATTGATTTTGGCTGCCATACAGCAACATCTTTCCACTTTATCAAAGGCCTGATAAGCTTGGATTCATACTTGGTGCTCAGTCCAAACATCCATTGGATTTGTGTAGGAAGTTGGTTGGAAAGAAACAACCCTAAGTATGATAACTCAGAAAAACTTTGACACCTGCAGGAATGGATGGGCAGGGTGGGACTGAAGTGTTGCATTTGGCAAGGAAATGAGAGGAATAAAAAAGGAGAATAAAAACAAAAGCTGGTAAATTGTCACATATTATGACTTGCAACATCATATTCTGAATAAGTTGCTGAATTGTACTCATATATTTAGGGGTTTCTGAGATCCTCACAGAAGAGGCATTGCTGTTCAGGACCCATTATAAGGAAATAAAGATGGGCAGGCAAACAGACAGGTAGATACTGAGAATATCTTTGCAGTCTCTCTTTTAGCACAGTACCACAATGGGATTTATAGCACAGTGGCAGAGTGCAGAGCCCTAGATGTTATTTACACAGCTAAAATATAAATGTGACGAAATCATGGTGCAAAAAACATGGCAAAAGTATATTAATGTATTTCTGGTGATAATAATTTAATTAGGAAGCTTTATTTTTTACAGACACAGGTCATTCTTTTGGCGCACAAAAGGATTCCGCAGTCCAAAAATAGTAAAAATAATAAAAAATAATTATTGGAATAAACCTTCCAAAACAGAAGAGGCCGAAATGAAAAGAAAGCTTTGTCCTGTGAGTGTTAAGAATAACAATAGACAGCACCTTTAGTAAAGGAGCAGCACTGATATTTTACATCCAAACACTTTCAACCAACAATGTTGAAACCTTCCATAAAAAATAAACAAAATCCTCGTACAAAAAATACAATGATTGCACATCTACGTGGACAGACAGGTGTGTTGAAAGAAGAGATACTGTGATAGAAGAAGACAATCAAAAAAGAATGGAAATGGCCGATTCTTTCTTTGTGACATATTTTCTCTCTCATCCTTGCATATTTGCATTAAAGTGATTGTGAATAATGTACATTTGACCAGTGCTGTCTGCGGAACTAATGCCTATTAAAGTGATGGGAAGTAGCATATGTTGTGCCTTGGGCAGAGAAAGTCCAATCACCCCCACTGTGTGCAAGTCTCCAACTAAAATGCAGGACAGCCTGGGTTTTATCCTAAATGAACCCAGCAGGGAGAAACAGGACGGTCTCTCATTCCACATTTAAGCTTCTAAACTAAGGCTTAAAGAGTTAGATTTGGAAAAAGAGAACTGTAACATCCATCATTTAATTTTCTCGTGGAGCTAATGTTATTTTATCTTTTCCTGGTGCTAGGAATACAAAGGAAAGCAGTGAGGCAGGGGAAGTGGATGTGTATGCAGGTTGTTTCAAGAACTGAGATGCATTTGCTTTATTTGTGGCAGGGGAAAGAAAAAAGGAAGGGAGAAAGAAGGACAAAAAAGAAAGGAGACGAAAAAAAAATCAACCTTCTCCACTCCTGTTATGCTTTCACATTTTCTGCCAGTGCACGATTTTGTCAGTAATTGCAAAATGGTTTGGGTTTGTTTGGTTTCACTTTTATGTTCCTGCACTGTACTAGAAATGTTCTGTTATTTGAACAGTTTGTAAAGCTTTTTTGAGTTGTATTACATAATCTTCCCAACGACCTCCAGCATCAAGTTCAGATCTAAAGCAGTCTTTCTTCTACCTGTGTGAACTCAATAGCTGGGGAAAAAAAAAGGCAATTACAGAGCTGTACAAGAATAACAAATTCAGCTGAACTAAGGAAATAAAAATTGCCGAATTGTCATGTTTAGATCTGTAGCAACAAATTTTGCTTCATTACCTTCAGCATTACAAAAAGGAGAGAAGGCAGGGGATAGAAGGGAAAGGAGGCAAAACCTTTTTTTATATATATATAGTATTCATAGGAGGATTTCATTTCCCTTTCCCATGAAATAAATCTGTCTTAAATATAAGTGTATCTCTTAGTGATGCGGAAAAACATTTGCTGCCAATGTAAATCAGAAGCAGTGGCAGTGAAATGAATGTATTGGCATGGAATTCCAATTACAGAAGTGCATGGTCTTTCTGTCCCACCCAATCCAGATTAGTGCTCAGAAGAGAGATCAAAACTTCTTTCTGTCAGCGTAAATGTAAACTGAATAACTATTCAATTTATTTTGCAGTCCTGACAGCAGATTATTAGCACGTCTTAAACATTGATTATCACTGGGTAAGAGTTTTGGAGTTGATGCTTTCCATTGTCTCTTCATAGGGTCTAAACTAAAAGTTGTGACACCAGCTAGAGTCAAATCCTGTCTTAGACCTGCCACTGAAATTCAGATGCAGATTTGTAGTCTGAAATTCAATTACATTCCAGCTTCAAAATCCAAAGTGAGCTGCTCATTTGCACTTCTGCTCAGCTAGTGACTGTAGATAGAAAATATCTCCATTTTTTTCCTGTTTATTGCTGATGCTATTTAACATTAAAAGGAAATGGGTAAATAGAAAAAGAAAAAAAAAAAAGAGAGAGAATGTATTGCCAAGATAATTACAAGAAGAGGCTATTCCCATTAACAGAGCTTAAATTATATGATTAGACTTCTATTATTTTCCTCACTGTTGCCTAGGAAATGTACACTAGCATTGGAGAAATTATTTTCTATTTTATTTCCTCCTTTTTCTTATCTTCCCTGAATAATTCCTTAATACTAGCAATAATAAAAGCCCTATTGCATACTCAGAGACTCAGCTGTATTCCCCCACATCACCCTGTATCCTCACTCTGGGGCTCAGCATTGCTTTGAGCCTCTCCAAGCACATT
The DNA here is from genome assembly GCA_013400175.1 of Phainopepla nitens. Taxonomy (NCBI): domain Eukaryota; kingdom Metazoa; phylum Chordata; class Aves; order Passeriformes; family Bombycillidae; genus Phainopepla; species Phainopepla nitens. The sequence continues at coordinate 640,967 of VXBQ01004468.1, forward strand.
TGCCCATAAATATTGGCTGTGTCACCCAAGGCTCTTCTGCCCCTTCCCTTGCTGCTATCATTTGGGACTGTGGAATTCCACCCTGAGCTGGATCCCTGAGCTATGGAACCTCCCTCTGAGCTGGATCCCCAAATCAATCTTGCTGAAGAGGATGAAGAGAGTGAGACAATGAAAGTTCAGGCAAATAATTCAGATGATTGCTCAGTGAAAAACAACAATCACAACAAAAGAACACAAACCCAACCAACCAAACAAGCAAACATGAAAGAGAAGCAGGAGATGTGTGGCTTCAGGTGGATGGTCTTCATACTGCAACACAGAAAGCAGTTTAGTCAGTTAAGAGCAACTGTAAGATCACAGCTCTGACAAACAAATATCTTATTTAATTATCTGCCAGAGTGAACAGGTCAATAAAAGGGCTGTTTTACCCTTGACAGGAGCTGAAGCACTAGCAGACCTGAGCTTGGCCCTGCCTGGCCATGTCTAATCCTGGTTAGATTCACTGGACCTGATCCTGACCCTGGCTCATGTTCCCATCCCCAAAGAGGTGCCTGACACCCGGGGCTGCAGGCTGCCCCCATCCTTCTCCAGATGTGGGATTCAGTTCAAGGTTGAGACTCAGCTTTGATGTCTACAAACAGTGTCTAAGCAGGCAAGAGTTGTTTCTGCTCCTATCATCAGTGGAGATATAAACAGGACACTCAGCAAAATCATGCCAGGGTAATTTTGCCAACAGATACAGTTTAGCCAGAGTATGATTTAAACTCTCTTAGCCTCCAAAATGAGATAGGCAGATTCAAACTCTCTGTTTGGAAGACTTCTTGGTATGTGCTAATTCAGCCAAAACCATTTCCACCCTTGGGTCCTGGCAGTGTTTTATTTCCTAGAATAGAGGTTGTTTAGATATCTGGCTTAAAAGAAGATGAATTGTTCTCCAAGCTCCGCTGACTACGTTAACTAAAAGCTGGATTCAAGTGCTCAGCCATGGGTATCTACTGCCATTTGTGGTAATGTAGGATATCTAATCGAAGGAGTCCAGGTCTCTTATCTGTCCTGTGTCACATTACACTGGTCAGAGTTGGGAAGGACCTTAAAGACTATCTAGTTCCACTCCCCCTGCCATGGACAGGGACACCTTCCACTAGAGCAGGTTGCTCAGTATCTAATAACATGACTGGGATGTAGCCAACAAATCAGCAGCATTGTGGACTCAGATGACTCAGTAAAGCTTGTTTTGGGATTTAGTTATCTAGAATAAATTTATATATATTATTCAGAAAGGGAATCCCACACTAGAATTCCTAAGTTCCCCGCTTCCTCTACCACCTGAAGGAAATGGAAATGGAGGAACACTAGCTCCTGATGCAGTTGGTGAGAGTAAACTTGCTGTGCAGGCTTTGTTGGAGTGAGAAATTTAACACAGTAAAAATTTCTCTCCTTTTACTACACTGTGAGTAGGGCTTGATCCTTCAGGCCTACTAACAATCTAAATGAATCCATCACTATTTTCAGTTTATATGTTTTCATGGTCAAATTAGAGACCCACAGGTGGCTATTTGAATGTGTCCATATCTTTCTTTTGCTTATTCCCACACAAAACAATATCTAAATATGTTCCTATACATCTTGTACATCTGAAACTAACAGAGAACAAGGAGCAAAGTCCAGAACCAAAAGTGCACAAAGTCTAAATAATTCTAGGCATCAAGTTTGACTCACTTAGAGGGCAGCCATCCTTCCCCTTCATCACTGGATGCTCATGTTGGATATAGATTGTGACTACTTCAAACCCATGATGTAATGTTAAGGCATTTTAAATACAAACTTGATTCAGGTATTTAAGACTTAGAGTTGAAGACTCTTCCCACTGCAAAAGCCCAGAGGGAGAAGATTTCAAGGGTCCTGAGTGGTGGGATCAAAAGGTCAGTTGTCCCTCACAAAGTTACCTCACTTCCTAGGGACCTGTTCTGTTTCTGTCTTTGAGTTTATCCTTGATGCTTTAAGTGGCCTCATTCCCTAGTTTATTTTGACGGTCTCTTCCCAGTCTTTGTTTTTATATGCTTACCCATTATTAGTTCACTTCTCATAATTATGGCTTCACTTTGGATGGTATGTTTCAACTGCTCTCCCCTGGCAGCGGTATTGAAGCATGAAATAGTCTCTGGGCACCCTCTTTGGTGTACATCCTCCTTAAATATTTTTTCCGAGTTCTGAGATGTGCTCACTGCTGCTTGCCTTATGTTTCTGTCTTTCCCTCATTCTGCAGACTTTTTAGTTCACATTTAAGAAAATGGGACAGGAAGAAAAAAAAAAAAAAGAAGAATGGCGGTGAATTACAGCCTTAAACAAAGAGGCGGCTAAGACAATAAAAAATCCTTACAATTATCCAGTCTGACTTTACACATACATCTGAAAGTTATGTAACATGATCATTTATGATAACATTCCCCAGACCTATTAAGCAATGTAATGATGAAAACAAAATGATTAAACCAAGATGAAGGGTTGGGAACCAAAGCTGGTTCAAAATTTCAGCTCCTACTCCACCCTAAGGTAATTAAGTTTTTTAAACATCATGGTGGAGTCACCAAGGTGCTTCAATTCTATTCACTATTGCAAAAACTGTTTACAAATGCATACCACAATTGGAGACAGCCTCAGAGCTGTACTCAGTGCGTGAACTCTTGTCCTTTTTGAAGTCAAAGAAACTTTCACCATTAACATAACTGTCCCACAATTTCTTTCCTGGTGTTTTTTGTCCAAGCATTGATACAGTTTTGAAGAAAGTCAACTATTCTATGACAAACTGAGCTCATAGCTTGGTAGTTCTTTTGCCCCATGGGAATATTGTACCTCACTGCTAAAAAGCTTTATAATAAAATGTAGGATAGGGTATAAATAGACTCAGTGATGCCACTAGGTCAGTAAAAAAAAAATTAATTCCTTCAAAGATGGCCGGACAGTACCACATCTTGCTCAGTTTTTTGGTCTTATTTATTGCTAATTTCAAAATGCATCTATTTGTCCTGTGAGCGGATGTGCTTGGCAAAGAAATTACAAGCAGCTACCACCGAGCACAGATGTTCATTGTCATCATTGATAGCAACAAATATCATCAGTCCAAACCAAGATCACTCCTCTAAGGGGAAAGTATATATAGCTATCATTCAAAAACCTCAGCCTCAGATCCTTGATAGTTCAGTAACTCACAGTTTTGCCAGTGGGGATGATAGAAGTTTCTTTGTTGTGATGGATGCATTTGCCATTACTCACCATACCAGTTCTCCCCTCCCCTCCAGCTGTTTTAGTGTGGTACAATATTCAAAACCCATGAATCTTGCAGTATCCTAGCAGCCCGCTCTGTAACATTCCAGCCTGACAAAACTGGAGCTAATAGTTCAAACAAGCTGAAACATCAAGTGGGAAAGAGTCAAAGAAGACTTTTCATCAAAGGCATTGACTATTGGAGAACTGGGTGATAAATGGTGATCCAGTAACCATCCTTGTCAAATCAGAAAGTGTCAATGTATTGATTGCCTCATTATCACTGTATTAATTACAGCTGTATCTCTCTCTAGATATTCAACTTATAGCTTGATACTAGGATTTGCTTTTCTTGACAAAATGATGAGGTTTTGTTTCAAGATTCTCTGAAGTTTTAAGTTCGTAATTTTTTTTTTTCTTTTCAACATGAATTGTATTTTTTGCAAAAGGATGGTGACCTGGAAAATTAATCTCTGCTTATCCATGCAAACAGACACAATATCTCTGCAAATTTCCAATCTGCCAGCTCCTTCTGAGATATTTCTGTGAACCTACAGCTAGAAGAAAAAGAGTTTTGAATCTATTTCACTGGAATTGCTATGACTATATTCACAATGTGATGGAGTCCAAAGACTGTGTCTGTGATGTACCTGCTGGTAAGCAAGGGACTGCATTGGGAAAGCAAATTTAGTCCATGTGATCAAGCAGGTGGTCACAGATCAACAGAAAAATGAATTCAATAACCTCCAAACCAAGCACCAACTTCCTGTTTATATGTATATCCAGTTATTACAAGATCAGCTGCCTTCCCAGTTTGGGAATCTGCGTGAGATCATTGTCTCTGAATGGTTTCCACCTAAGGCCAACAGCAGCAGGAAAACTATGCAAGGTCTGGAACAGGCTGTCCAAGGCAGTGGTGGAGTCACCATCCCTGGAAGGGCTTTAAGCCCTTTAAGATATGTAGATGTGGCACTTGGGAACATGGGGTGAATTTGGCAGTGAGGGGGAAGGTTTGGACTCAATGACCTTCAAGCCTTTTCCACCCTAAACAAGTCTAAGAGCTAATAGTGCAGTGCATTAAATGTAGCATTTCAGAACAGAAGCCCCATGCAGAATAAGGGTTTGTGAGTTTTTACTTCTGCTCTTTCAGCTTTTTTTTATTTATTTATTTACTTGGTTAGTACTGTTATATTTGATGGAAATGATCTGATGTGTCATCTCATCATTCATTTGTTTCCAAGTGCCCACTTAGACAGATATGGAAATACTGGTATGAGAAGATTAGGCATCTTTTCTAAGTTCTTTCAGGAAACAACCATAGGTACAAACCAGCTTGAGTGTCTGAATAGACAGGGCAGCTTGGTTTTCAGTAAGCTCTTTTCTCTTTCTGTGATACTACCAAACATCACTTAGGTATCTTATTTATGTTCTTATTTTAAAATTATTTATTTTCTACTTTGATCTTTGAAGGTGTCATAATGAATAGGGTGAATTCTAATATTGGATCATATCTGCAGGTACATCAGAGCAATTCTTAAGAAATCCAATGCTTTTGGACTTTGCAGGCTAATTCATCTTTGTTTTAATGATGTAAAAAAACCACTTGGAGAAGAAAACAAAAATACATTATTTTCTAATGAGGGAAAGTGCAGGACTTTCACGGGTGCTTATGATTTTGATTGTATTTACATAAGGGATACAATTAATGAGTGATTAGTTCTTTTCTATTATTGTTATTATTGTTTGGTGGCTTTTTAAGGTAACACTGTTTTCATTGCTTGATTTAAGGTCTAGAGTGAAAGACAAAAAGATCAAGAGAGCACACATCTTTACTTGCAAGGTTCAGCTGTAGAGATTGTGTTGCTGAAGGAGAACCAAAGAGGGTCACAATTGGCAAACTGTCTCAAATCACTCCTTAACTACACATTCCCTCATCTGGGTTTCATTCACAACTTCTTTCACCCCAAACATATTTACAGCTTTTGGAGGCTGAATCCTGTTAAATTGCACCATTGGTAGCTCCTCCACATGCAGAAACCATACTTGATCTTAGCTGTGTGTCGCTAGAGTGCAGAAACCACAGAGTCTAAATTGAAAAACATCCTTTTCCTCCCACTTTAAGAGCTGGACAATCCTGCTCACTGGCAGAGGAAGAGAGGGGTTATTATCCTTTGAAGGAAGCAGCCTAAGAAACCGTGGCCATGCAGCCCAAGAGCAGACAGACACTTGTTGGCTGTGTTGAATTTTTATCTACAGCGTGCATTAGGCTTTGTCTGTTTAGGAGCAATAGTAAGGGAGACACTTCTGAATCCAGATCTTTACAATAACACCTCCCATCACTTTCATCCATCTCAATATCTGTGGGTTTTTTCTTTTTTATAATCAAGTACAACTTGTAAAATAATAATAATTACCTCACAAGATAGATATGAAGCTTAATTAAATAAAGGCTGATTATCAGAAACTTGGAGCATGTGCAGAGACTGTTTGCTATAGCTTTTCTATTGCTAAGCTTTTCGGCGGATCAAGCCTGGGCTGTACAAGTGATATGAATCATCTGTATCAAAAGAAATATGACTCATTCAAGGCAGAGCCATCCAAGACCACAAACGAGACATTATTTTGATAATGAGAGATTTATAGAGGAGACACAGAGAGAAGGATCTCCTGGTCCTTTTAACCCAACCCCTGTTCTAGGCCCCTACACAGTCTCCTTAAAAATGTAATAATCTTCACTTGAACATCTTGACTGAGAAGGACTAGCCAGCAATTCATACAAGATAGAAAGCAGATGAGCCTCCGTCATTTTTACACCTAAACTCAAAACAGACTTCATCAAGTTCCTCTGTTCTTTTACTGCTGTTTGCAAGCTGAGACTGGAAGTGGAAATGCCAGAGTATCCCTAGGATGGGCAGCATTTGTGATGGGATGAGAAGCAGATGTTGAAGAAATCTCTAAAGAGGTGATATTCTCACAGAAATTTCAATGTTTTTTGCACTATTGAAGCCCAAGACTCCAGGAAACAGGTGTATGCAGCCTCCACTCCAAAAGAGCTCTGTTTAAAACATCTTTTGTACACATCCAACAGCTCCATAGTCATTGGAAATATCCTGGAGCAACTCAAAGGGATGAGGACCAACACGTGAGTCACTAACCCAAGTCATCAGTGCACCTTGATTTTAACTGCCCTACTGAAGATAAGTAAAACCCAATCTAGTGAAGGCACCCTGCCCACAGCAGGGGCTTGAAACAAGATGATCTTTAAGCTCCCTTCAAACTCAAAACCCCATTCAATTTGGCCTTGAACACCCTCAGGGATGGGAATGTGGCTTGAGTTAAGAACAGACTGAAATCCATCCCTCTCCTGTATCATGGTCTTTCTTTGTGGCATCAGACTGGATGTTGGGTCAAAATTCTTACTTCATTTTAATTTCCACAGAACTTAATCGACTTATTGGCCTCATCCAGTTATGAAGTTAACTACACTGAAGGTTGTTCAGCTTCTGTGCTGGGAAGACTTAAATAATTATTGTGACTCAAACATGGTCAAATAGAGAAAACCATTGTATTATCTTATTTTTAAAAATGGAAGCCATTGGTGGGATTCATCTTACCTGAGTGTGTTTGAAGTCTTGATGACTTTAGTCATGCTAACACACCTAAAGGTATAGTGATTACTTGCAATTAAAATTGTAACTTTCCCAACTAAGAAAAATAGACTCTTTCAGCAAGTCTTTCATCTCAGCTATGTTAAATTCATATTTTAGGTCCATTGATCTCAGAATTACCTGTCTTCCCCACTGCATACAAAGGGAATCCATAACAACCTCCTTAAACTTAGACTTTGAAACTATAAACACCTAAATCCCATCTGAAAAAAAGCACTGAGGCATAATTTAACACCTTAACTCTAACCAGAAACCTGGCTGCAAGCATCTTGTGACAGGATATTTACAATAAGATATTTGTTCATGGAAAACTATTTTTTTAAAGAAACAAAATGAATTTAAGAATGAATGAGTTATATTGAAAGTTTTACAGGTCTACAAGGAGCTAACACAACATAACATTTTGACTCAAGAGGATTTTTTTAAGAGTGATCAAACCAAATGGGTACGAAGTGAGGATACTGTAAACACATTCATAAAATATTATTTCTTTCTACGTGTGCATTATCTTTATGGTTGCCATATACCTAAGTATTAGTATTTTTGCCTTGAATTTTTGCAAAATCTCAGAGTGCTTTATAGTGATTGATTGATTAATTAATTAATTATAGCTCAAACTCTTTCTCTTGGAGAGAAAACTACCTGGAGGGTTCCCTAAAGTACAGAGTCCCTTATGGCTGGTGAAGAAGTGGGGGGAAAAAGGAAATCTTTTTTGCCTCCTGCTTTGCCCCCAGGAAAACACTTTCATAGTGCACCACAGGGCTCAGGCTGCAGTTTTTCATGCCAATCCTTATGACCAGTAACCTGTGAATATCTGAAACTACTGGTGGAAGTGTTCATGAAATGAAGAGCAGCTTCACACTCCACCGAGCACATTGCTTTAAAATAAATAGATACTTCACTCCCATTTATTAAAGTCAAAAGGGATTTGGAAGCAAATTTCACTTCCTAAACGGGAGATTTCTCTGTAGATTTGAGGTGTTTCTATCTCTAAAGGACACATGAAGCTCATCTCACTAACACCTACTAAAGGTGACACTCCAGTCAGTTTTAAGCACTTGGACCAAGCCAGTCTTCCAGTTTCTGTGTACGGATTCAATGCCAAAGTAGGAACCTCCAGACAGTGATTCACTCCATGCTAAAGCAGGTTGCTTGCTGATTAACCAGGACTAGGAGTCTAATCTATACGCAAACAGCATGAAGAGAGCTTAATCCCTTCAAAAACAATCAGCTACTGCTATAATGCAAGTCTTACTCAAATTAAATCAGGCTCTTTTAGTACCAAGTCAACCAGACCACTTGTTTCAAGCCCAAATAAAACATCTCCAGTAACAACAAAAACCAAATGTAAGAATTACCAACGTAAACTCTAGTTTCGATGAAAAAATAAATCCCTGTATTCTAAGGCTATTTGGCTTAAATCAAACAATCAGACAACCTTTGAACCAGCACTGGAAAGTTTCCATTCCAATGAGAGATTTAGGAATCCATGCCAACAACCTACACTCCATCCCCAGTTGGCAGGAGGTTGGCAGGGATACAAAAAATCATGTTAACAATGCTGCTTTTTTTCTGTATATACAGTAAACCTTATGTGTATCAACACACTTGTTTAAACAGCTTTTTGAATCTGACTCACAATCTTCATGAATACATAAAAAGTTCCAGATGTTAAAATGTCCCAGGACGTGCATTTTAACCAACTTTGTTCTGCATTTGTAGCCTGACATGCAAAGAGGGCATATTGATTAGAATTACTGGCATACTTACTGTTTCAGCTTTCCTGCTTCCTACTGAGTGGTATTTGCCATGGAATGGCTTGTCTTTGTGCTATTTATTCCTAGCACGCTGCTCTTGGGATCCTGGATGCTTCAGAAATTCCCTTTTCAGAAGCAGCTGGAGAGCTGAAAAGGGAAGAAAGAAAAAAGAAGTGGGAAAAGCAGTCTGAGACTTTACAGGTGCAATGAAGGTGAGGTTGAGGGGAGGAAGAGAAAAGGGTGAGGAGAAAATGTTTTCCCTTCTCTGCCTTTGCAAGAACTGACCAGATAATGCCCAAGTCTGCGCTGAGCTCAGCTCATCATTGGCATGTCCATGCCAGAGCCTTTGCACCCGTGCAAAGTCACTGTTTACTTTAACTCTTACCCTTTATTAAATTTAAGACTTGGAATCCCCTGTAGCCATTTTCTTTCATTAACAGTGAGTGTGTGTGCACAGCCAGAAAATCCAGGGCCTGGGAGGAACACACTGCAGAATGTTACAGCTTCAGCAAATGCCTGATAGCAGCGAGGTATCCTGGATGATTTGCATGGGAATTACCATAAAGGCTCAGTGGAGCTCAAAATCAGATTTTGTGATTCTTTCTGACCTTGCTTGCATTGATGTTATACCAGTGCCACATTTCTGATTTTGGTTTAGCTACTTCTGAACACAGATAAATAAACTTTAGGTGGATCTTTTGGAAGTCTTCTAATTATTCTATTATTAAAGAGGATGAAGCACTTAGATCAAGGTTTGTAAAGGGCTGATGGAGCCTGTGCCCCTTTGTACTTGGAGTGACATCTTAGAATGTTATCCAGCTCATTTTTTGCAAACACCCAAAAGAGGAACCACAGAAAGCAGCAGGTATCACTTGATGGAGTAACCCAAATTATGACATTTCAGCTCCCTGATGAGTCAGCTGGCACCATCAGGACTCACAAAGATCTCTCCAGGGACTATATGCATGTTTTACTCTGTGACTTTTCAGTTAACAGTGCATACATGATGGCAGGAACAGGAGTCTGAAAACCCCTCAGACTCCTCACTCCCTCAACAGCACATGGCACTTGGTGATTCAAGATTATTCCTGCCTCATGTCCCATAAAATTTGCATTCCTCCCTGCAGAACAGGCTGTGCCTCATGTTAAGAATGAAGGATAAGTCCCTATTTCCTTCATTTTCCTCCTTTACCCCAAATCTCCTGCTATAGAATAAATTTTGATGTGGAAGATGCCTTCTGGGCAAGGTAAACCATGTGTTCTTCAGGACCACGATGTTTTAGCCGAGCTCACTCTGGCAGAGTTAGGAGCAGCCTGTGCAAGCCTGGCTTGGGCACCTGACACTATGGATCAGGCACAACAGCAGCTGCTCAGCAGGGACACACACAGCCCCAGCTACAATTCAGGGATAAATGAGAGGTGGGCAGGTGGAGGAGCTTCACAAGCTTGGCTGCATCTGTGAATGCAGGGTCGGGGGTGGGACAAAGTAACCTACATTTGACCTCTTAACTTGAACTTTTGGGGTTTCTGATTAAAATTGAATATAAGTGTGAGCTGGCACCCTCTCTCTTTTCCACTGACTGTGCTGGCTACTTCCCATAGCAGGGTATTCAATGCTTGGAGAGCCACAGGCACCTGTATGCTGAAAACAACACTGAAGTGCCTTTACCTCCAACTGCAACCCACCTTCCTTTACCTCTGTGTGCCACTTTATGTATTTGCATGCTTGGCTTCACCTGCCAGCGCCAGAATACAGGCACAGGATTTAGGTGTTATTCAAGTGGCATCCAAGTGGTTATCCAAGGTGTTATCCAAGGGAATGTGGCCTTCTGCTCCAAGATTTTGCCTGATAGTGACAGCAAAAGTACAGATGAAGGACAGATGATGGAGGACAGTGTAGCAGTATAAATAATGCTTAAAAACTTTAGGTGTACCAAAGCTTGAACAGCTTGAACAAAGGTCGAAGCCTTTGGCTTCTTAATATTTAGATCAGCAATCCAAAAAATACATCTCAAACACCACAGAAATTTGTTTGGATTGGAGGCGTTAACCACATGAAGAGGGAATTCACCTCACTTAACTTTAACCATCAGAAAGTCAGACATCTGTCTACACTGTTTAATCAGTTGCTCTAACAGCCAGTGGAGAGAGACACAAACCTCTAGAAATGGCCTAATGCATCCCAGTATAAGTGAGATGAGCTGCTCTGTGGAGGATCTTGTCTGCTTCCATTGACTAGCAAGAGATGATCAACATCTTAGACAACCAGCTTGTCTTAGGAACCTGCCATCTAGACATGTGACAGTCCATGAGACTCATCTCTCCCCCCTAGATATTCAGGATTCCTTTAAAAATCTCATCATGAGCATTGTTGCAGTAACAATTACTGCTTTTTCATATTTATGGTTCCCAGAAGCAAGTTTTGATTTCAAGTTTATCTCTTTTTCTCCAACAAGGATTCACTTGATTACATATGAGCAGGGAAATCTGACAAAGTCTCCAAATTTCTGCACTGAATTTCAGGCATGGAATACCTTTTGTATTAACTATTCATGGAGTCATGTAATGGTTTTAGTTGGAAGGGACATTAAAGCTCATCCAGTTCCAAATCCCCTGCCATGGGCAGTGACACCTTCCACTTGTACAGGTTGCTTAGACCAGGGCAAGTTGCTGGAAATTAAAAGCCTTACCAAATTATTATTAATCTTATATGATTAAGGGTTATTTTTAAACCATCCTCCCCCAGGTGCTGTAGTTGGCATGTTCTGGGATACTTAAGTCATGTAATACTTTGAACCTCTCTCATCTCTTCTTCCAAACTAAAGTCAGTCGAAGCTTTTAAAGTTCACACTTTAAATTAACTTCTTGTCTGTTGAGCCTTCTAAATGTTCTAATCTATAGCTTGTGCTTCTGACCTATGGACAGTGGCTATCAGATGCACAGCTAAAATAATGAGCTTTTTTCATCATTTGAAGCCAGAAATAAAAACAAACAAAACCAGAACCACAACAAAACCCACACAAAGACAAAACCAGACCAAAAAAAAAAAAAAAAAGCAAAACAAAAACAAAGACAAAAAAAAAGAAGACAATACACACACAGTCTGTTTATATCCTAATAATATCAGATGGACATTTTTTGGAGGAAGATAAATTATCAGATAAATAGCTTTCTTGGATACTAAACAGATTAGCCCTTTGTGCCATTTAAAGGGAGAAAGCTACTTTGTAACAGGCAAATTATTTTTATGTCTCCTATCTCACCTGGTGCATTTCCCTTCCATTCTACTGATAATCCCAACATACTTTTTATTAAGAGCAATTCCAGACCCCATTATTGTTCCAAGTTCTGACATTCACATAGGAAATGAAAAACTGCCCTAACCTTCCTTCCTGCTCATAAAGTCCTGGAAGAGGTGGATAAGACCACAGAATCTTTTGACTTAGGGTAGATTTCTTTTTCCTGCATTTGCATAAATCCCCCAGGCAGGCAGGAAGAGACAATATTTCAAACCCAATCCCAAATATTTCATTTAGAGCGGTTATCTCATAATTACAGAGCTGCAGCCAATTAGCAAAAATAGAAACTTGAAGAATAATTCTGTGCTGTTAGAGATGGAGGAAGGGATGGAGCTGTTGGGCTTTAATGCGTATAATATGCAGATCTACAGTCCTGGATTAAACCAGGCAGTCCCACAGAGTGACCAACGATTCCTTTTTCTGGAGGGTACACACAGCCTGGACACATTGATCCAAACACCTTTTCCTTGTGGGGAAGTTTTCTGTTGTGGGACAACCACTGCTGCCGTGGGGATTTAATAAAACAATGAAATGTTATGGGCACAGGCTTTATTTGCCCACCACAAATGCACTGAGAATTTGGAGAGAATATAATGGTCATTGGCAGGGAATTAGTGTCCGCATGCAGAACTTCGCTGGAAGCCTGATAATTGCAGGGGGAAAAAACCTTTTCTTTAACGTCACCTGACCCTCAGAATCTGCAATAACAAGAACCCCCAGTGTTGTGTGGGCCCAGAATACTGTGAGGTGAAGATGGAACTCCAGGTATCTGCAACTCCTGCTGGGAAACTTCCTTTGAAAACCCCTCAGACTCCTCACTCCCTCAACAGCACATGGCACTTGGTGATTCAAGGTTATTCCTGCCTCCTGTCTTATTCTTGAAGGTTTCCAACCCACTAATTTGCTGCTCTGCCACATGCTACTTCTGCTTGTAGGACACAGACTGCTCAAGTGTTTTACAGGTGAACACTGGAGGCCATGGTGAGGAGGGGATGGGGGCAGAACTTTTCCATTTTCATGATGTATTTATCCTCCATGAATCAGATATGTCCTGTGGTAACTCTCTAAAGAAACAAACAAACCTTAGGAGTTGGACTTGATAATCCTTGTGAGTCCCTTCCTATCATACTTTATCATTCTAACCTCTGCAGTATTTTTTTGCAAGTGAAAATTTGGGTATGTACTTCCTCACTTTAAGATCAGACCCTGTCCCTGAGTATAACATCACAGGGCTCCCTGTGGTTAATGGCCTTTTGGCCAAACAAAAGTGTAAGGGATTATCTCATACAGTGTAAGAGGTCCCTTCACCACTTCCCAGGCTCAGGAATGAGGAACAGAGTCTCAAAGCATGGCTGTGCCTACAGCAGGTTACAAGCACAGGTTGTTTCCTATTCTCTGTGCCATGCAGACAGCAGACTTCTTGTAGATCACTTATAAGGTCTCAGGGGAGAACTTAGAACACCTTCCAGTGCCTAGAGGGGCTCCAAGGAGCTGGAGAAGGACTTTGGACAAGGGCCTGGAGAGACAGGACAAGGAGGGATGGGCTCCTACTGCCAGGGGGCAGAGTTAAATTAAATATTAAAAAGAAATTCTTCCCTGTGAGGGTGGTGAGGCCCTGGCACAGGTTGCCCAGAGAAGCTGTGGCTGTCCCTGGATCCTTGGAAATGTTCAAGGCCAGTTTGGATGGGGCTTGGAGCAACCTGGTCTAGTGGAAGGTGTCCAACATGTCCCTGCCCATAGCAGAGGGTTGCAATGAGAGGATTTTTAAGGTCTCTTCCAACCCAAACCATCCTATGATGCCATGACTAATGTCTTTCAGTGACTTTCCTAAATCACATCCATGCAAGTACGTGGATCCCAGCTTTGCACAGAGATTCAGTGTCAAAGGATGATCAAATTTACTCTTCTGTGTCAGCTCAAGGCCAGCTGAAAGGAACAATACAAATTATCAACAGTTTCTGTATGAGATCCCTGATGTAGGAGTGCCATGTCACCACTGCTGGCAGTCAATCACTTTATGTCCCTGTCCCCTTGAAAGAAGATGGATCTCAGGATGTGGCTGGATTAAAGGTAGAGAAAGTCTGCAGCTTCTTGGACACTGCACAGTGTAGGACTAAATAGGTTTATTCCTGAAATGGGTAAAGATGCTGAAGATCATGTCCAGTACAAATACGTCAAAGCAGGGAGGATAAAATGCTCCTGCCCATTAGCTTTCCTGGACTGCAGGAAGTCCACCTGTGGGTGTTTCCAGCCCTGTCAGAAACCCTGATGGTGTTTCTCCCTACTGTTAAATTGGCCCTCTGTGGTTATCATCAGAATTTGACCTGGATACTTCCAAAATTTGCTTTCCCCCCCTCCCCCCATATATGTACTACAAAGAAAGTTATTTACACAAGGCTAATAAAATCACATCCTGTGTCACATTGGTTCTAGCCTATTTCAAATGGCATGACTGGGTGCTTTGCTATAAAAATTTAAGAAGTATTCTGTTTTGCATCAAAAGACCAAAAATGTGAATCAATTACTCTACAGTGGACAGCACTGAAAAAATTAAGGCCAGGCCCTTTTTCAACTGAATCAATTATAATTTAGCTCCTGATTGAAATAAAAACAGAATGAGACTTCATAACTACTTCCCTGAGTACTTTAATAGCCAACCTTGTGTCTTTATAATGCCTGTATTTATATGGCTTATTCATTTAACTACATCCTTTCCCCTTGCATTATGTTACAAATAAACAGAAATTGTTGAGCCAATGCCTAAAAAAAAAAAAAAATGTAAACATTTGCTACAGTAACAACTGAAAAATAGGATTCTCCTCTGGCCCTGCATTTGTTAAGGATAAATTGGGTCCAGTAATTTTTATTGCACTCATTATAAAACAGACCACACACTAGTTTCTTTTGGAAATGTTTCATCAGGATTTTTAAATTATTAGCATAGCTCCTAGGACCTGTAGCACCTTGGGATGTACAGAGGGTATCTACTGAAGGGTCTCATCACTTCCCCTCCTGATTTGCTAAAAAAAATCATTTTCTGGTGCAGTGGCAAAGAGGTGGATATAGAAGCATTGTCTGCTGCAGCTTGACACCAGAAGGTGTGATATTGTCTATTTTTGCATCAAAGTCACCCAAATGAAGAATAATCTGCCCCATATGGATACTGATATGACTCGATTGTGCCATTTGGGCCAGATGCCAAGGAAGTGGGGTCTGATAGCTCCAAGCTGTCTGCTGTGGAGGATGGACTTATAACTCCTTATGTTACAAATATTTGAGTTTCCCACTGCTTGAATCTTTTTTTTTTTTCCTTCTTTTCCTGAAGTTTCAGGAAGGCCCACCAGAATGGACAAATCCTGGCATATTTTTCATCTTTCTTGGAAAGCTTTTCTGATGTTCTTTCCACATCTTCAAGCTAAATGAGAGTTGGCTAAATGCCACCCTGCTTTTTTATAAAAAATAGATGGTAAAAGCAAATTAAAAAATGAAGTGAATTAAAAATAAAAAAGAAGGAAGAACAACAAAAATTAGGAAAATTAAGATCTAGAATAACAGAATTAACAAACAGTGAGACGATTCAGAAATTACTGGACCAGCCTGTAATTTTTCCACATTTCAAGTTTGTAGAAAGAAGGAGGACTCAAGACAGAAATGCCAAGGAATTCTTACAGCTGACCTTACTGATGTTTTTCTTCAAATCCAGGTCATACTTCAACTCTTCCTTGTGCACTGCATCAAGTTATTCTGCTACCTGGCAGAGCAATGATTGAGCTGACTTTGAAAAGCAAAAAAAGGCACTGTTCTATACAAATGCTAAATGTTGTTGTTATCATGTGAAAACTGCTGCTGCACTGATCTCAGAAGGTGAAAAGAGACCCTGGTGTGGCTCTGACTGGGGACACAGCCAGACCAGGCTGAAGTCATGCACAAACTGCTGTGTAGGTGCTTCAGGACCCTGCCAGAACAGGGTCTATAAATGCAATATATGGTTTCAAACCATGGATCATGGGCAGGCCATGGAAAACTTGCTCACGTTTCAGCCTGCAGGTTAACCAGGGAGGCTTGAGGGAAGGAGGGATTTCTGTCCCCATTTCTGGTGTGGCTGCCAGAAGCTCCTGCTGCACTTTACACCCCCAGAGACCATGGAGAAAGGAAAAAACACCTCACAAATTTTCAGCTGGTGAGTGCATCAGGAAAGCCTCTCCCTCTCTCGCTGCCACCATTCACACCCAGTGTTATATTCTCTAACAACCTTTCACATGGCCTGAGAAAGGCCTGGCCAGTTCCTCTCTTTTCCCCATAATAAGAAAGAGCAGAAGAAACTTTGCAGTTTATGGACACAATAATCTCATTAAAGCTTCACCATGGCTTCCAGAAGTTTTAATAAACCAGCTGGCTAATCACAATAATCTCCCTCCCCCCTCCACTTTATGGAAAGATCCTGCGGTCAGGAAATATAAAACTCTCAACACGTTGACCACAGCAAGGATTACAGCCTCATGCAGTGACACTTTTCCAACTGGAGATCTTGTGTGCTGCACAAACCTCAAACAACCTCATAAACAAGTTTGAAGCAGACCTAAACCCAGGCTTGCCAAGGAGAACATCAAGAGGGATTCTATTAATGAGGTCTGGCTGGAGCTGAAACACCTCTCCTAAGTGTGTTATTTTTAATCAAGTCATTTCCAACAGGAACCTTTATGGGAGTGTGCACTGATTCATTCCTTAAAATTTACACTTGAAGACTCCAGTCTTGGGCCACTGATGTCACCAAAGGCTGTGGCAGTGACGGGTGGGTGTTGAAGCAGACACCACACTCAGTGACTCAACGCCCACAGCTCAGACCTGAATCCATGTCCTCAAACTCTCATACCTCAGAGGAAGCTGGGAACAATCCACAGTCTTGCCTGTACAACAGAGAAGAACATTAATCACAAATCAGAACTATTAAAGGGTGGAACACTTCTATGGAGAGAGACTGAGAGAGTTATTCAGCCTGGAGAAGACTTTGGGATGACCTCATTGCAGCCTTCCAGTACTTGAATGGGGCTTATAAAAGAGGGAGAGAGACTTTTCACGTGAGCAGATAGTGACAGGATTAGGGGGAATGGGTTTAAAACCATTATCTCTCCTAAAAGATGAGAAATGGTGTCACTTCCAGTCCATAACCGCTTGTATTCAAAGTGTACCTGAACTAAGAGTTGGGTTTTTTCCCCAGAAAAAAGGAGATTTAGGGTTAGGGTCCTGCTCCACTTGAAAGATTTCAGGCCCCTGTCTCCCAATAAAGCCCATTAAACCACCAGGCTAGTTTACGAAAAAAAAAGGATCTCATCCCCTCATGCTGCAATTAAGTGACTGTGAATCCAGGAGTGAGGAAACGGGGTGGGGGGG
>VXBQ01004468.1:658359-673223 GCA_013400175.1 Phainopepla nitens
GGGGGGGGGTCTGATTTCCCTTTGGACAGCTGCTGTGCCCCCTGGACCTGTGTTTGTATTACAAACAGTGGCAAGGGTTACATGTGGAGACCATATCCAAAGACTCTCTGCTGCTGTTAGACTTTGTGTGCTCCTCCTGTGGCAGCAGAGCAACGCCAAGCACCTGCAATAGTGTCAGAACAAAGTGTGTCTCCAAAGATGCTGTGAAACTTGAGCTCATGTCTTACCTGTTAGGCCTCAAAAGCTGAATCCTCCCAGGTCAAACAAGTTAAATCCCCTTGCACAAAAAATCACAGCACAAGGAAGAAGAAAATTCTGCAGTAGTGATGAGGCTGCTGGGGAAGTGCAATGTTTTTTTATGTCTTTTTTGAGAAGACCTCAGAATTCTTCTCAGCATAAATTGAGCAGCAAAAATCATCTTTTTGCCACTTATCTCTGCCTAATTTAGCAACTTATCAGATATGGCCTCTTAGTTCACTGGGGGTATCACTAAGCATAAAAGACAATTCATAACATCTTCTTTCAGCCCTCTGGGTGTCTGTAAAGTCCACTGAGAAAAGAAGATGTGGAAATTATGTTCTTCCAGCCAATCTAGGTACTGAGGTAAGGGTGATACAAGGCACCCACTGGAAGTTCTCTCTATCCATGTAGAGAGAACCTTTGCAATTTTTACAGCTATCTCATTATAGTCAAGTAAAATCTATTGAGATTAACTTCAATCCTTAGCAAACAAGCAAAATATTACTCTCTATCCCCATTTATGAACATTAAAAATGAGAGTTAAAGCAGCTGTTCCAGTGGAGCTGAGAAAATGCGGCATTTTTTCCTCATTCCCATGCCATGTCTCTCATTCAAACACATTGTTTCTCTAAAGATTTTCTACTCCTGGAAATTTACTATTTCTGGATAATGGTTCCCAAGTAGTTCCTTAATTAAAGCCCCCATGTAGCCCATTTTATTCCAGAATTCTGGAATAGCTATTCTGGTAAATTCTGAAGTGTCAAGAAGCCCTAAGGCATGAGAAGTGTGTGCCTGTCTCAATGAGAAGCTGTTAAAAGGAAGGTGAAAATAATAGGAAACTTTTGTGTATTGGTAAAAGGCAATGAGTGTGTTGCTGGTAGCATCACTTTAAATCATTCTGGCACACAAACAACTGGAGCTGCACAACTAGTTTGGAGGGGAAAAGAAGGATTGAATTAATACACCTTCTTTTTTGATTCACACATGGTCTTCAAGGTTACAGTTTAGTCATTATCTGAATTAACATTCCAAATAATTTCTTGGAGGCATCTCAGTCTCAGGTCTATGAGCTGTTGATTGTATGTGTTTGATACATGAAAATCAAGCTGTGTTAATTAGTTTTGATTTTTTTATATAGTTTATGATGTGTTAGCTCCTTGCCTTGATTGGATTAATGCAGCTCTTAGAAACACATGTTACACATGAAAAAAGAAGTATTTTCAAGTACCTCTGACAAAAATATCCTCTAACAGTTGTTGGAAATTCCTTCTTTGTGCAAATTTTCCTGCAGTAAACTTACAGGTTAAACTATACATTAAAAAATAAATTATGCACTGGGAGCATGATGGAGCATGACCAGGGGAAAAAAAATACATGCAGTATTTTATTTGAGCAAGAAGTCAATGTTTTGTAGACTAGCCCAGCACTGTTCACTACTGGGTTCATTAATTGCATCCACTAATTTTGTAGCCCTTGTTCCTGGCACTGAGAGTCGTCTGCTCACACACCACCCCCACCACACACACACACTGACCTTCAGCTTCAATCATGCCCTCCTGCCTGCACTAACATCTACTCACTCAGACACTTTCACTTTGGGTTACGTGCCCAACTCCTGGCACTCACATTCAGTTATGTCCAGAGTGTTACACCCACACTTAATTACAATCACACCCTCACACTCCCCATCCAGTTACACCACCAGTGCTGCCCACCTCCCCCCACGGTCAATTATCATCAGATGTGATTAAACCTGCAGCTCTGCACCTATAATGCTCCAGTGGCATTCGCATCCACTTATGCTCAACAGCCCTCCCTGGGATGCACGTCTGCTCGTCACATTCATGCACGCATGGAAACACCGGGCTTCTTCTTTCGTTCTGACAGTGCAGTGGTTTTTTTTTTTAATTTTCCTTTCAGTGGCACAAAGAGCACCCAGTTCCTACTGAGGAACAGAAAGACTTGCTGTTCTGTGGATTGTTACCCTCTCAGAAAATCACCTTGAATCCTTATTTTATACATCTTGAAGAATGCATGCTGTGGTAGTTTTTATTTTAGTTTCTGGCAGGACTTTAAATCAAGGCACCATTACGCAAAGTGCTGTGTACTTGAAACAAAAGGCAGTACCAGCACTGTAGATTCAGGCCGTATCTTTCATCTGGAGAGAGTGAAGGAGTTTCTTATGGAGAATTATAGTCACCTCCTCAATCCTCTGTTGAATCCATGGGAGTGCTACAAAGCAAATTCATGATGTTCCCTGACACATGGACAAGCCCCCACCCCTTCAGTGACTTGCTGTCCAGGCGGCCTGCAGCCACCTGAGGTGATCCATCCAAATAATCCCCTGTGCATGCCTGCATGGCCTTCCTGAGCAGCTGGTGACGAGCAGGTGAAATCCTTCTTCTCTCAAACTCAGCAAAGGGTTGTTTCAGTGACCACAGACCCAGAGGTGTCCAGGGCCGGGTTGGATGGGGCTCCCAGTAACGTGGTCTGGTGGAGCATTCCCTGCCCGTGGCAGGGGAGTTGGAGCAATATAATCTTCAAGGCTGCTTCCAACTCAAACCATTCCATGATTCGATGACCTCACCCTGAAGCCCATCATGTCTTCATGAAGACAAGAGCCACCTCAGAAGTGTATGAAGCCCACACAAATATTAACAAATCTGGGAGGCAAAGGGATTGGTTTCACCAGGTGCATTCAACTCCAGGACCATGAATATTAATAAAAGATCAGTAAGAAAAGAGGATAGAATAAAATGTTTTCAGACACTTTAAAGTCATAAAGAGAGAAAGCTTATCTGTACCAACCCATGTGCACCCACATGCACAGACATCACGTTATTTTTTTCAGTATTTAAAACCCACAGTCAGTCTGAACCAGACTTAGGAAGAAGCTCTGAGAATCTGAATTAATTTCTAAAGCAGGTTTTGATTTAGGAAGATAAGGAAAAGCTCTGACTAAGAACACAAATTTCCAATTGTATATTTCTGGCAGAGACTTAGAATGGAGTTTTTTTTAATCAGGACAAGATCCCAACAAAATTCACTCCTAGAAGTAGTGGCAGGTGGTACGAGAAAGGAAAAAGAAGAATAAGAAATGAAAAATAACAAAACCAAAACTGTCTAAACCTAAAAATCCCTGCAGGATGAGACAGAGTCTATGGATAAGTGCCTGCCACCACAATAGGATACACATGGCCTGTTCAAAAATGCCTTTGCAGGAAGCCAGGCCACAAATAAAGCAAGACATGTGGTGTGGGGTTGAATTGGCCACTTTTTTATTAAATAAACAATTGATCTGCATCAAGTAACTCTAAATCATTTAGGAGGTCTTTGTTGATCCTGACCAGAACTAATATGTGCAGATAACCTGCACTTGGCATTAGGATTATCATTCCCTGCACATCTACCACCCATCAGAAATCCCAGTTCTGGGTGTCTCAGAGAGCCAGGAGAGCAGAGGAGAGAGAAGGTGGGGACGGACACAAGAAGAGGGAATAATCTCTTTTCATCATCCAAACATCCTCAGGACTGTCCAAGCCTGAAGGCATGCAAACCACAGAGGGGGGACACACCAGTGTCAGTGTCACGGGGATGGCACCCCCGTTCCATGCCCACCCCTGTGTGTCCTGCCCAGCATTCTGGGCAGGGAGAACAAAAATACCATGACTGCTCCTGACATAATTCTTGGCAAAGCCAACAGAAGGAGGTTAGAAGAATATGAAGGGCTAAATGCATCCTGCCATCTCCTTGTGGAAAGATTAAAAGCCCAATTTTTGCTACAACCTAATGACTTTAAAGATACAACAGAAATTGTAACATAACATAGGAAAATTAGAAAGTGTTTCACTACAGCATTGCCATAATCAACAAAAGATCACAATGACAAGACAGTAAGAATATTTTGATCAAATGCCTTGCAAAGCTTTTGTGTTTGAAGAGAGTGAGATTCAGGTTTGGCTGTTGTGAATACTCCAGGTTCCCTCCTGTGATTATTGTGGCTTCAGATAAGTTGTCTTGCTCCAATGTTCTTGTATGACTTTTATAAGTCAGAGATATTTTGATCAACATTTTTCCAAGCTGCTGTTGGCTGCTCACTCCTCATTCTGTTTCAGGACCCCAGATTTTAACCACTATTTGTTTAAATGCCATGCTAAGTGCCACCACTCCCTGGTCACCACTCTCACGCATCCTACAGAAATGGAAGCATTTTGGAAAATCCAATTTGACCCTGATGTAACTGAGATATCACCTGTGAGCTTCTGCCATACCTAAGACAAGGTTAGGGGCCAGGGGCAAAGATCTGGGTTCAGAAGAGTAAAAAGCTTTAAGGTGACAGTAAGGATTACAATTCAATCATTTGCTAGGAACATGAAAAAAGAATTATAAATGTTGTCACTCTCTATGAGGTGTATTCTGCTTTTCAGCTGATGATCCATCACTGCCTATTTTGATTTTTCATCAAAATATGAAAAATACCTTTAGAGTAGTATTTTTCTGGAAGCTTGATTGCAAAGACTAGACCCAGCCCTAAGGGTCCATGGGGATCTCAGCAGAGTTTCTGTGACACCACTGGCATCTCAGTGCTCAGTTAACTTTCTGTTGAGAGGGTTTTTGTGGATTAACACCTAAAATGATCCCTGTCTGATATTTGTAGTGTGCTTATTTCCTATGAAGTAAAGGAAGGGAGAAAAATCATGCAGCACAATATATGCCATTATTAAAACAAAAATGATGATCAGCATAGAGCAGAGAGAGCAACTTTACGATAAAAAAGATCCTAATCCACATTTTGGGTTCACACCTCTCACAGCCACCAGCTTGTGGGAAAATAGTAACAGCGACAACAATAAACACAGGAGCAACAAAAATGTGGAATCCCAATGCCTGTGCCCACAGTGAGAATAAAAAATGCAAAGCCTGGGCCACCTCGCCTTTAATTTCCTAACTGCTGTTTTGTAAGGCTGTGTCATGCTTCTCAGTTCAAACACGCTTTGGCTCTTTATTATTCATGGGCCTTTTTCTCAGTCAGTGGTGTTGAATAATAAAACAGCCCAGGATCAAATGGGCCAATTCTCCACGCCTGACACCAACTGCTACTGTTCGCTGGGCTCTGCCAAGCGTTGCCTCTGATAATGAGTGGGATTTGGTTAAACAGTAAATTAATGAATAATGAAATATCCAGGTTGATCAGTTAGAGAGCACGCTTGCTTTGCCCCCGGCCAAGTGCTCGGGGCAGAAATTACTCTCAAACGGCACTTGCCTGTGTGCTGGGCTGGATAACTATTTTACAGCCTATTGCTTGACAGGATGTTGGGAAGGGGGCGAGGGGAAGGGGGGAAGTCGGGGAAGCAGAGCGGGCAGGGCAATCTCCTTATCACCCTGCATGGAGGGGAGAAGGGGCCGCTTTGGGGTTGTGCAGACCCCCCTAGAAAGGGGAGAGGGTTGCAGGGTTGAAAGAGGTGGTGATGAGGCTGGGAAAAGGATGAGCTCCCTCTTAGGTCTTCCTCCCTCTTCTCCCGGCTTTTTTATTATTATATCTGTAGTGGCAGCACCATTACTATTATTATTATTATTATTATTATTATTATTATTATTATTATTATTATTATTATTATTTCCTAGTCAAGATTACAGATATCACTGGAGATAACCCAAATTTTTCCCCTTCCTCATCACTGTTAATTCTCACTTTCCATCAGCCCTGTCCGAGGGTGTTTCAGAGCGGGGCCATCCCTTCTGGCAGGGCTTGGAGCCCAGACTGCAGAAAGAGTCTCCCGGAGCCGTGTGTCAGGTGTTTTGGGCAAATAAAAGAGCCTGTGAGAGGCTCCGCCTGCACGGGATGGGGCACAGAAACAGAGAGACGGAAAAAGCAAATGCGGAAAGGAGAAAATAACCCCGTACCCTTCATTTTGTGCTTCGGGAGAAAGAAGTAGCTGTGAAATATTTCTCGCAGGTCAGTAACACAAGTGCATGTATGTACACAAACACACAGGCACGATTTTACCGCTGTGAAAGGGGAAAAAGCCCTCCTTGACTCGCACACGCGGGACTGTACCCCAGTGGGTACAGTTGGGGTGCTGGTATTGCTCCACACCAGCGAGAAAACCGCTACAATTATCATCTTTTATCCAGACGAGAAACTCCCTGTAACCAACTTTCCCCTTTTTTTTTTTCTCTTTTTTTTTTTCTCTTTTTTTTTTTTCTCCATGGTTTTTCTTTCCAAACTTTCCAAACAAGCCCAAACTTCTAAGCAGGAGCAAGGAGTGTGAGGAAAAAGAACATATACATATTAAAAATAAAAGAAGGGAGTAGAAAACTCATCTCCTTCCAAAATGCGAGCTTTCAGGTCGGACTCAGCTACTTTCCCTCATTCACATCACTCCTAAGTTAAAGTTTAGAGAAACCTGTGAAGCGCAAGGAGGAGGAGGTCCCTGCTCTGCCTCGGCCATCGCCCCCGTCCTCCCCCGGCAGCTGCCGGGCGCAAAAAAAAGCCTCCAGGCTCCGGCTGCGATGGCAAGGTCCCGGGAAATCAAGATTGGAGGGGTTTAACCAGAGCCTGCTTCACTCTCCATTCAGCTGGCTGCACGGCGCTGTGTGAGGGTAGGGATGAGCAGGCGGCTCTGGGGCAGGTTAGAGCCGGTGTTTGCTCCATTTCTCGAGCGGAACCACCTCTCACATTCACCCTCTCATCTTGATGTCAAAATCCAGAACTTTTCGTTTTCAAGTGTTTTCCTCCGTTCCTCCCCGCTCTCCAATTTAAAATACATTTTTTACTCCAAACTATTTCCGTGAACACATTTACCCAAAGAAATGTTTTCTAGCCCCGTTTGCAGTTCTTCTACCACCACCGCCCACCCTCTTCCCATCATTACCAGTTATTATACTGTAATTTTCTCTACAGAGCTGGAATGAGGCTCCCTTTTTCCCAGCCAAAACAGGTTCCACTCTGCACTGGCATAGAGTTTAGGGGTGACCCGGGCTAATCTCACTCCAATGGCTGGTCACAGCTTTTTGAGAAAACTGCAGCTTTCGGTTAAGTTACTGGGAGTTTCACAGGAGCAAAAAAACCTGTCAGGTGGTACTTTGTTCACGAAGATAAACTGTTGTTAGTGCTGATTGCACGAGGCAAAAAATCTTCCCGGGTACTTTGACGGATTTTTACAAGGGAAATAAATGCCCATACGCATTTCGTTCACATTGGTGTTTTAAACGAGTAAAATTATGAACATAATTTCAATCGCAGAGAATGCCCTTAGTAAATCTCAACGCGCACGGATTTGTCACCTGGAAGGAGCCAAAGGTTTTTTTTTTAAAGGAAGTGCTCCTCTGGACCTGAGAAAAGCATCCTCCTCTCACGCTGTCAGCAGATGCAGACGATTTCGCCGTGTATTTAACAAGACTAATAAACACGGCCACAGCATTTCCCCACGCCGGGAAACCGTGGAGGTCCAGTGTTTGTACTAAAAACACCTTGCAAATGTTAGATTTAGGTGGTTTGGGGGTTGTTTTGGTTGGGGAATTTTTTTAAATGTTTGCCCCATTCGGGGCCGGAGGGTGTAAAAAGATTCTGAAAATTTGTGCAAGAAATACATGCGCAAACACACACACATACACACACACACTTTTTTTAAATTTTAATGTTGTTTGTAAGAAGCTCCAAAGTAATTGCAGTCATTTTGTAATTGCTTGAGATTCTGGGGTTTTTCTTCTTCATACAGAGAGTATAGAGACACTCTTAACTCGTAAACCCCCAGAGATTTATCCCTCCCTGCCCCAGGAAGCATCCGTGGGCAGAAGGAGGATTTTGCTGGAAGGGTAATCGGGGCAGCCCTTCCTCCGCTGGGACACCGGGCTGTGCGGAAAGCAGCAGAGCCCAGCCCTGAGGGGAGAGCTCCGGGAAGGACCGGCCCCTTGCACCAGCTGGACTCTCCTGCAAGGGTTAAATTCCGAAGGCAAAGACAAGGCGCATTTCTGTTTTTCCCTTAAAAGCCAGTGGTGGAACCCACTCTGGAGCTACGAGCAGTTGTGACACGAAATGTAACACAAAGTCCTGGTACAGCTGTGCACAGACACAGACTCACTTCCAGCTACAGGGCAGAAATATGTGTGGATGCCTGTTTACGAGACAGACAGAGAAACGAAGGAATTCGGTGAATATATTGGTCCTGGGGATTATTTAAGACATTTGACTAGTTCCATCATAGGGACACCAGATGTTATTTATGAGGTCTCGTATAAATGTGGGCCATACCATGCAGGTAGGGAGGGAAAAGGCGGGGAGGAGGGGGGGATGAAGCCAAAGGAAGGAAAGAAAGGAGTTCACCCCAAAGGGATGAAAGACAAAACTGATGTTTATAACGATATAAATCACGCTGAAGTTTTGTAATGGAAACTGGAACTACCTGGAGTTTAAAGGAGGAGAGTGGGGCAAGGCAGGAGAGGTGGAGGGAGGGAAGGTCCCTGCTGGTCATGGCTGGGAAAGCAGATGAGAACCCAGTGCCGTGGGGAGGGGAGGTGGTGCTGAGCTGGGGGACAGCTGGGCTTGCTGGGGCTACTCCTGGGTTTATCCTTAGCTAGGGAGGATGTGAAGAGGAAAACCAGGACATAGGTAGGTAGGTAGGAGGAGAGAAAGAGAGAAAGAGGAGAGAAAGAGAGAAAGAGGAGAGAAAGAGGAGAGAAAGAGAGAAAGAGGAGAGAAAGAGAGAAAGAGGAGAGAAAGAGGAGAGAAAGAGAGAAAGAGGAGAGAAAGAGAGAAAGACAGAGAGAAAGAGAGAAAGAGGAGAGAAAGAAAGAGAGAAAGAGAGAAAGAGAGAAAGAGAGNAAAAAAAAAGAAAGAAAAAAAGAAAGAAAGAAAGAGAGAAAGAGAGAAAGAGAAAGAAAGAGGAAAAGAGAGAAAGAGAGTCATCAATCTGATCTTGTCGTGTCGAAGATCTCTGGGAAAATGTAGAGGAGATAAGAAAGAATATTCCTGCTTTCCTGACACCACGCTTCCAGAGCCCAGTGTTCCAGGGTCCGAGCTGGCTACACGGCCAGGGAGGAGGCAGGAGACACAACTGCCTCCCGAAGCAGCGAACTGCACTTTATTATAAACAGACACATAGATGTGCTTTGAATTTGCAATCTTTACCCAGTCGCCGGGACCCTGGGAAACTCGGGATGAGCCCTTCCTCGTTTCTTCGGGTCCCGTTTTAAAGGGTCCCCACAAGCGGGTGCTTCTGCCGAGTTACAAGAGAGCTTTTCCCGGTGCATTTGTTTTTGTTTTGGTTTGGGTTTTGGTTTTGATTTTTTGGTTTGTGTGGGTTTTTTGTTTTGGTTTGGTTTTTGGTGGGGTTTTTTTTCGTTGTTGTTGTTTTTTGGGGTTTTTTTATCCCCTTTTTACGTAACTGTTGCACAGTTCTTGAACAACAAACTTCCTGATCCCCCCTCTCCCTCCAAACAACCTCCCCCCAGACTCCGCTGGGAACGGCGAGGGCTGTTTTGGAAGATTTTATGCAAAACATGTGCTCTACTAAAAATAATACCATCGGTGCGGTTAAAACAAAACCAAACAAAACAAAGTAAAAAAGCGTGGCATGCAGCCTGGCTTTAGGGAATCAGCTCCAGCGCCGCTGGTATTCCCAGCCCACCGGCATCCCCACCCCAGCACCTGCCCGCAGCTGGGGCAGAGGGACGGAGGAGGGGAGGTTTGGGGGTCCCCGCTCCCCGCCCTGCTAAATCCCGGTAAAAATTAGGAAAGGGAAAGCGGGAGGATTCCCTTTGCTCTTTCTCCCGCAGCTCCGCTGCTCCCCCACCTCGTTTTCCCCGTACTCGGACCCCGGGCGCTGCTGTCCCCGTCCCCGCCGTCCACCCACCCGCCCGCCTCCTCCATCCCGGGCCCCACAAACTTGCTCCGGGCATTTTTGCCATCACACCACGGAGAGAAAGTAGGTCACGGCTGAGTCCAAGCCTGGCTGAAGCCGAGGCAGCCGAGCCTCGAAAGCCTTCCCATAGAACACACTTTGGGGTCGTCGTTTGCAATGTTGTTTGGTTTTGGTTTTTTTATTATGATGAAGATGATGATTTATTTTGGACACCATGGGCGATCAGCTGAGCCGGCTCCTGTAGTCCAAGCTGGAAGGAGAGGGAGAAGGGAGGTAGTTTGGGAGATGGAGGTGGGGATGGATTTATCTTTTGCTATTTCCCCATCCCATCCGAGAGAAATATTAAGTTGCAAAAACCGATCCACCGCCTGTCAGGGCTCCTGCACCTCTCCGTCTGCCCTCTCCAACCACCGACCGCTCTCTCCAAAAACCAACAGACAAACCCCAACCCAGACGAGCCTTCACACCGGCTATTTAACTGAAATAGTTCACCGCAGTAAAAGCGAGGCTTTAAACCGGTTTTCCACCCTCAGGGCTCCATTCGAGCACACGTGTGTGTTTGTTTTCAGGGTGACTGTACAGAGGGTTATATTGACAGTCCTTTCCAGGAAAAAAAAAAAAAAAAAAAAAAGAGGGAAAAAATGTTTTCCATAATACCAGTAAAAAAAAATTAATTAAAAAATCCTGAGGCCCTAATCTGCTCTCCCTCCTCCTTCTTCCAGCCTCAGGGCAAACCCCGAGTCACTCCGGAGTGGCTCCAGGTTCGCCCTGGGGATCCGGATCTCCCCTCAGCTCTGCGGCGATTGCAAACCTAAATAAAGCCGATTTGGGAACGGAGGGGAACGGAAGGGGGAAGGGGGAGAAAGAAGTTTTTGCTTGAATATTTCCTTTTGCTGATTGCTGGTACTGCAAGTGTAGACCCAAAGGTAGAAAATAAACCCTCACTGTGAATACGAACATCAATCCCGATCTCTATATAAGCGTATATGTAAATATACATCTATTTACAGACATCCAGGTATGCATAAGCGCAATGTACAGTTACAGTAACATAGCGGTGGGAGGGAAAAAAAGTTTGCTGAGTTGCAGGCTTACATAAAATTTTCTTTTAACGGCTCACACTTTAGAAAGAAAAATATTTACTCCGAATTCAGCTGGTTAAAGCAAAATGAAACAAAAGCTCACGTTAACATGACATGAGGTTTATTATAGGTCTGCTTAGAATGATGAGGTAAGAGTGGGAAAAAATATGGACACTTTTGAGTCAGACAGAAATAAAATACCAACATTTCTGAGAAGCAATATTTATTGTCTTTTTTTTTTTTTCTTTTCTTTTTTAATGTAGAGACATGTCCTGAATTTCCCCAAAGCCTAGATTGGGAAAATAAAGACTTCTTGGCGTTATAAGTAAATCCGTCTGCAGAATCAAAGCAGCACCAACATTCAAAAAAACTGAAGAGGAAAATACAACAAAACACAACAATCTCTTTTTTTTTTATTCTTATTCTTATTATTTATGTAAATCAGGTCATCACTGGACAAGAAACCAATTTCTACCCATTACCATAACAGCTTGTCTATAAAGAACAGAAAAGATTCAGATAGGATACTATCTAGTCAAGCGGGATTTTTTTTTTTGTTGGTTTTATTTTTTCTTTCTTTTTTGTTTGATTTTTTTTATACTTTTCTTTTTTAAATTCCCCCACCCATTCACAGAGGTATAGAGTCACAGATAAATAACCCAAAAACTACTTGCTCGCCATATTTACACATTCCCGTTAAATTAAGCATAAATAAATATATACAAACTCAATACTGAATGCCTCTCCGCATTTCTTCTCAGGAAGAGTTGATAAACTGATATTTCTCACTGCATGGTCAGATTTTTCAAGAAGAGGAGGTGAAAGGGATCGTTTGGGGCATAAAAGGAGAATTTTTTACTTTTTTTCTTTCATCTTTCAAATTCCTCATTTGCTTTTTCAGAGCTTTACGTTTGTTTGGGTCTATTTTTTTTTTTTCTTTCTTGCCCTTATTTCTCGCTGGCACACAGTGTTTCGTCTCTCTCAAAATGTTCAGGTGTTTGCCAGTGTGTTTGGGGATGTTTTCTTTTATTTTTTTTTTCCCTTTGTATAAGAAAATATACTATTTGTAAAAAGCCTATGGTCTCTCTCACACAGGGAAGCCGGAGGGGAAGGGGAGGTTGTCTGGGTCGATCTGGTAAATGCTAACGGCAGCTGAAACAAGCACCAAATTCTCCGAGAAATGTATGAAAACAGAGCCGGACAGGTCTGTGTGATAAACTGGTCAGAAAGAGAGGAGCAGGAGAAGGGAATAAGCCCTTTGGGCACAGCTAAAGGTCTTAAAACCATCCTTCCCCCGCTCCCTCCCAGCCCCAAATGCAAATTTGGGGATTTGGGGAGAGATTGGTCTGGGATGCAAAGGGACTTTAAACAGCTTCTCACAGAGAATTTCTATTAGGTGGGACAAGACACAACCCGATTTTAAAGAAACCATTGGGTTGTAAAAGGATTCCCATAAAATTGGCTTCTTGTTTCCATCACATCTTTTGTGAATAACAACCAGGAAAAAAAAATGTCAGGGAACATATAAAAATAAAGATCTTTCCGACGGCAAATAAAGAATTGTTATTAAAAAAAAAAAAAAGTGAGACTAAGAATGAAATAAAATTTACAGCAACCCACCTGTTTGGTTTGAAAACAAACTTTTCATGGTCTCTCCTCAAACTTTTCCCTTGAGTTACAAAGCAAAGCTGCCGTGTTAATCCTCCTGTTTATTGATTTATGATCCCGAGGAAACCAAATCTTTTAATAACTCAATTATCAGATAAGCGTCTGAGGTGCCCCGCCAACAGAAGTAGCTGGGCTGGGAAAGTGGAGGGGAGCAGGAAAATATCTTCCAGAGGGAGGCTGAATTTAGTTTGGGGGGGAACCTCTGTACTCAGCACTGAGAGGAGTCACCAAGCAATGGATAATTCCCTCTGGGACCAACGCTAGGCTGGGGGGAAGGACAGAAAGATGTGTCTCTTGTTTCCTGTCTGATTGCTTTAAATCATAAACCTCGTGAGTTTTGTCTCCACACTTTGGGGAACAAATGGGGGGAGGGCATCCCACTGCAATCAGTGGGAATTTGGCTTTATTTTGCCTGAGCACTGCACAGCCTGGCATTGGCAGTTTTTCTCCTCCAGGCAGAAGTCATGAGGGACAGACAGAAACTCTTCCCTCAACCTGCTCAAGGCTTAGATCGTGGTCCAGGTGACCAAACCTGGGTATAGGGGAGATTTCAGCAGCAGCAGGATCAGGCCCTCACACATGTAAGTCTTTCCCCAAGAAGTTGCAAGGATTCCCTCTCCCCATTAACCCACAGTGGTGGGGGGACACTTTCCTCTGCAGTTAAAAAGAGAATCCCCTACATTTCCCCAAAGACAAGGAAAGGCTGTTCCCAACATGGCCCCAAAGCCTTCAGCTGGAAGCTCTGGGGTGGCAGGGGCAGGTTCCCATGGCAGATGGAGATATGGAAGACTAAGAGCTAATTTGGGGTCTCCTCACACCCAAAAGCCCCTCTGGGCTGGGTGATGCTGAAGGGCTGGACCCACAAGCTCCTCACAAATCCTATTTGCAGGAGGAAGGCAAGGCAACACCCAACACTTGGTGCTCTGCTAACTAAACAGGATATTCTCATCAGGCAGAGAAGGGAGCTGTGCTTCCAGCTGGGGCCATTTGTTCCTTGCCAGATCTCCTCTTTCCCATTCCCTTGCCTCGCTGCTGGGCCATGCCCCACACTGGAATCTGGATTGTCCTTCCCCAGAAGCCTGATGAACTCTGGGGTGGTTGGCAAGGCATAAGATTTGGAGGACTGGGGGCTGCCTTGACGTTGTTTTTCAATCTGAAGGTCCCCAGCCTGCTTGTGGAGGATCCATGGTTTGACCACCACACCTCCTCTGGTGACATCCACAGGGATGTGACAATCCCTGCCGCAACCAAACCCACTGGCAGGGACATGCCAGGGTCTAAAACTGCCTCCAACTCATTCCAAGAGCCCATGGAGAAGGCTGCCTGCCTCAGTTCCCCCATTTTCTCACAGGAGAGCCCCCACAGCACGCTGCCCCAGAAGAACCAAAGGCACATGAGCGAGGGGCAGCTCGGGAGGAGCCACAAGTGCTCCTTGGAGCTGGATGATCCCTGGATTTCTATTGCCACCTGTGCCCAAACCACAAATAGAGAACAAGAGCCGAGACCTGGCTGCATGAAGATTTGAAAAGCAGAGCAGGCCCTCAGCTGGAGCTACATCTCAGAGAGCCAAGGGCACTAAGGGGGACAAGAGGACCATTTGCTCTTTTGTTTTGAGAACATTTCATCAAGGGATGTTGAGAGTATTGCTGAATTATTTCTACCTCACTATTCACTTTGGAAGATTCCTCAAAATTAAAGAAGGCTAAGGTTTCTCTCCCTCTCTCTCTTGTTTTGAGCTCAGGCGTGCCTGCTTGGGATGGTGGGACTGAGTCCTGCAGCTTTTACAGGGATTCTAGGGGGAGGCCTGACCCCACTGGAATTTTGCCAGAGACTCCAGGAGATTTACCCACACCCAGTTCTGACATAAGCAAAAAGATGTGTTAGTGCACAAGCCCTACCCCACTGAGAAACACATGCAATTACCCGACATGATAGAATCCAAACAGAAATTCATATCCTTACACTTCAGCATTATTTTTACCAGAGAAGACAGAGAAATGTATGTCAAAAA
>VXBQ01004468.1:673264-695814 GCA_013400175.1 Phainopepla nitens
AAAAAGAGAGAGAGGAAAGAAATAAGACTTCTCCTTCACCCCTGCCACCCCAAATCATATGTATAAGACATCCTGTCAGACACCGAACCACCAAGAAAAACATTGGAGTTAAGAAGTTTTTCCCCCTTTACCACACCAACTTGTTCTAAAGCAAGAGTCACAAGACATTTTTTTTTTAAAGAAAAAAAAAACTTTCTAAGAGAAACAGATTTCCTCAGACTGAGCTCAGAAATCAGGATATTCCCTGGCAAACCCTCCCCACTCCCATCACGAGGAGCCAGCTCACATGGCAACTCTCTCCTCCCTGGGTACAAAACCCTAGTGCCAAGCAAGTGCCGTAACATTCAACACAGCTCTTATTCTCTTTGCAACAGCACACCTCAATTTCAACTTATATTTTTATCTCATTCAAATTATTCCCTTTGAGCTTCTTTAAAGAAGTGCACCTACAGAATTCAGTAACAACTGGCTTTGATTTGAAAAGGCAAAAAAAAGCAAAAATAAAAAGTATCAGAATATCAGAATTGTGGATTTTTTTTCTCTGTACCTGATATATTGTGTAGGGATCTCTAGTCCTCTTTGAAGAAGCTCATAAGCCAAGCGGGCAAAGCTTTAGGAAACAGAAGAAAATAAAATAGTGCATACTCCTGAGAAAGAATTACATACTAATATCACTCATTTTTTGTTGTTGTTAACAGTTCTTTAAAAATGGGGGAAGAGCTCTCTCACACACATTAGTCAAGGAAATTAGGGACTGAAACATTGGCATAGTTAGGAATATAAAACTCCCTAGAGAAAAAGAGGAGATCTCAGAAAATTAAGAAATCAGATAGCGCTGATATTGTACCAGACCTTGCTTCCAAAATTTTGAAACCCATTATAGACAAGGCATTTTACCATCGAAGACAAAATTACTAAATTACAGAGGCATGTTTACATGCACTAATATGCGTGGCTGTACACACATATTTTCTCTCTCTCTCCCTATGTATATATCCACATATATACATATACATCCACAACCATACACGGGATACCCCGAGGGAGTCGGGTGTGCGCATACACAGATGCACACGCGGAGGCACACACGCACCCAGACACACCTGTAAACGCTGCCAATCTAAACAGGGAGTCTGTCTAGACCAGGAAAATAAACACAAAATAGTTCTTAAAAAATAGAGCTGGTAGATTCAACTGAGCCACGGTGACCCTTCTGGTGGCACCTAAAGTTAAGACGCTGCCGTGAATGCAGCTGGTGTTGATGGCTTGGAGAGGGGTCTGGGAGCTCCTTTCCTTTCCTAGTCTAGACAGAACCAGGGTGGTGAGATGAGGTGGGAAGAGCTGAGGGGAGTGAGGCCATGGGGTTGCTCAGAAAGAAAGACTCTGGAAGATTGTTTTAGTCTAGGTGGAGACAGGACGTTGTTCAAAACAAAACAGAAAAAAAAAATATATATTTAATAAAAAAAAAAGTAAGACAGACCGTGCAGCTCAAGAAATCAAAGCACTGACACCAAAAATGTTTCTCCAATTTCTTCCAATAAGTTATTCATTTCTTTCTTTTATTATTATTATTATTATTTTGTCCTACCTAATAGAATTCTTCCAAAGCCCAATCCAGTATTTTTAAAGCTAAAATTAAGACGGTTTTGTTTCAAAAGATTATCTCTCTTTCTCTCTCTTCTCCTTTTATTTATCTAACTTTTTTCTTTTTCTTTTTTTCATTCTAACTTTTTTCCTCTCTCTCTCTCTCTTTCTCTCTCTCTCTCTCTCTTTCTCATTTTCTGTGTTTCTCTTCCTTGTCTCCAGTTTTACTACCTGGTCCTTCGCCAGATGTGTGCCTGTTAGCAGTGTTGTTGTTCAAGAACATCTTGTCCATGCCTTTGAGAGCTTCAGTCAGGTAGTTTTGGAGGGCCGTGAGGGCAGCGCAGATAGCGGGGGCCCCAAAGCCGTGAGTGATGAGGCTGAAGTGAGTCAAGCAGCTCTGAATGCCCGGTTCCAAAATAGGGGTGGGCCGGCTGTTCCCAATGGGCGTCCTGTCCTGGGCCAAGAGATCTGTAAATTCTTTACAAAGTTGCCTGCAGGGAAGAGAGAAAGGCAAAGAGAGGGAGAGAAGAGCAGTTGTTAGGCTCCTCCAACAATTCTGTGACAACCAAGGGGCAGGTTCTAGCCAAAAGTGATCCCAAGACATGGGGTGGGATCTTTTTGCCACCATCCTTTCCCCTGGTTCTTGGGGACCAGCCATGGTGAGCCAGCAGCTCCCTGCTCAGAATGATGCTCTTCCGAGGATAACATCAGTTCTGGAGATCAAAACCTCTCCAGCAGCCACAGGGATGCTTCTGAAGCAC
Organism: Phainopepla nitens; assembly: GCA_013400175.1. Taxonomy (NCBI): domain Eukaryota; kingdom Metazoa; phylum Chordata; class Aves; order Passeriformes; family Bombycillidae; genus Phainopepla; species Phainopepla nitens. The sequence continues at coordinate 675,610 of VXBQ01004468.1, forward strand.
TGTGAAAACCCAGCATTGACTGGTGGCTCAGAAACAACCAGGCTGAAAGGGAAATGTGCCCTGGATCTGCCAAACACCCATCCCCCTGGAGGCCTGGCCTGGCTCAAAGCAGCTCCCGGAAATACTCTTCCTGATGGAAAGCACAGCCATGCACTGAGAGCTATTGGGTGGCGCAGGCTGCAGAGAAGGGCTAAAACAGAACCTCTCTGAGACTGCTCAGGCTGGGCCACCTTCTTGAGAAAAATCAGGATTTTGGGACTCCGTGCTGGCTTATTCATGGCATGAGAAGCCAAGAGAGCACTTCTCATTTTATTCTGGGGGCATGACACCCCAGTTAACACTTCAGAGTTGACATCTGGCTCTTCGTTGTTTGCCTGCACCTTTGAAAAATCAGATTTGATTTTTCTAATGAATTCACACACAAAAAATCTCTTTTGAATCATTCTGGTTGATAAGACCTTCAAGTCAACAGGTGCCTGGGCAATGCAGAAACCCTGGAGGCTGGTGGGGTTCCCACAGGAATAGCTTCTTTAAGGATACCCAGAGGAACTGGGTTTTTTTAAGACAGGTGCCTACCCAGGGACTGGAGATAAAAAAAGCTGGAATTAAAAAAAAAAAAAAAAAAAAAAGAAACCCTTAAAAAAGACATTCAGCTCTCATCCTCTGAATTTCTCTGAAATTCCCAGTGGGTTAAAGGTTTCAGAGGGTGGGGAAAGATAAAGGTCTACCTCTATGTGTATTATCCATTAAGAAAGTGCAAGAGAGGAAACTTTGAATTTGGAGAACAAACAGTAATGAGTCCAACATTTTACATCTTCAAAGAGCAAAGCAGGGTCTGCGAGCAATTAAAGTTCTGGGACATTAATATCTTCTGACCCTGCGGAAAAGGGCAATCAAATTCCAATCACGTCTACGAAACATCTGGACAAATTTGAGCAAATGATTTTTCAACCCTCCATATATTTCTTTAAATTACACTGTCATCGGAGGCAAGCCACGTCCCAGAGCATGAAATAAATGAGAGCTGTTTGGGCTGGGATTTTTCTTTATTTTCTTTATTTTTCCCCCCTCCCTTTTTTTTCCTGGTGGAAGAAGATGTGTGAACACTCAGCCCCCACTGCCGAGTAGCCGAGCAAACCATGAAGCACCCAGTGAGCAGCCTGGGAGGCACAGCCTGCTATAAATCATCACACACAGCACACCCACCGAGGGAGTCCCAAGGGAGAGAGAGATGGGCTGGGGGAGCCAAATCGAGAATCAGTAGCAGCGCATGGTGGTGGGCTTTTTTTTCTTCTTTTTTTTTTTCCTTTTTTTTTCTTTTTTTTTTAATATATATTTTTAATTAAATCATATAGGAAAGGCATTGCAATTTGGCAGCAGACAGGTGTGTGTGAGCAGCAACAGGGACAGACAAACATTATTATTCTAACTCTAATTTTAATCCACTTGGTGGAAGGAAAATATAAATTTTTGGTCCACTTTACATAAAAAATATTAACTGGGGATGGCTTGAAGTGGTGTACAACAGCTAGAGGAGCATCGCCTACGACCTCTGTAGGGGCAGGGTCTGTTGGCAGGAGCCCCACTGCAAAGGGCTGCAGAGGTCCTTTGGGCGATTCGAGCATCCTATCTCCCCGCGGGGCTGCTGGAATTCCGGGCCTGGAAATTCCGTCTGCTTTCCAAACGGGCTCAGAGGAGGAGTTTGAGGACAGGGAGGATTTTCTCCAACAAGGGCAGAAAGGGATGAGTTAACTTGGCACTCACTTTGTAGCAAGCAGCATGTTTTTCCTGGAGTGTAGGTCGCTGGGGTCCGTGTGCTGTCTGTTCAGGTACTCAGAAACAGCTTTGGCTGGGAACTCCGTTTCACAGATGTACCCAAAATCCCGAGCTAAATGAACGGCCTCACCTGGAGGGAACGAGAAGGAAATTAACACCTCCGGGCACCGCTGGCCCCGGGCTCGGCTGGCTCCGGCCCGCCGGGACCCTGGGCGGAGCCCACGGCTCCCCTGGGGGACACCAGCCGCTTTGAGCCGCGCTTGGAAACCTGTCATCATCTCCTCCACCTCAGGGACAGGCTCCAGGTGTGTGCTCTCCCGCCCCCCCCAGCCCTGTTCTGGGGACAGAAGTCGATGGGACAGATTTTGAGCGGATGAGATCTGCCTCTGCTGCGCTGGTGTCGCTCTGTACCCACCAGCTGCTTGTGCAGAGCGGAGGGAAGAGTTCACACACCCACCACAAACGCGCACACACACAGACAAAACTTTAAAATTAACTGGACCAAAGAAAAACGTCAGAGGAAGCTGATCAAATCCTGAAAAATTAAGGACCCAAACTTCTCTAAAGAGCAGAGAAATCATTCCTGTTTAAATACCTCAGATCATTGTCCAAAATTTTACAGATGTGGATAGATTATTGTTAATTCTTTGTGGGACGTTATAGACACACTTTATCCACACACAGGACACTTTCATCATTATCACAGTTATTGCCACGTCTGTAAAATTATGGAGATAACTGCATTTAACCCGATGGCAATTTAACAATCTGCATTTTTAACTGACCATCATGCAACAAGAACTCCTGTCTGCCGGGTGGAAGGATAACAACTGATGGCAACTATTTCTGTGAACAAAATAATTATTATTGTAACTCTAATTCTAATCCACTTTTTCTGCCTGCCTGGTTTCAGGTTTCTTGCCTACAGAGGTTTGTGTCATCCAGCTCCTACTGATGTACTTTGTGCCACAAGAAGAAGACAGAAGCTGAAGAAAGGAAGAAAAGAGGAGGGGGGAAGAAAACCCTCAGACTCTAGAGGGATTCCACCAGATTATAGCTCAGCCCCTCTAGAATAAAGCGTTAAACCCTTTAAAGCATCGCCCGAGGGACGAGGGAGAAGATTTCCACCAAGCAGGTATGTCTAATAACTCCAGGACCACGTTATTTTTAACTATCAGGGGCTGCTTTCCAACGTCATCTCCTGCTTTCCAGTGCTTCTCGCTAATCATCAAACCGGTTAATGAAGGCGAGGGCACCCGGCAGAGCCTGGAGGGGGGGTTCCCGAGCCAGGCAGGGTCCTCCCCTCCCAGGCAGCATTCGGGCAACGCGGGCCGGGACCGACCGGAGCGTTCCTGTTCCCGGCGATACAGGAGCAGCTACGCTAAACCTGGCTGATGGCAGGAAGGAGGGAAAAAAAAAAAAAGAAAAAGAAAAAAGGAGATAAAACTCCATCAGGTGCAGCTTCTTCCAAAAGGAGGGAACTCTCTGGAGGCAAGCTGTTGATTTGTAAGGGTGTCAGGGGAGAAGAGGGGAATGTACACCTTGCTGCGCACTTGACACAGATTTTAGCATCACTACGCAACCCCACCGGCTTTTGAACCTCACACCAGCTTCGGGGAGGGGCCGGTGCTGCTGCGAGCAGGGCGCAGCGTGTTCCACACACACCGCGGGGCTGAAGCTGCACTTACAGGGCGCTCAGGGGCACTCATGCCCCCCGAAATGCTTCACACCTTCTATAGCGAGACCCTACACCCGTAACCCACAGTGAGCCCTCCACTCTCGGCATCACCCATATGCGGGTACCAGGAGGAGCCCCCGCCCCTCAGCCCCCACCTTTTCGGGAGCCTTCCTTCAGCTCTGCAAGCGGCAAGGTCTTGTCACTCACATAACTCAATCAAAAGAGTTGAAAAGTTAATATCTAGCACAAATATTTATGCTCGCTTTATACGCAGAAGAGATAAGTGGATTATTTATATGCCTCTCGGTGTGTATGTGTAATGCAGATACATACAATTCATAATTGCATCCATACTATTCCTGTTAGGTTTTTTTTGGAGGAAGTCCAACTTCTCTTAGCATAAACACACATATAACCCTAAACTTATTAATGGCTCTAACTTTTTCTTGTCGATACAGTAACAACAAATCAAAGAAACACTCTGGCCACCAAAATGACATTAGGTGACTTGAAATGACTTGAAACTACCTTTCCCTCTCTCCTTCCTCAGGAGTAGCTGGTCTCTTTGTTCAGCTCCAGCCACCTTAAGAGAAACCAAGCTCTGCTACTCTTAAATTGCTCTGCTTTCTCATAAAAAATAAAAAGTAATTTTGTATTATTTTTCCTCACTGAGCATCTTGTAGTGGCCATAAATCAGCTCAGGAGGAGCGAATTAGTGGGAGGATGGAGTAGACCTGGAGTCGGAGATCACAGGGTGGAAATTAATAGCATGAGGAATGGGACTGCAGAATTACACAGGCACACAAATGTACACGCAGATATCCACACGTACACACAGAGACACACTCCCTCACTCTTGCCACCAAGAGGGACCAGTGATCCTCCAGCCAGTGACTTCATTTTTGGAAATGTATCCTTAACCGTGACACCTCGTAACCCACCCTGATTTTCACCTCTACAAGGTTTTCCCACCTGATCCAGAAAGTTGGTGGGTTTGGGGGTTTTTTGGTGGTATTTTGGGTTGGGTTGGGGTTTTTTTGTTGGTTTTTTTTTTTTTTGGGGGGGGGGTTAGGAGTTTTTTTGTGAATGTCAGACAGGAGCTCAGAGCAGGCAGGGGTGTGAAGGGAGCTGCGACCCTCGGCTTACCTTCCACCAGGGAGGTGAGTAAAGTGACATTTGCGGCCTTACGCCTGCCGGCTGGTAAATTCAAACCGATTTTTTCTAGCCTTTCTCGCAAAGATCTCCCCCCGTTTTTCGATTTGGCTCTAGAATTGCAAAGAAATTAACATCGTGATTAACCCCGCAGTGTTCCTGGAAGAAACGTTTAGTCTGTGCAGTCAGCGAAGCCTGGGAGGGTTTTCACTCCACGGTGAGGACTCTGGGGGTGTTGATTTCTGCTCGGGTTTGCTGAGATTTTCTTAATTTCTCCCAGGGGTAGAAGTGGGGATGAACCCACTTTTCTCCCGCTTTTATCCAGGGAAATCAAATAACGCCAAACAGCAATAATTAATGGAAAGATTCTGATCTAGAGAGCGAGTATGATACTAACTTGTATTAAGATGTAGGAAAGGGATGGGGAGGAAGGCGGAGGAGGATTAAACCCTCTGTTATTCCAGGAAAGAGCCAGAGTAAGACGAGGGGATAAAAAAGGAAATAAATCTGAAAAGTTCGAAGGGAGTGTGTGTGCGCCTGTGGATAAATTGAATAAGAGGGAAATATTTATTAAACTGTTTCCCGCCTGTGAGTGTGCTCTTGTGCGAGGAGGCGATGCTGAGAGGAAGAGCTCACCTGAGGCAGGGTGCGCTATAAAGAGGGAATGGATTGCCGCGGGGAAGACTGGAGTGTCTGTCGGAGGTTACTGATAAGGGTAATAAAAGGGTGAGTGAGCGATACGTGGGAAATTCAGAGCTATTGTTCAAACGCCCATACATATGTAAACCCCAAGGGATGAAATCTTGCCACCTGCGAAGTCAGGGAGAGTTTTGGCACCTAAGAATAAAGTCTATCCCAACTCTGTTCTAATTCTTAAAATTTATTTAAGAATTAGAAGTCACACTTTGGGAAAGGAAACTAGAAATTGCAGAGAAGCCAGACTGGCTTCCCACTATTTTATATCGAAGTAAATAGGGCTGGATGGCAGAATTGCAAGAGAGCAGCTTTCTATATTTCATCTGCTCTAAACCAAAATCTTGTTTAAAATTTAGATTCAAGATAGGAACTGAAGTCAGCAGCAGCCAATAATTATGGCTTGGGCCACGTCCAGAAATCTGCTGAAGTTCGATAATAATGCTTCTTTACCTTGGTAATTATATTTTCTACAGAGCATCTCTCAGATGTTCTCCCTGCTCCATTTGCAGTTGTACAGAAGGAGCAGGCAGGTTAGCATCTGTAAGTAAAAATCTCTGCTGCTCTCCCTGGCAGCTGAACAATGATTACATGGAACACATGGAGCAGCAGCTATTTTAGGAGACCTTGCTTCTCACGTGTATATTTGGGTGACTGACCACGTGTAGCAGCAGAACTTTCCCCCTCGTCTCCTCGTCAAGGAGCCAGAGCCCTTGACGTCATCACAGAATTTTTTGGGGGGCGAGGGGAGAACCCCAAAAATCAACTTCATTTTCAAACGCCTTAGAGCAAAGATATCCCAGCTGCCGCTATAGGAGTTTTCAAGATATTTCCTCCTCTAAGATTAGCAACTTTCAAACATGTCCTGAAGTTTATTCATTGTCAATTTGCATGCATCTGCCTCTGTCTAAAAGTTATGATTTTTATACCAGTGTGGTGTCTACCTCACACACAGAAAATGAAATCTTCTACCCTCTCAGCCTGAGTGTGTGAACTGGTACCTGATATTGTCACCTCATGGCTTCTCCCCTGTTGTGACTGGAGATAGAGCCCGAGCTCACCTTTCTTACAGACAAGCTGTGCTGACAATTCACAGTCCCTCAGGCACTGCCAAGAACAACAATCCCTTTCTCCCTGGTAGACTTTCCAGCTAATGGCCTCGGAGCTTGGATTCTTGTTGCTTCTACACAAAAGCACAGTCTCCCACTTTTTATGATGCAGTGGCAACCGGACCTCAAGGTTATTCCTTGCCCCCCACTTTCTTCGGTACCAACAACGCCAGCTGTTCTGAGGTCTTCCCAAAATCCACCAGGACATTAGTGGGTGATTTGCACAAATATTAAGCAGCTCGAGACCAGCTGTGAGCGGTAGCAACTTTCTCAGTGTGCAGCACTAAGTTTCTGATTTCAGAGCTACCTGTTTGTGGTTTTTCTTTAGTCAGGTACTTGCCTACCTTACAGTTTGCCTGTCAAATCCCTGCCAATTTCTTGTGTGACACCACGTGTCATAATTGACATAATTGCCTGATCGTTATTGCCACGTAGAGGAAGCCTCGTGGGTTTATCTAGGAAATCCCTAGAAATACATCAGTCCTGAAACACTTTCAGTTCAGCCTGAAACACGCCCATCAGGGCATTTTATTTTGTCCACTTTCTAAGAGAGAACTGCGAGGAGGAGAAAAGATAGAAAGTGTGTGTGTGGACGAGGAGATAATCTTTCTGTCTGAGTTCGTTCATTTGTGGCTAAACAAGGCCAAACCTTTCTCTGCTCTCCATGCATTCATCCCAATGTTTGAACACAGCATATTTTTGCCTTATTACCAGCACTACACACACAGGCTCTGACAGTAAGATCCATACATATTTGAAATAATCCGTGCTGTTGACCAAGGATTTCTGGTGCATGCATGGAGGCCAAGACACATCCACAGGTATTCCCCAGCCTCTTACCTTCTGAGTACTCCTCCTAGGAGGGACGCATTCAGACACTCTGGAGGGGAAAGGCGTCTTTGAACTTCTCCCACAGTTACTTTATACTTTGAAGTTGAGCTAAGCAAAGACAGGCGGCCAGGTACAGAGCAAAACACCTCTCCGGTATTGACTGAAATTCCACCCAGGAAGCCATCTTTATTCATCATCAAAGAAGTAACAGATTTTGGAGGAACCGGAACTGGAGAAAGAAAAGGGGAGGGAGGGGAGAGAGAAGCCATCAGGCCACGAAGGAGCACGGGATAACGACAGTCTCTCTGACATGCACAGAACAGCAAAATGAAAGGGAGTTTTGAATCTCTGGCTACCTCCAGCAACCTAAAGGGTGCTGCTCCCCCAACCTCTAGGAAAGTGCTCCATGAATGATGGATGGAGAGGAGGGTGGTACAGTACAGCCTCTATGCAGGGTTTGATCATTGGGAAATAAAATACATATTGGCAAGCACCTGGCAACTTTCGGGTTTGAGCCTGTGTCTCACCCAGAGCCCCCCGATGCCTTTTGTACAACGGACAGCGCCTTTCTGGAGGGGAAAAAAAGAGGAAAATTTACTTTTTTTTGGCTAATGTTTCCATTACTGCTAAGCTGAGCCAGGAATAAATTCACTACACAAAGGGAGTTGCTGTCTTAAATAAGTATCAAGGCTGGAGGATACAGCAATGAGAAGACAGCTCTGTTATTGCTTTGTGTTTTTATTAAGTCTGGTTTATGAAATAAAATGAGCCTTTTCCTTCAGAAAAATGAACACCAGGAAAAAAATATCTGGTCTAACCATGGTGCTCTCCACTCTGATCATATTGTGCTGTCCGTGAATTAGTAGGAGCTCTCTTGCCCTTAAATAAAACTGATTTAGTTACTCCAACACATATTTAAAGGTAGTTATAGGGAAAAGTAAAAGGAGAATGATAAAGTAAAACTAAACAAAATAAAACCATGCTGTTTTCTCCAAGATAAAAGGAAGTATTTCTTTTCTCTGAGAAACCAGTGAGGTTATTTTAAGAGTAACCAAGGGATTATAATGAACAAATTCCTATAATAGCAACCAGACACACTTAGAAATAAACAAAAAAAATTGGTTAAACTAAAACTGAGAGCAATTCCCATGTGACATGAATTTTGTTTACAAATGGACTTAAATAGCTCCCTCATAATTGTGTGTAACTGTTATGATTTACAGCAGGTGCTCTAATCAATCACCCAATCACTTTAATTTATAGGGAGCCTCGCTGCATTTTCCCAGTTGTTTCATTTCTGCAAGTAATTGATAACAAACCGTACTTAAGGTATGTTTTATGCAGGAGTTAATAAGAGCTGACAGCTGCTACTGCAGCTTCCTCGGATCCGCGGCAACACGCGTTTCCTTATAGAAAATATACACTGAAATCGGGGCTTTTGCTCGTGGGAGAGCCCTGGCAGTCCAGCGGGCATGTTTCAGAGGAGAAGACTAATTGATTACACACCCTCTTCAAGCAGATACTGCTCCACAATCTCCCGTTTCCACTCAATCAATTGCAAAACCAATTCGACAAATAATAAGGTTCTATTATGCACATATGCCAGCTATTTAGGTAGTTATAATACATGTCAGTTAAGTCATAAAAGCCCTGTTTATTTGCAACATATCTGGAGAATCAAACCATTAGGGTTGAGCGGATATTTAAGTCGTCTGGAGCTGCTAAACAATAAGATCGGGTATCCTAATATATTACCAAGTGCTAACTACTGGGCAATTGCCAATTTTATAACCTCAGTGCATGGAATAGACACAACCGTGTTTCACTGTTTTTATTGCAGATCATTTCCTACTGCCAGACCAGACCCCCACAATAAAAGCTCTATAACAGCTAAAAACCAAAAGGCATGTCGATTTTAGATATACATATTGCTTCGTATGCCTTGTATATAGTCTCCAGTATAAACAAATTATTTTGAGTGGCTTGACTTCAGGGAATCGGAAAGTGAAATGGATTCCTATTTCTCTATTATTTTTAGTTAGGCACTTTATGCAGCTCATAAAGGCGGTTTCAAATAGTTTGAGAATGGCTCAGAAACACTTATAAAAGAGTTAGAAGCCCGCTTCTGCTTTCGTTGCTATTATTGGGTTTGGGGTTTTTTGGGTTTTTTTTTTTGTTGGGTTTTTTTTTGCCATTGATTCTATAGGAAAAGACTCGTTTGTGTATCAGAGCCAGCACCAGCAGACCAAAAAATTGCATTTGTGTTTTCTCCCTCGTTATACATAAATATATCTCTTATTTCATGCACAATGATCTGTTTGAGTGAAGCATCAAGTAGAAAAAAATAGAAATTAATAAAAAAAGAAAGTTGGATTAAAGCAGTGCCACCAGACAGATTTTCATGACTGGCATTTTTTTCTTGGGACAAACACACGGGCCCTGTGGTTCGAGTACACCTTTACCGTGGCTATATTTAGTGACCAGTTTATCAGGTCACTGTCCAGTGAACTGAGAAATTAAACAAGAGGCAGCAATTCCACGAACATCTGATCTTAGTCCAAACTCACTAAAGAGAGAAGGACCCGTGCAAAGCTTAAATGTACCTCACCCCGCTCGCTTTGGCCTTTTAGAGCACTCATTACATTAGTTAACCTTTGAATTATGGATTTTCACGTGCTCGGTGTTTTTTTTTTCTCCCTTGCAAATTGCTTTTGGGAAGAAGGCTGGCTCCCTTCCCTGCTATGCTGAGAGCTCCTCAGCTTCTTTTCCTAGCAGTGTTTCCCTGAAAGGGACGGTGTGAACAAAGCCATCAGCTGGAGCCTGATAGCTCTGAACCCATTTGAGAGGCTTGCCAGGCGGTGTAAGCATATCTATTGCAATTTCATAGCTTCAGAGAGATCTATTCTATCTAGGCTCTATATCTTCTGTAAATTACCTAATGCTGCCTCAAAAAAGTGTTTGCCATGGAATGAATTATCTCTATCTATATCATATCTATATGTTTATCATGGCTGGAGCTTTTCAGATACAGCCCAGACATCAGCAGAGATAACAGAACGGGGAGCTTTTGTGGGTGAGGAGATCTCCACGTCCGTGCGCGCAGCTGCATGTGTCAAATCCCTGCGCGTATGTAAATAAACCCCAATGCAAAGTATATTTTTAGCCAATGTCAACTTCCCCAGTTGGTCAGGGACTGCCACAACTGCTGAAATGACACAGAATAACACACACGTATCCACGCAGCGTCCCCACCACTCCTGCTTTCACTTTATCCCATTTAGTTCTTGACATCCCCTGCAGAAAGTGTTCGATTTTCTTTCACTCCCAAACTCTGCTTGCCGCGTGTGTGTGAGCACTGACAAATACATCATTCCCTCTTTCAAAATCTGCCTTCTCCCTTCTTCTCTGCATCTTTATTTACCTCCTTTGTGTCTCTTTTTTTCCTCCTCTCCTCTTTCATCCTTTTATCTCTTTTTCCTCCCTCTTTTTAAATTTTCTTTTTCTTTCTCTCCTCCTGTGGTTACTTCCAGCCTCTTTGCCATTTCTCCCCCTTCCATTTCTCTTCAGCTTATCAATAAACCGGGAGAGCAACAGTAGCCGCTTGATTTGTTAGTAATTATAAGCATACTGTTCCCGCAAACGGGATCTCTAGATGAGTGAGATCGCTTTAGAACGACAGCAGGAAATGGTGGGGAAATGGAGCATGGCGAAACTCAGCGTGAAGCTTTCAGTTCTTTACATGTTTACAATTTTCTGTGCATATATTAAGTCTTAGGCTCTTTCTTTCCTTTTTTTTTTTTTTTCCTTTGGTGGTGGTTTTCTGTTGGGCTTCTCTCCACAAATGTGTGGAAATGAGCACAAATGTGAAGGCACAAGTGCAAATGGGGTGAAAAAAAAAGCTGTTTTGACGACAGTAAAACTAAAGAAATAATAGATTTACGTCCTGCAAACAGCTGTTTAATAAGGGTTTAAACTATGGATATCATTGCAAAAACCCAGCTGAATAATTTCATAGTCGAACAGTCAGTCAAATAATCAATCAGAAGAAATATTTCTTGTATTTCTTACTAAAAACACGTCGTGGACAACTTAATTACTAATAAACTATCAAACGATTTTTTTTTTTATTTTTTTTTTTTTTACTCTGCCTACTGGGCTTTACATGAGTAAAGAGCTCTTTGTCCATGCTAACAGCAGGACTTTGCTGTAAGTGGTGATTCGGTCGGACTAAGGAGCCAAGCCTGAAACGTCCGGGAGCAGCGTCTCAGATGCTGAAACTAAGGAGACCCCGATCTTATCTTAATTTTGAGGAACAAATACCAAAAGTTCATCTCGTATTTCCTACTGTTCCCTTTGTCCCCTCCTCTCCTCTCCTCCACCGAGTCCCCGTCCCCTGAAAGCCGGGACTAAATTTCCAAGTGGAATGTATTCCCTCGAAACTGTTTCGCATTTAATTACAGGGGATCCTCAGGTTCAGTGGGTAACCCAGGAATAAGCACGCAACTGAGTGCATTGAAGCACCGTCTCTGGAGCCCCAGATCTATCACCTGCAAAGCTGAGGCCAGAGTGGTTCTCAGTTAATCATTTATCAGCTGCTCCAAGGGGTGCGGAGGAAGCTCGTGCTGGATTATTAATCCAGCTAAAAACAAAAGGTTAAGACACCTTCTCTCATGTGTTTCCTTAAAATAGGAGGAACAACGGAGGGTGTTTTGCAAGACCATGAATTAAGGTCTTCAAGTTAAAATGGCCTTTCATGCTAAATCAGATGTGAGTGAGCAGACGATCGTCAGAAACAGCTGAAAGTAAATAAATACATCAGAATAACGTTAAGGTCACTGACTGTGCCCCAGAGTCACAAAAAATTAACTCGGGACTCAAGCCATGCAAGGTTTTGCAGGAATACAACTTTTTTCACCGTAGAGGGTGCCAAGGAAATTTCAGATGGGCATTTGACCAAGGGGACCCGATCTTTATTCCTGACGCATAGCAAACCTTCCCTTCATTTCAGCAAAAATCGAGGGAAATGCCTCAAAACGTGCAGCCGGTAAGCTCTGAAAGCTGAGTTAAATCTGATATTAATGTTCTTGGTGATTATTATCATCTTGATGATTTATCTGGCTCCCTCCCTCCCACTTCCACCACCCAAATCTTAATGGAAGTGGGAATTAAAGATGATTTTTAAATGTCTCGTTGGATTTTTAGACTGTTAATGTACCGCATCCTTCTCATTATTAGTTTATTGATTGTTCATTGACCAGCCCCCTTCAAATCGTATTAACCACCCTCTGCCAGTTTAGATTAGGGGAGTTTAAAAAGCACCCTTCATTATTTCAGAGCCACCACCACCACGGTGGAGTTCAGGCTTGGTAGCTTAATGCTCGCTCTAATGGGGCAGCTAAGAGACAAGGGGCCACGGTCCCTGCCTATTGCATTAATAGCTCAAAGGGGGCTAATACAGAAAATTAGCCTTAAACGAGCTCTGGAGATCTCCAAATGAAAGAGCCATTTATCACGCTGGCTACCTTCACTCCACTCGTTTGCTCTCTCTACTGGGAACAACTCATTTCCTCTTAACTAAATTACTTCAGAAATGTCAAGTAAGCTCAGATAGCAAACATAACAAGAGCCTGGGTATATGTAATCTGTTGTGTGGGATCAATACGTGAGATAAATCAATAGCCGTGTATGAATCCCTATATAATTTCCTTAATATTTTGGCAAACCTTTTGCATGGAGAGATAATTCTCTCTGCAGGCCTCAGAGGCCGTAAAGGAGCGGACACAGCCTGCATGATATAATTAAGTTTAGGCTTCAGCTCCCCATCTTACTTTTCCCACCACATTGCAATGAAGAATTTTAGGCACTGAGCTAGGATTGGGTGGAGCAGACCCCCTGCAACCCTTGTCTACCAAATATGAGTCACGGGAGTGTTCCACTGCACAAAAATCTGTCGGTATCTGTGTGTCTGTCTATCTATCTGTGCCATCTGCCTGCAAGAACGATCCACAGAGTTTAAATAACTTGTTCTTGTTTCAAAGTACACCCTCACAGCTACAAACTGCAGGGAACAAAGTGAAATTGATACTGAACACTCTCTGTGTTGCCCCTTCCCTCATCCTGATTAAATATTGACTGCCACAAATGTAACCTGCTATTTATTACCCATTTCTCTTCCTCTGCACCCAGGAAACTCGCTGTGAAAAAAAAAAATACAGTGTGTCTTTATGCTGGAAAGTTTCCTGGATCTCAGCCCTATTTCAAAGGAAGAAAATGCTGCTACAGTGGCTTTTAAACAGTTGCAAATGCATCTCAGGCTCTTTTTTAGCAACCTTATTTCCAAAGAGCATGTGTCTCCTCTTCATCACGTGTAAACTCAGAGTATCTCTTCTGGCTGCAAATAGGCACAAGTAATCCCACCTAGACGGGACTGGGTCTCTTTAGGCAGCAGCTGCTCCATCTGGGGCCGTTGCAATGCCCACACACACCAAGCCCACCTAAATATATGCCTAATACGAATAAAAACCAATAGCTAATATGTAATAACATTTAATGCAGGCATTCACATTCTAGTGCTGCTCGCTGTCTAATTGCATCACCCAGCACGCACACGGAATGTCTCCACTGTCCTCATCAGCTGAAGGAGGGAGAGACACTGGCATGCGTGTGTGTTTAAAAAAAAAANAAAAAAAAAAAAAAAAAAAAAAAAAAAAAAAAAAAAAGGTATTTTGGATTGTGTATTCTGCGAAAAACCAGCATGGAACAACCTTAGAAAGAAGTCTCTCGACCACAAATCAAGTACCAATTAATCAAATACACCCAAGAGGGAGTGTATGAGGTGTCAAGTGGGGGTGGGGAAGAGGGAGGAGAGTGAGGAAAAAAAAAAAAGTTAAAAATACCGCCAGAAACCATCAGGTTACAGACCTTGAGTATAAACCCCACCAAATATACAAACTGAACCAAAACAGCAGAAACAGACAACTTTTTTCTTTTTTTTTTTTTTTAAGTAACTTTCTATTTCTTAAAAAAACCCCCAAACCCTTCGACCTTTCAACCGATAGTCATAAATGGTGCTGTCAAATGGTCTTCAAGTTTTCTTTTGTCCTCACTCAAATAACCAAACCTTGATCTTGTATGTGAGAGACCGTACTCTGAGATTTAAATTAAAAAATTAAACAAACCAACCCAAAAAACCACCAAACAACCAACAACAAAACAAACAATGAATACACGGAGGGACCTCATGCTGCCTTCAACACATTTTAGATAAACACCCTCCCTGTTATTTTGCTTTACATCCTAGAAAATCGTCGCTGTTAAACTATTCGTGAGCATTTGACAAACAACAAGGTCCTGGAGATAAGCGCCGTTGATAGTAAGCATAAGGGACAGCGTTCTTAAACCTCATCTCTGGTACTTAAAATTGAATCTAGAAATAGAAACTCCTCAGATAATTAAAGATAGCTTTCCCTCCATTTGCAGCGTGTGATCTGTTTAATGTCTATCAGCATAACACAACACTAATCGCCAAGCATCTTCGAGTGACTGTCAGAGAAATGTAAAAAAATTAAGCAGCTGCAATACGCCCAAAATGAGTTATTGTAATTACATTTAATTAGTTTAATTAGTTAATTATTTTGCTTACAGCTGTACAAGAGACTGCAAACATTTGTTAATATCACATTCGCTTTAACAGTATGGGGTGATTCTGCAGTTACACTAAATCATGGGCGCATATGTAGAGAGATGTAAAAAATGGGCATGGGGAAGGGGGGAATCTTGGGGGAAGGGGGGACTCTTGGAGGGAGCGGGGAAGGGGGCTCAGTCTGCCTTTCCATGGGCATCTCTTTCTCTCCTCTCCGCGTCTGATTCGCCTGGGAAATGCAGTTAAGGCCCAAAGGGAATCAACCCCTTCCCCATGAAAAGCCAAGGGATCCCCACCGAAGACTATCGGGGGGAGAGGGGGAGGGAAAGGGGGAGGTGGAAACTGCACCGGAGCACGGGGTGCCCCATTAGAGAGCATTCGTGTAATTAAACCCTTTGGAGGGCGGGGGAGGCGGGGATATAAACTTTTCCTTTCGCGTGTCTTATCCCTTCACTCTATCTGCTGATCCAATCAACTATTCATCTCGCTGCCATGGGTGCCTGCTTCCCGGAGAAATTCGCTGCCCCAAAGTCAAAATATATCATGAAGATATCGCTACACAGTAAAAGTTTGTCTAGCTTGTTGGAATAATCCATACCTTTTTTAATGACAGACTGGTCCAATAAGTTCATACCGCTGTTATTGGCATCTTCAACTGACTGTGGATATAAAAACATCACTATTCAAATTGACTGGATATTAAAGAATCGCATACATAAATCATGTCATTCCAAACTGGAGTCCCTGTTATTTCCATTTATATTAATTCACTAGGGGAGGAGGGTTTTTTTAAATTGTTGTTGTTATTATTATTGTTGTTGTTATTATTATTTCCCCCAACCGACAAGGAAATTAAATTCTTACAAATTGTATAGTCTTCTGATGAAACAAAAGGAGGTGTGAAGCATATGGGGTGCAATACTGGTTTTGTTATCTTATAAAACATAGATATCACATAGACTTCTTTGCATTCCATAAAGCTTTATATTTCTTCCTTTGAAAAAGTGGCAATTTGGCAACATCTGCAAGATCTATTGCATGACATAAATGAACACGATTAAGGACAACTTAAATGCTCCCTCCCCTTTCCTCCCCCTCCTCCTTTTTCTTTTTTGGTTTTGTTTGTTTGTTTGTTTAACCCTGCTACATCTTAATAATTCAAGGGCCATTTACTTTTTATATATCATAGTTTACATTATGGACTTTTAATTAAAGCCTGAGCCTTTCGGAGCGCAGTGCAACGCCCACATCATACAGGGGACGAGCAGAAAGAGATTTACAGCTCCCGAGGTTGCTTCCGTGTCCTGAATTAGTGGGGACGGGGAGGGAGGAGCGGGAATACACATTATCAAAAGTATGAACCGTCAAATTGATTGCTTAGGAAAAAAAAAAAAAGCCTCCGAATTTCAAAGCCTTGACTCCCCTCCTTTTTTCCCCCTTTCTTTCCAGCCCGCCGAGGCGCACACCTGTTATTATGGCATTAACTTCTTTAGCAGGGGAGAGAACAAAGACGTGCACAGAGGACACAGCAAATGTTGGGTTTCATTTCTCAAAACGAAAGTGGGATACACAGAACCCCCCCTCAAACAAACCAAAATTACTGCTGAATCTGCGTTCGGCACAGTAAAGACATCTCCGAAAAAGAAGAGGTATCATAAGAACAATTTATGGCAGAATTCCGTCAGGTCCAGTTTTAGGGTAAATTCTGAGGAAGAGGGGGCCTTTGGGGTTCCTGGCTTTATTATTTTATTTTTCCCATTACTTTTACTGAAGGATTTGGGTTTTTTTCAGTGTTATTGCATGTTTGGGGAGTTGTCACGTTTTTCCTTGATAAGCAAAACACCTTTACAGCAAAGCAATGATTAACTTCACCATTATTTAAACTTTATCTTTGATATGCCAAGAAGCTGAGCTTATTCGGATCCGGCCCTTATCTCCGTCTCTGTGCTCGGCGGAGACATTCCAGATGGAATGCGGTTTAGGAGAAAATTACATCTCCCCAAAATGCGACGGAGCAATATTTTCTGTGAGGGCTTTCCTTTCATTTTCCTTGAATCCACCCTCAAACGAGCGCACTCACGGAGCGGTGCCTTATGTGCTGTGTTTGGGCATGGCTGTGTCTCTCTCTCATAATCAATAGCCTACATACCTAAAGGGCACAAAATAAAATTACAAAGTCTTCCCTCCTTTCCTTGAGCAGCTCCCAACGAGGGATGATGAGCAAATCCTGCAGCCTGCTGGAGTGCGGCGTGGCGCACCTCGATGGCACAGAAACGGAGGTGAAAGCAAAACATCACCTTCCCTTTTTTCCCCCCCTTTTTTCCTTTTTTTTTTTTTTTTTCATCTTTCCTCCTTATCTCACCTTATCTCTGGAGTCGATGATTGCGCGCACCCTTTATGCGTGTGCGTGCACTCAGCTCGCTCCATCAGCAACGTGGGTTAGTTGTTGTAGTTAATGAGAAGACTCCTGTCTGATTTTCTATCTAATTACGCCCTCCTGCTGGGTTTTTGTACAGGATATTCGCTCAGCATGCTGGCAGTTAATAGTCACAGAGAGGATCGTAAAGATTTAATTAGGACTGCATGCGGAAACGTGGAAAAACAACTCAGACTTTTAATTACTAGACTTCTTTAGTTAAAAGTGATACCAGGGGTTACTTTATAAGAGACTTGGGTGTTTTGGCGCAACTTAACTTTCCGTGTCTCGAGCTAGCGCGTAGTAGCAGCGTGAGTGAGGAGGAGGAGGAGCGGAGGTGTGTGTGCAGGGAGGGGAAAGGTGATGAGTTTCCAGATATACTTGGAAAATCTGGAGAGGAAGATTCCCCTCCCTTCCCTCCTCCAATAATCTGATAGCCTGAAGATTCCTAAGTACTACCTATAACCACCTTATTCAACTTCTGTGGATACTTCTGAGTGAAAACCTTAAAAACTGAGCTCTATATTTTCCTTCAAAGAGTCTAAAGAATCTGAATTTCCCCCTCCATTTTTCCTTCATCGAATCCTTTATTACTGTAACCCTACTTTTGCCCAGCCGATGGGGGGGGAAATATCAGGGTTTGCAATGCTGGATTTTTTTTTCATAGTTCCTATTAGATTATACAAATTTTTATTCAATAAGTAGGCGTTGGCTTCTCTGTTCCCTGTCTGAAGGTTGTAAATCGCAGATTGAAAATTCCTCTCGAGAGGGGCAGCAATAGCAATACAGTGTGTCCTGTTTACAATAACAGAGCGCTATCATGTTACAATCACTTAATTCTAGCTCTGGACAATGGCTCACACATGGACTGGATTTGATGTTTATAAAATAACCACTGTTTCTTTCTGTCACGCACTCTCTCTCTGTCTCCATCTCCTCAGCCCAGCCCATTCTCATGGCACATATTTGATCAGACATGCATTAGCTAAAGCAAAGAGAAACATCTTTATCCGACTATGCATCTAGACATCCGTTCAACTTTTTGGACTACTGAAATAAGAACAAAAAGCCCAGTATTTGAAACCCTTCCTGGAAATTATATCTAGCGATGGTGCATAATGAGTATACTTCGCCTAAATAAAAATCCCTGTGGCTAGAAAAGGTTTCTCGAATCTAGAATAAATCCATATTAAATATCAAGATGGAAAACGCCCAACTTCATCTGTCACTAGTGAGGGGACAAGAATAGAAAATGCTGAGCGGCAGCAGCGAGTTCTGGGCTACTTTCCCTCCTGCCTGCGCTAACTTGCAGTTGGACACCTCTTCCTTCACGTGTTTCTCCTTGGGACACCCTCCTCTCCCTCTTCCCCTCCTCCCCCAGCCTGGGAACAAACTTTCAGAAATAAAGGGCCTGTTTAATTTCCTGCTGTCCCAGTACCTCCAAACCAAGAACCCCAGCCCTGCTGGCCCACAGTCTCCTGTCCCATCCCATCCCCATCCCATCGCGCCCAGCCTGGCCCCGCCAGCCCGGGCGAGCAGGTCGCGGGTGGCCGCGGGTGGCCCCGCTGCTCTGAGAGCATCGTGGAGAGGCACTTTCCCCCAGCGCAGTGCCCTTCCCGCAGAAGGGATGTTTTATTGGGAAACGGGTGGAGAGCTGCTTTATCTGAGCTCTTTCTTTCCTGTTATTTCTTCTTTCCCTTTCCTTCTTTACGTCTTTCTTTCCCTGTCTTTCCCCTTCCTTTCCCTCTCTTCTCTATCTTCTTTTCCTCTCTCCTTTAGTCATTTCTGCATTTTATCTTTTTCTTCCCTCTGTCTCTCTCTCTTTTTTATTTTTTTTTTCTTTTCTTCTCTTTTCTTTCCTTCTCTCTCCTCTGTTTTGCTTTCTTTCTCACAAAAGCACAACAATTACCGGCTATCCTTTGGGGAAAGTGTAAATATCCAGGCACAAGCAGTACTTAACGCCTATCGGCTGCAGAAAAAAAGGAGGAGAACGATCTTCTTTCTGCAGTCACAGAGGCAAAACTCGCCTTGACTTGCAAATCACTTAGTCTGAGCCAGGAATGCGAGACGAGACCTGCACCTCACACCCGTGGCGGCCAGAGGCTGCCCCCAGGTCTCAAAGCCACCTCGGAAACCCGCGGAAACCAGCGACCCCACGGTCACTGAGCTCGGAGGCAGGAGCAAATCCAAACAGCAAAACCTTTCTTTTTCTAAAACATTTCACCCCAGCAAAGCTCGGGGATTTTCCCGTGCAGCCCTAAGACAAGCCTCAAGCCAAAGCAATGCATTCCCTCCGCTTCCCTGCCGCTGATTCCTCCCATGATCAGCAGCATCCTTTTTCACGGCTATTTTTTATCTTCCCAGCTCCTCTTCTCTCCTTTCCTTTTCCTTTTCTGCAGCTTTGAACTCGTTATTTCATTCAGTGGTCCATACCTTTTTTTTTTTTTTTAATCCCAAGACTAAATACATATACAGATATAATATATGAAATATGAGAAAGAAATTTTTGGGGAAAAAAGAAAAAGATAAAAAAGCGTGGAGGGGAAGCCCCAAAATCCCGATTAGGAGAGCCTGAGGCAGAATTTGGACCCTGGAGNCTGATCACGAGTTATTGCTTTTGGTTTGGGTTTTGTTTATAATTTCCCTCCCTCCCGGATGAAAAATGTAGTAATTCGACAGTTTCATCAAAATCTCTGAACGGCAGGAAATTGGTTGGGGGGAGGAGAGGGCGGGTGGAGGGGAGTGGAAGCTGAGATTGCATGGGAAATAACTGGAATTTGAAAAGCCAAGCTTGAACTCTGCCAGCTTTTGAAACACGTGGAATATTTAGAGCAGCATGTCTGACTTCCCCCTGCACTTTGCTGCTTTGCCATGTAGGGCAGGGTTTATAAAGCAGAGCCTGTGCGTG
>VXBQ01004468.1:698479-708812 GCA_013400175.1 Phainopepla nitens
CCCCCCTCGGGGTTTTTTTCCCCTTTTTTTTTTTTTTTTGTTGGTTTGTTGGTTTTTTTTTTTTTTTTTTTTTTTTTTTTTTTTTTTTTTGCCTTTGAGCTCCCAAATACAATCCTCTTCAACCCAAGGCTAGGCTCAGACTGCTCCGCTACCCCTTCCTCCCTTTCCTTCTCTACACCGCCTCATAATAATTGATATTCATGACTATTAATATTACACGACTACTTTAAAGGGAGAATGCAGGACCAAATGGAGCGTGAAGCTGGCAGCCAGCTCGAGAGCTCCCCTACTATTGTAAATGACGTTCATTCAGTGGAGAATTACTAGATGTAATCAGACGAGGGGGGCTGGCAGAGGCAGAGTTTGGGGAGAGGGAGAGGGGGAAAAAGTTTAGCGAGGAGGAGGCAGAACTTCAATTAACTCCAGCGGAGGAAGATGTGGAAAGTAGACACTGCTGAGCTGGAGCAAGGAAGTGAGATGAAGCAATGCTTGAGGAGAAGAAGAAGAAGAAGAAGAAGAAGAAGCAGAAGAAGAAGAAGAAGAAGAGAAAAGTATATTTCCTTTTTGTTTTAATATATATTTAATTATACATTCCTAATACGAGGAATTGATTGCCTCTGGTGCTTTTGTTCTTGCAGTTTGTTGTTGGAGTTTTTAAGCAAAAAATGAAGAAAAAAAGAGGCTTTTATCTTGTGGGGGTTTTTTTGGTAATTTTTAAAGGAATGGAAGGAGAAACACGGAGTCACTGTAATACATGTCTATTTACAGTGAAGATTAAGCCCTTCTGGTGCGTGTTACAAACTGTATTTTTTCGCAATAGCCAAATAAATACTTGAATCTGCATTGTTGAGCTCCACTTTTTTTTTTTTCTGAATGCTCTTTCTACCACCCGATATGAAAAAAAAAGAAACCAAAAAAGTATACGTACATAGATCTCCCGTTTTCCACACAAATGTGAAATGCATCGAGTGAATTTTAAAGGATAGTAAATTTATAGTTTTGAGGCAAAGCCAGGGGCGATATAAAACCTTTTTGATGTTGCAGGAACCCGTTCAACTGGACTGTCTGCCATTTCTGTTAAAGTTCAACTTACGTTCCTTCCTAAATAGACTCACACTTCCCAGAGCTGCCCCCCCGCACGCACACGCACACACACACACTTTTGTTTTAAGAACAGCTTCAGTTTAAGTGGCTGTGACGCCTCTACCATCGTGTTGTTAGTTATAAATCGGAAAGAAGAGAAAAAAAAAATTAACAAAAATCTAGAGGGCTTCATCTATTTAAAAAAAACATTTTTTTTTTTTTTTTTTTTTTTTTTTTTTGCGAGGCTACATGTTACAAAACGCCCTGGAGCGCATCCCCAAGTTAGGATACACCCTGCCCGCAGCCAAATCCCACCCAACCGCTCCCCCAACGCTTCTCTCCCACGGCAATCTAAAATTTAGGCGTCCCTAAATCCACAGCGCCTTATAACCCCCCATCAAGAGCATCAGGAGCAGGGTGGGAAAAAAGCCCTCATCCCCGACCTCGGCAGCCGGGAAGGGGAGATGTTTTGTCGCCTGCTGCTGCGGGCAGAGACAATGGCCGGGCTGTGCCGGGAGATGGGGAGGGAAAAGCAGCGAGGGCTTAGCGGGCTGGGGACACGCGGGGACACGCACACACACAGGCACGCACACACACAGGCACACACACAGACACACACACACGTGTGTGCCCATTCTCTGCTCCTGTGCAAATGCTGGCTTTCGCCCGTGATAATCAGCCTGACGGCAGCTTTTGGGAGCGCAGACGTTTCTCCCGTGCGGCCGGCGGGTCCCCTCCCCGCTTGCCTCCATCCCGTCCTTTCTCCGGCCGGGAGCAGCCGGAGCTGTACCTTCCCTCGGTCTCTTTCTGCGCTTTTCCCGGGAGTTTCCCCTCTGTAAGTGCCAAGGCGCTCCCGGAGGGGAGGGCTGCGGGCGGCGCGGCGGGGCTGGGGACGGGGCGGCCCCGACGGCGCTTCCCCGGGGGGCTCCGGCCGCTTCCCGATCCCCCAGCCCTGCCCGGCTCCTGCCCGTCCCCTTCCCAGCACACGTCCTCTGCCCGATCCCCGGCCCCTGCCCAGGAGCCAGCCCCTCGCTCGGTATCGCCTCTCTCCTTGGTAGCCAGCCCCTGCCCAGCCTCTGCCCGCTCCTTGCCCGGTCCCACCCCGGCTCCTGCCCGGTTCCCAGTCCCTGCCCTGTCTCCGATCCCTGCTCAGTGCCCAGTCCTTCCCCGGCCTCTGCTCAGTCCCCGGTCCCTGCCCTGTCGCTCGACCCCCAGCCTCTTCCCAGCCCCTACCAGCTCCCTGACCAGCCCCTGCTCGGTCCCTGGTCCCTGCTCAGCGCCCAGTCCATCTCCGGCCCTTGTCCTGTCCCCGTCCTTTCCTCGTCCCCGGTCCCTGCCGGGTCCCCGGTCCCTGCCCGGTCCCCGGTCCCTTCCCGGCCGCCTCCCCCCGGAGCAGCTCCCGCGCTGGAGGTGGCGGATTGTGCCCTTCTGAAAATCTCCCCCATGATCGCCGTGCAAACGCCTCCCACTCAATTAAAAAATAAAAACAATAGAAAAAAAAATGGTTTGTGGAGTGCCGTTGCTCACTCATCTTTCCCGGTTTTTTCTTCTTTTTCCCCTCCTCGTTTCTGAGAAAATCCCGCGCGCTGGTTTAACTTACTACGAATACATTCGCGCAGCCCGTTTGGGAAAGATCCGGCTCAGGAAACCGTGCAAAATCAAGAAAGGTTTTGCAGTGTTTGAGCTGTTATTTTTTTTTTTTTTCCTCCCCCCTTGGTTTGCTTTTTGACCTAGAAAATAAGGTCTGGATAAAGCTCACAACTTTTCGTGTCCGCGGACTAGGCAGAGCTGCCTTTGGCTGTATCGGTTCGGGCGTGTGAACTCACACACGCGCAAGAATGTATGTGCCGCTTAATTAATGCCAGTATATGTACACATGCACGTCTTATCTGTTGGTGTAGAGGTGTTAAAAAGTCGTAAAAAACCGTCTCCGATTGTGAAAACAAGAAAGAAAATATTAATAAAAAAATCCATATTCAGGTTGAGCTGAGCTTGGAATTGCAAAATAAAAAAATAAAAGGAAGAAATGCATCCAGTCCCTGAATATCAGATTGTGTTTCTTTTCTTGTATTTTCTCTCTTTTAAAAATTTTTCTCAACATTTGTCCATATTTAATCGAATTATATGTAATTGGAGGTCTAAACAATCAAACTCTTGCCTTTAAGTTGCCTCATTCCAATCCCCAGATCATTTCTTTGATGTTTTAAATCGCATCAAACAGCCTTTCCACGAAAAAAAAAAATAAGTTTAGGACTTGACATGCTGAATACAAACATGCAAATAAATAAGCATTTAAGCATTTACTCTCGGTTTCCCATCTCTATATTCGTGTGTGCTGGTGTATGTCTCTATTTCTGCCTGGATGTATATGTAGAGCTATATATGTATTATATAGCCATGCCTGTATCTATATGCTAGATGTATATTTAAATATACAATATTCTCTTACTCATATGCATATTATATACTCACCTCATAGATATCTTCATACTTGACATTTTCAACCAGTTTCCAGAGCATGATGGCAGGCTGTTCTCTAGGAGGTGAGTGCATTCATGTGAAGAGCAGATGTCTGGATTCTCAGTACTTCTCTGTCTGTAATGATCCATCTATAATTGGAAATGGGGGACAGACACCAAATCCGACGTTCCTCTTCCATCGCAACTTATATCTGTTGTCTGAAACAATAGGCTGCAGAAGCCTACCTCAATGGGATAGTAAAAAACATTATCTGTTACATAGTTACATATAGCTACAGACATATATGTGACTAGATATAGACATATGCACACATATAGAGACTTAAATGCAGGCATATAAAATATATACATACACACAGCTGCACGTTCACAGATTTACACGCACAGGAACCTACACACATATACATCTCTGGACAGGCAACTTTTCCCCATGTATAGACATATTAACTGCAACATTTAGATATGTAAATTATATATATTCTTCCACATGTAGGCACACGGAGGCTGCATGTTACATATGCACATGTGCACGCAAACCTGGTCAGTTTATGCAGGAGTGTATTTAAATGCATATTTGTGGATCTAGTTATACCTTTACACATGTATATGTTGGTATAGAGGGATTAAATACACGATATATGCAGTGCATATATCTGCTGTTTTAGAAGATGGTTTAGTAAATGGTTGGATGGATGCATCCATCTATCTATAGATAGATAGATAGATAGACAGATGAAATGAAATTAATATTTTTTCGATCCTCCCTATGATAAAATAAAGGATAAGTTGCCTCTGCACTAAGTGATTCATCATTTACAACGAGATATTAAGCTTTTCCCCACATGCAATATGCTTTTATTTACATGTCCAGAAATTATCCTCTCATATGCAGTTAAACACCAAAACAGCGTCTCATCAAAGCACATTCAAGCAAATCTAAAAGGAGTAAATTTAGATCAATGATTTCCACTGGAAAGCCTAAGACTTCAGGCTTGGACTGTATATTTTATAACTTAGAAATACTTTATATGAGGAAAAAAATAAAGGGGAAAAAAGGACTTTAGCAAACCCTTCTGTGCATGCATTTGAATAGTTTCAGAAAACGATTAAAAATAGAGTTGGATTTGTGCATTTCCCGGGTAGCCCTCGGTTTGGACGGGGAGAGGAGGAGTTAGACCAGTTTTAACCTTTATTTTTTTTT
Source organism: Phainopepla nitens (assembly GCA_013400175.1). Classification (NCBI taxonomy): domain Eukaryota; kingdom Metazoa; phylum Chordata; class Aves; order Passeriformes; family Bombycillidae; genus Phainopepla; species Phainopepla nitens. The sequence continues at coordinate 703,244 of VXBQ01004468.1, forward strand.
TCCCCCAGGCAAACCTTCCTTCACATTGTCCGACTTTTTTAACACGTTGCGCGGCAAAGAGCCGACACGGGCAGCAGAGCCCATCTCTGCCTTTGAAAGGAAACAATCGAGCTTTGCAGTGGGCTGGTGCACCAGGAGGGGGAAAAAAATGAGGCACAGAGGCAGAGAGACAGAGAGAAAGAAGGTGTTTCTAAATTCAAGGTCCTGTCTCTGGAAATTTCAAGCTCTACCTATAAGGTTCCTACAAATCTTTGTTATTCTGCACGGGATCCTGTGGGAAAGCGCACAGTGTCCTTTGTACTTTCAGAGGTCCTGCAGGTAAAGATGCTTTTATATATATATATGTAATCTCGGAAGCGAGGAGAACTTCATCAGGAGACACATTTGCTGGTGTGTGGTTGGCTGGCAGGAAGGGTGGGCTTTGCTTTTTCTGTTCGCTTCGGCCTCAAATTAAGGCAGAAAGTATAAATTCATCCCTTTCCCCCTCAGCCTCTACACCACCCTGCCAGTCCTCCCCATTTCAGTGTGCATCTTCTTCTAAAACCTCAACACACAAAAGGCAAGGGACAAATAGTGGCCAGATATTACAGCAGGAGCTGGACAACGGTCTTGCTACAAGTTGTTAAAGCAGATAGGAGGGTTTTTTTTTTTCTCAGCACAACCAGTGCTGCACTGAGGAGGAGCAGAAAAAGAAATCTTTGAGCGGGTTGGACTGATCATTTCAACTGAGGCAATAGGGTAAAAAATGCTGAAAAAGGGGAAAGGATTTGAGCTCTTTGCATGGGGATGTGCGGAGATACCCATGCAGCCGCCCTTACACACCTATAGATCTGAATGACCCTCTTAGAAAAATACCAAGCTCATAAAGGGATAGCTTGCCATCACTTTCGTGAAAGTCTTTGAGTCATGAAGGCTGGCACAGGGCAGAGTGAATGAGCTTCGTGATGGCCATGCTTCACAATTCCGTGGCACCCTGAATTAAATACGCTCTGCGAGCTGGGGGAGGGGAGGGGAGTGAAAAAGACTCTAAAATAGACTTGACGTCCACTGGCTCCTTGCTAACATATTTGTATAGACAGTAAATTCTGGCTTTTAAACCCCATCATTACTTAATTTCTATTGCATTTGCAAGACATGACAAAAGAACAAGTGTTCATTCGGAAAAGTAAGGCTCTTCGCGTTTTATTTTTGCGCTTGTTTTGCACCCCCACCCCCGCAGCTGCCTCCAGTCTAATTCAGCAATTCCACGCAGCAACACTTGCACCGATTTATCCCTCAAACGCGCAGTGAACCCTGCGTCCAAAAGGCGACACGCGTACCCAGAATCGACCACTACAACCCATACTTTCAAAACTAAAAAAAACCAAAAGGGGAAATCCAGTCGTTTCCCGGCAGTTTGGGTCGCGCTTTCCCAACCTCTTCTAAAGGAAAACACCGGTTTTGGTTTTTTCTTTCGGCGGCGAGCCGGGCACGGGGGCAGTCAGCTGCCAGGCTGCAGCCTCAGCCTGGCAGCTGCGATGGCAAAGGAGCACGCTATAATTTTTTGCTGTTGTTCCAAGGATACGTTTATCTGTGGCCCTGCCCGGGGCGGAGGAGGCCCCCGCTCCCCCGCACGGCCCCGGCGTGGCGGTGCCGCGGGACGCGGGGCTCGCAGCGCGTTCCGCGGGGCGGCGGCGCCCTCTGATGGGGACTCACCAGAGTNACCAGAGTCCCGGGGCCCGGGGCCGGGGCACGGCTCGGCTCGGAACGGAGCTGAAAGACCGTCTCCTTACAGCCCCGCTGCCACGCTGCTCCGCTCTGGCGGGCTGCTCCAAGCCCTGCCCAGCCCGGCCTTGGACACTTCCAGCCATGGGGCTTCTCTGCAACCTGTGCCTGAGGCTCACCATCCTGGCAAGGAAGATTTTCTTCCTAATATCCATTCTAAATCTCCTCTCTTTCACTTTTAAACCCTTCTCCCTTATCCTGTCCCTCCAGGCCCTTGTTTAAAGTCCCTTTCCAGCTCTCCTGGAGCTCCTTTAGGCACTGGAAGGGGCTTTAAGGTCTCCCTGGAGCCTTCTCTTCTCCAGGCTCAACAGCCCCAATTCTTTCAGCCTATCTGCTCCAATCCTCAGAACATCTTCGTGTTCTACTCTGTACTTGCTCCAAGAGGTCCAGGTCCATATTTGGGACTCACAAACACCCAAATATTTCCTCTGCTAGAAATTATGCTGTTATGATTTTTTCCTCCTTATGGATAAAGTTGCAGATTCTTATTTACACTGATTTTGAATTAACAGGCCATTTAATGAACCTCTATCTTAAAATCAGAATAAATATTTTATACTCCATGTTCAATACTGCGAGTATTACTCACTGTAGAATGGTGGGAAAACAGACTTGGTTGAATATCCTAAATATCCCAATGAAATATCTGTTAGTACCCCTGGGAGGGAGACAACCTACAATTACAGGATGGTCACTTTGTTGAGGACTTCAAAAAAATTAATTTTAATTCAATAAATTATGTTACCTTTATTTCATGCACTTTTCCCAGAATTATTGTTTGGGGTTTTGTTTGTTTGTTTAATTTTTTAAAAAATTTTGCCTGCCCCAAATCAAGGCCTTGTTTCAGAAATGGGCTTTAAATCATGCTCTGCCTTTTAAATCTAGCGTGGATCTCTATAAATAAAAGTTGATCTCCCTCAGTATCAAACTCCCAGCAAATCCGCATTATTGGCTGGAGTTTAAAACAAATCCGTTTATCCCAGCGCCCTCTGCTGCTCGCTGAGCTCATGGAAAGGCAGATTTCCAAGTTCTGGCAAAATCCAGGCTTTTTGAATGTGTTTGGTACCTTTTCCTCCAAATCAGCTTTTTTTTTTTTTTCTCTCCTGATATTTTTCTTCTGTATATTCTCACATGAATTTCAGAAATCAGTATTTTCTATTAAAAGGCTTACTTTTAATTATAAAGTTTTTAATTTGTATTGCAGGTATCTTGAAATTTACTTCCAGCCTACTAAAGGATTTACAAAATCATTTCTTTTGTGAGCACTTTGGACCTCTTTTTTTTTGTGAATAATACCAAGACTCTTTACTTAAAAACTTAAAACTTTCCGTAATGTTTGCTGGTAAATCTGTTTCCTGCTAGATCTCCAGACATAACCAGAGTTTTCATGGAATCATACAATGGCAGGTTGATAGAATAATTTGGATTAGAGAGAGATTTTAAAGGCCATCTAGTCCAACCCTCTGCCATAAGCAGGGACATCTTCAACTGTGTCAGGTTGCTCCAAGCCCTGTGCAACCTGACCTTGAGTGTTTCCAGAAATGAGGCATCCATCACCTCTCCGGGTAACCTGCGCCAGTGTTTCACCATCCTTGTTGAAAAATTCCTTCATTATATCTACACCAAATCCATCTTTTTTTTCAGTTTACAACCCTTGCTCTGTCATTACAAGCCCTGCTAAAAATTTTTTCCACATCATTTTACATTTTCCTGGACCCACCAGTGCTTTCTTCAAGGAAAGGCATCACCAAACCCAGCAGCAAGAAATATTCCTAGAGCAGCTTTTAACAAGACAGGAAAGCTCAGCCACACATGTTGAACCCTTATGAGGTTGACCCCAGACTGTTTGCCACATTTCACACCCCAGGTCCCTCAGTCATTCCTCACAGGACAGGTTCTCTACATCTTTCACCAGCTTCATCTCCCTACTCTGGACCCCTTCCAGCATCTTTTTTTTAGTGAGGGGCCCAAAACTGAAGATACTGATTTTGTCTAATTGTGATAAAAAATGAGCTCAAATGTCACTCACTTGTGTCTGGTGCCCATTTAGCAACCAATTTTTCATGTCAGGAACCCCAGCTGGTCTACGTGGACCCTCACATTGATGGGTCATGTCCAGCTTCTCCCAGACCAAGCCTCACACAGTCTGTGGGCTCTTTGGAAAATGGAGCCCCTCCAAGAGTTTCTGCATTACTGCACTGAGGAGAACTCTTGTATCCAAGATTAATTTTGTTTGCAATCCATGTGTTTTATCCCTCTGTACTGCCTGGGTATTTTTCCCACAAGAAATCCAGGTACACGATGCCAGCAAAGACCCTGCCCTTGGGGCAATGTGGAGTGGGAGGCAGGTTTGGCATCCCCTCTTCAGAACTGTTCTACAGACCCCAAACCCTCTGGAGCTGAAACAACAATCAGATCTCCCAGGTTAAAAAGGAAGAACATTTCAAGCCTTTTTTTCTCATTCCACTATCCTTTAACCTTTATTTTGATCTGGTGTGGGTACTCAGCTCAGGTTGAGTGAACTTCAGAAGTGCTTGGCTGCCTAAGACAGGGAGCTCAAAGCCTTGCTCAAGTGGGACTGCCCTGCCAGATGAGCTGGATTGCCCACGTTGTTACCTTGAGTTTCCCTGTCTTAGGACCAAAAGCTCTTTGAACAGGAACACTGAGTGCCAACTTCACAGCATTCCATGACCAGCAGGAAAAGCAGGAGTTGGGTGAATAGGAGGGAGCTTCTATCAAACTGAAGACTTTATGTGTGATCTACCACTGGATGATTTATCCCTTGGAACACGAAGGGGAGGCTGGGAAGTCTCAAGAGCTGCTGTCATTGCTGCATGGTTATCCTTCATCTCCACATTCACCTTTTGAAAGGGAATTAATCCTTTCTAAACCTTCCTTCTAGAAGCCAAATAAAACACGTGGAAAAGTTGCCGAACTTGTTTCCTAGAAAATTTGAAATAAGTCATATCAGGTTATCTTTCATTTTTCTCAGCTGGGATATGGACCATCACTGAAATTAGCTTGTGTATCTGAATAAAGCATATCCTTTTTATTTCTATATTTTTCCCATTCCTAAACAACCCCCCTATACCTAAATAGAGTCACAAAATCAAGAATGGGCAAACTGCACCCATTTAAGGGAGGTCTTAGTTTCAGTGAATATTTAAAATGTCAGGAAGTTAGGAGATTCCATTTTTATTAATTTAATTTAGTTCAGCTATACTTATGTGGATACAAAGCGTTTGTATGTGATTTAGCCAAAAAACAATATTTAGATTATATTTATGTGAGGAAATACACTTTTTCCATTTTAGGATGTAGGCAGCAGAGTAAATTATATATTTAAATTTCATGTCAGGAGAGAGTTAAACAGTTTTAAGGGAAGAGAAGAAAAATTAAGACCTGGCCCATTATCTGTTTTGAGAATATAACTCTTGTTCCTCCAGTATCACTCCCAGCCCCGCTGCTTTTTAATTTCTCCACTCTCTTGACTTGCTTTCTTGCAATAGGCACTCAGAAAATATGACCATAGGCAATGCTTTAGGGAGAGAAAATGTTCTGGGTACATGAAAGAAGACACAGCAAAGTCACCAAACTGCATCTATAGGGGAAATGCATTTCAGGCTCCCAAAATTGCTCATAATGTATCTGGAGCTGCACCATTCCCTGGATTCTCCCTTCAGGTTGTTCATATACTGCACTGGGGCTTTCAGGGAGTTTAGCCCAAGTAACAGAGGGGGTTTAGGTCCCTTCCCTTCCCTTCCCTTCCCTTCCCTTCCCTTCCCTTCCCTTCCCTTCCCTTCCC
>VXBQ01004468.1:708913-761413 GCA_013400175.1 Phainopepla nitens
TTCCCTTCCCATCTGACAAGGAACATTTCTGGTTACTCAATTTTCCTATTCCTCAGAATTTCACAGGATCCTGACATGGTTTTGGCTCATATCAGAAATGTCAGGCAGCTTCCAGGCACAGTTTGGAGGGCAGGAAAGACCAGACACTGTTCCCAGGAGTCTGAATCAATGTGATCACCTTGATTTAAAGTCCATTCAGTCACTTAAACTTTATTAATATGGATAAAAACTACTCTGTGCTAGTTAAGTCATGGCAAATAATTCAGATATAGCCTAAAAAATTAAGCACAAACTTATTTGATTTAGGTTAACTGCATCCTTGCTGCTTTCTATGCAATATTCATTCTAATGATAGAACATGATATTAATATTAATATAAACATGCAATTTAGAGTTGTAATCCTAAGGTAATTGTATATCATTGCTTTCATATTATAAATGCAGAAAAACAATAAAAGTCAATGTTTCCTGCCTAACAGGCATAAGAATGCGCAAGTGTAAATGAATAATTTTAACAATTCTGAAATTAAACATTTTATTCTCCACTCTCAAAATGAGAAATTTGAAAATTCAAATTTTAGCTTTTCTCCCACTCCTAGTTGTGAAATGAACATCTAATGATTTGATTTGGCTACCAGAAGAGAACTTGCAATGTAAAAAATATGAAAATCTGGACTTTGATAAATAGATTTGTTTATGGAGTTTCAGAATACTTTCCTAAAGATGTAATGACAGTTCTCCTTAAAAAAATGGCTCTCAGAATTGCTGTTCCATTTTGACAATATTGGTCTTTGTTATTAAGGTTCATCATGGTCAATTTTTTTCTCCAACAAGGCAATCACACGTGTTTTCGGGGCTCACTTTTTTCCCAGGAGCTTTAAACTGAGTTTTCTCACATGCTGGTATCACAAGAGCAGTGCCAGAGTTCCCTGAATAACCAATCCTGTTTCAGTCTTTTTTTTTTTTTTTTTTTTAAATAAAGCTGCTCTTGTAATTAGTGTTGATTATGAGTTAATGATGGATCTGTAAAACTTTGGTGAAAATATAAACCAGAAATACTCTTAAAAGCATATGGGGTATAACTGAGGGGACCTTAATCAGTGCAGTGGAGAGGGGGACCAGAGTTCAGGAGAATGCTTCCCTTCCCCATCCCTACTTGGATTGCTCCTGTGTCCTTGTCTACACCAATTTCTTTACTGAAACTCAATTTTGATTTGCCTTGCTCATTGTTAATCATCATTTATAGAATCACAGAATCCCAGAAGAGTTTGGGTTGGGAGGGACCTTAAAAACCATCTCATTCCAACCCCCTGCCATGGCAGGAACACCTTCCACCACTGCAGGTTGTTCCAAGCCCTGTCCAACCTGGCCCTGAACACAATTAACCAAAACCAACTTGATCACATCCCAGAGGCAGGAACATCAGGAAGATGCCTGGCTGACAAAAAATAAAAGGGATCAATGTTGCAGCACCAAGAACAACATCCAGCAAAGTTCCCTGTAATGTCAAAATTCCTTATGCTGTGTAGGATCTCCTGTGCAAATGAAGGGTGCTGCTGTTTGGTCAGCTTCTCTCATTCCCTAGGGGTTTCCATTTGAGCACCCTTTGAATATGGAATTAGTCTAAAGTAGAGCAGCAAATCTATTTTGTGCAAGTCATGAAAATAGCCACAAGATAGACCAGGAACGGTGGGATGATCACAGCTTTGTGGAAACAAAAGCTGCAATTGCTCAGTTAATGTAACTCTTGCAGAACACAAGCCAGAAAACCTGCATGGAACAACTGTTGGATGAGCCACAGTGTTCCTGCAGAAACATTAATAATAACACTTCTTGATTTTACTTTTTAAGGCCATGGACATAAAATCTTTGCCTAATTTAATAAATTGTTCCTTTCTTAATCACTACATCTGATAAAGATATAAATCTGTTTTCTATTCAGGGTTTTATTGAAACTGAATCCTTGAACAGTAAAATTTTTTGATAGGGTGTATCTGTTAACTCTTGCAGTTCCCTGTATCACCTTGCTGTTAAGATGAATAAATTAGGCTTGTTTTGTCTTTCATTATATATACATGCTCTTATACTTCACAGAATCACAGAATGTCTGAAGCTGGAAGGGACCTCTGGAGGCCATCTGGCTCATCCTCCCTGCTCAATCAGGGCCACCAAGCCCTGGTACCCAGGACTACATCTTCTGACCAAGCCAGATGACTTCTAATAGCTCCAGGGAGGGAAGTCCACAACCTTCCTGGGCAACCTGTGCCAGTGCTTGGCCACCTTTAAAATCAAAATTTGTTTCCTGCTGTTCAGAGGAACCTCCTGTGTATCAGTGGGTGCACTTGGCTTCTGGTCCTTTCACTGGACACCACTGAGAGGAGCCTGGCTTTGTTCTCTTTGCATTCTCCTTCAGGGATTTAGGTACATGGATAAAATTCCCCTTGAGCTTTCTCTTCTTAAGGCTAACCTGTCACAGCTTCCTCAGCCTTTCCCCATGAGAGATGCTCCAGAATTTTAATCACCTCAGGGGTCCTTTGCTGGACTCTCTGCAGTCTGTCCCTGTCCCTCTGGCACTGAGAAGCCTTGAACTGGACACAGCTGTGAGCTCACCAGTGCTGAGCAGAGGGGAGTGATCTCCCAGCTGCTTCCACCACTGCCAGTGCAGCCCAGGACACCACTTCACCACCTTGGTGAGAAGGACACACTGCTGGCTCACACCCAGCTTGGTGTCCACCTGGAGCCCAGGTATTTTCTGTAAAGAGTCAGACAGTGTTTTGGTGACACCAGGGATGCCACATCACTTTATTCAGTTCACCAACAGCTTTATGAAAGGGATGTGTCAGAAACAGAGCTTCATATTCCATGTGCTGTTGCATCATAACTGTGACAGGTGCAGCATGACCTTTATGAATAGGTACATTATATCCTTTTGTTTAGTCAGACACAAGACACTTGGCCTTCTGCCCTCAAGTTCAAGCTCATGCTGGTGGATCATCCCCTACAACCAAAAATTTCCTTTCAGAGCGTCTGCTTTCCAGAGCAGACTCCACCATTTCACAGGGAAAAAAAACACATTTTCTTCTAAGATGTAGAAATTCCTTTTTCATCTTTTAATGAGTTGATTACTGAAATCCAGCTTGTTGAACAATCCAGATCATGGTACATTTTTCCTCTTAACCAGTTTTTCTGCAATCTCTCTGTCAAATTACAAACATCATCATCAATGATATTATTTATTCTCATCAATGAGAATATAAAAAATTGTCATGGCAGGAATTGAAACTTGAAACTCTTTTAGGAATTTATATTAACATTATTCTCTCTTTTTCACCCATTTCTGTATCAAATAGATTTATATACATTTTACGGCATTTAGTATTTTGATGGATTGTTATATTTGCAGTCAACATCCTTGTGGTTGCAAGTTAAATGTGCTCTAGAACTTGATCAGATTTGTCATCTCATTGAAAGGAAGAAAAATGACAGCATTTGTTTTCTATAAACCCATATTGATTAGTGTTAATTGCATGATCCTCCTTTAATTTTTTTATTAATTGAGTCCTCAGTCAGATAATTCATTAGTGGGAACAGAACTGATGCCAGACTGTTAAGTATCTAATTATGTGGATTTTTCTGTTCATATTTTGAAAATTTTAGCAACAAATTAACTTCTATGCTTCACGAAGTTATAAAAAAAAAATTATTTTCCAGACAGCTGATCATTTCTTTGAAAGCTCCCCAAGTTGTCATATTGTAAGATATTGTACAAACACAGATGAAATTATTTCTTGGTTTTTATCCATTGCATTTGTTTTCTTCTTTCGAGGCACTTGTTAATAATTGTTGTGAGAGGTTACAGGACCTGCTGCTCTGGTTTAATTATTGCACTAGACTGATCCCTGCTATTAAAATCTTCTCTCTCCCTTTTTTCTCCTCCTTGAAATTTCACAAACCGGGAAATAGTGGTTTTCCATGATTTCAGATGGAGTGTAGCAAAATAAACCCTTCATGTGTCAGATGTAAGAAAAACAAAAATCACCTGAAAAAGCCTGAAACATTTCCACCCCCTGCACCACATTGTCCCTTCAACATGGGTGTGAAATCAGAACAATTGCTTATAATGATCTGACAGATTCTCTGCAGAGCAGAAACTGAAATTCAGGGAACAAAATAAAACCCTTGTGTGGATAACACACACTTCTAAATGTAAACAGATAATGCACATTGAAATCAGATCAGTAATTTTATGTGGGCTTGTGTGTATTCCTCCCAGGAGCAGGCTGAGTGCTGCTCAGCTGTGTGGTGGACATACACTGCGCTTGTAGGACAGGTTTTTAGTGGGACAAGAGGTGTTTGGGAACAGCCACCTGGCTTTCAGGGGCTAAAGAAAATCCAGCTGTGTTGTCATTTCTGAGAATGAGAATTTTGGTGACTCATGAATGAATAATAGAACAGTAAATAGCTTGAGCATTGCTCTGCCATCTCCACTGATTTCCCGTACTCTTCTAATGCTAGATGAGCTCTTGGAAAAGTTTTGGCTTGGATAAACTAAGAGTCTCCCAAGCATGAAGAAAAAGGCGTAGCACATATCAGAGATCTTTCCTCTTGTGCAGTCTGGATGCAACCACCTCTTTTGAAGGGGAAAAGTCTTCAAATGCTGTTTTGCTTTTGTGAGGAATACAAGAAGTCCCATAGAATAAGGGGGGAAATATTGCTAATAAACAGAGCTGTCTGGAATTAATCCTGGCCCTGCTGAAGTCCATGGGGATTTTGTTATTGACTCAAGTAAAGGCTGAACAGGGTCATTAAGATAGCCCCAAGGTACTTGAGTACCAGAAATCAAAGATGTAGTGTGATATTGGAAAATAAAAGGAGTTATCACTCTTTTGGGCTATTCTGTAACTAGGTGAAAGGAGGAAACTAGGAGGTTCTCTTTGAACTGCTATTTAGAGGACATTGTTCTCCATGGTAAATAATAGGCACATTTTATCTAACCATCTTTAAATATTATTCAGTGAATCAGACTTTTGTTTGTCATCCCAAGAATCATTAGACAGGCTCTAACATTAGAAGAAAGCTTTAGCATTTTGGGATATAAACAGACTGTTTATTATTATTATTATTATTATTATTATTATTATTATTATTATTATTATTATTATTATTATTATTATTATTATTATTATTANTACTATAATTTGAATAATATAGTCATTTATTTTGTCTACAGAGTGTGACTTTTACTTTGATCCTGGGGTCATTCAGCAGCTACAGTCAATGCAGCCTTTCACGTTGGAGGCTGGCAATGTTCACCTCACCGTTGTTTCCTCTGATCCTGACAAGCCTCTCTGAATTATGGGGCTGACAGATATGACACAGGAGCTGCAGGAGATCCACGTCATAATTCTGTAACACTTATTTCAACATCATGAAATGAAAAATGCACCTTACTCCAAAAGCTAATTTGTGATTGACTTCTTTTGGCTAAGGCTCCATCTTTGGCTCTCTCCCCACACGTCCTTGTTGATAGTTGCTGTGGCACGTTTGTCTGGTCTGAATTATGTGCAGATATTTTATGGAATGTTTTTAATGACCTTCCTGAGGCAGGCTGTCTTTACTGCACTTTGCACAAAGTTTAAGATGATCTGTGTGTCAGAAGTGACTGATAGGAACGTTTTATGTAGTGAAACATAATCAGAAGCAGCTAAGTGGCAAGGAGCTGCTTATGAAAGCTGAGGTTACAAACTCCTGAGAAAGGCTACCCAGAAGTTACTAACAGCAGCTGAGACTGAAAAGTCAAAATCCATCTATCTTCTATCACAATTGAATGAGGTGCAGCTTAAGTTTTGGCAGGCAATTAACAACTAAAAAAAAATGCAAAGCAGAAACGTACTAATAAATAAAGACTAAAATATATTCACTGCCCCAAATATTGGTTTTGCTGATTGAAATAGCTGGAAGAGTACATAGACCATCCAGCCTTGCTGCCTGTGTGTCTTGTCCCCTGACATCACATATCAGGGAACTTACCACATCCTTGGTTATGTGGTGGAAACACCTTTACAGCAGTCTAGGGATCAATTCCCTGTCTGGTTTCCAGCTGAAGTTTAATTGCAGACGTGTGGCCATGCTGTAACAGTTGGCCTCAGGACCAGAGATCAATCTGTTTAGAAACACTAATGAAAAAGAAAACAAAACTGCAAAAAACCAAACCAACTAATAAACCAAATTATTCAAAACTTCATCTGTGACTGCTTGGTTTCCCACTGGTGTAGTCTTTTTGTGAGCCTGTTGGTTTCCATGAGGAATATCCTTCCTATGCTCATTCTTGCTTGTCTATGCAGTGGCCATTTTTGAGGTGCTCTCATTCTTCTTTTTCCCAAGACAACAACCCTGAGTCAACTCAGCAGGTTAATAACAGTGCAGAATCTGGACCAGGGGCTGTAACACCAGCAAAGTGACTGGAATTGGAAAAACTGTCTGGTGTGGTGGATGAATTGAACCTGAAAAACTGGAGGACAGGATGGACAACAGATAAGGTTGCTGCAACTCTTTCTTCAATGGCACTAGTTTCAGCCCTGAGATGAACTAGTGGTGATTAGAAGTTTCTCTCATTTAATTTTAACTGAAGGTAAGATCAGTGTGGGGTTTCTCCCTTTCTACTTAAAAGTTAGGTGTTTAATCAAACCAAGCTTCCTCAGGAGTCAATGGAGTTGCTCTAACCTACCTGTCTAAATTTATACCTGACTTCTGTGTCTCAAATTAGAGACCTGTGCAAAGCTGTGCTTTTGTTTAGGGGTTCAGTGAAAGGCAGATTGAATGGAGTTAAAAACTAATTGTATGGTAACAATGAAAAGCAGGCAAAGGCCAGTGGTAAGTCTCAATTCATTTTGCTGCAAAAGTAAAAGAGTAGGTCCACAAAAACTTCTTCTGCCACCACAGCGTACTTGGCTTGTTAATCAGGCATGAAAGCCTTTTTTTTTTTTTTGTACTCAAAACAGTTGATGTCACCACAAGCATATTTCCCCAAAGCAATTTTCAAAAGTGGTTTTGCCACACAGGATTTCTGGTTTCTGTTTTAATTGGTAGGAATAAAGGGGGAGAAACATAAACTTTTAATGTGAATCAAAAATCATCGTTTTAAAGCTGTTTTTCTCATACACCCATCCACAGGTCATTGTGCAAGATTTTAATTTGTTTGCTCATTTTTTATTTTTATTTTCACATCATAGGCAATTTTCAAGAGAAAGGTATCCCACTCATTTCTCAGATCCAAATTTGACAAATAAGGACATAATATCTTGGCACACTTCCAGCAGTTTATTCACAGAGCATCCAGGTCCACTAACATGCTCTCTACTGGCCATTCCTATTTTTTTTGTGCAGTTTTATTACTAGCTTCACACTGCATGTTAACTGGCAAAGGTTCAGTGCTTTGATAACACCTTAATTTATCTGACCATAATGATGGCCCAGAGTGGTTCATCAATATTTGTGTTAAATGCATTAATTAATTAATTTAAAAAAAAACCACATGTGAAAACTAGATAGCTCTGGGTGATAGCAGTAATGGAATCAACTTCCTGCATCACATGCCCAGTCTAAGACTCTGGATCACAGAATCACAGCATCATTAACGTTGGAAAAGACCTTTAAGATCATCAAGTCCAACCAGCACTGCCACATTCACCTCTAAACCATGTCCTCAAGTGACACTTCCACGTGTGATTTTCCCCATGTCCCTGGGCAGCCTGTTGCAATGCTTTACAACACTTTCCATGATGAAAGCTTTCTAAATATCTAATCTAAATATCCCCTGGTGCAACTGGAAGCCATTTCTTCTCTTCCTGTCACGTTACCTGGGAGAAGAGACTGACAGCCGCTGACTACTGCCTTATTTCAGATAGTTGTAGGGACCAATAAAGTCTTTCCTCAGCTTCCTTTTTCCAGATTGAGATGAAGGTGAGGGCCTCTGAACCAAAATATTATTACTATGCATACAGATAGACAAATGCAAGGTACATTTATTCTTGCTGAGAGATGATGCTCAGCACCATTCCAGGTTTCCTTGAGAATCCAAAGTATACACAAGAGATTGACGGCTACAGTGAAGCTGTAAGACCCTGATCCTTCTAGAGAAGCAGTGGGAATCAGACAGGATAGACAGGGCCAGCCTCCAAATCTTGACATTTTGAGTTGCTTCAGGAGCTGCATTTATACATCACTAATTCAAATATCTTTCCATTAAAAAACTCCACAACATAAACTCTGCCCAGAGAAAAATGCCCTTTCCATTAAGGCTTGAATTTCCCCTTAATTTCTTATCCATGTTCTTTCATGGGAAGGTGAACCTGAGCAGAGTTTAAGAGGTTAGATTTGGTTAGATTAGGCTTTTGGTCCCTGCCTAGAAATGAAACTATACTTTCCAGCAAAGTATAAACACCTAGCTCTTATAACAAGTGGGAGCTCTGCTGTTGAAACAAAGGATAATATTACCATGCATACTTGAACAACTCTGCTAATTCTTGGAGTTCAGGACACTCAGTATTTTACAGATTTGATCCTTACTTACTTGGAATGAAAATTTGCCAAGTTCTCTGTATGCAGTTTGCATATAAAATCTGATAGAGATTAATTTTTTTCTACTACTTCTTTTCCTTTTCATCTTCCTGTATGGTGCACTGTCTACAACTTAGAGGCTACTTTTGCACATTGACTTGTACTTTAGCACTGCACCTCTGCAAATCTCAGTGGAATTGTCTTCTTTTTGTTTTAATGGATTGAGTGGAAAAATTAACACACCAAAGTGAAGAGAGATAGGAAAGGCAGCCTCTCAGGTGATTGTGTTTAAAATACTGATGAATTTGTCACAGTTGCATTTCCTCTGATTTTGGAGAAAAGCACATACAGAATTGATTAAAGGTATTCACTTTAACACCTGGGGAATTCTATTTTCTAGAAGATTACAGGGGTAATATTAATTATTGAGGGTTTGTTTGTTAGGGAACAGAGGTGATAGTTGGATAAAATAATAGTTGGATAAAATGAATTTAAATATGTGAGACCTTCCTCCCTACACATTTCCTTTTCTACCTGAAACTCTGCCACTAAAAGTTTCTGCCACTACAGCTTTGCCCTTGGTGTGCTGTCTAGAATTGCTCAGAAAGTCAGTTCTGAAAGAGGCACTGAAACAACACAGAATGGAAGATTGTCATCAAGTTCCCAAACAGTTTTGAATATGTATGTCTATAAAATTGCTGTTAAAACCACGTAATTTTGCTTTTTTAATTTTAATTTTTACTTAAAATTTTTAGACCCATTGTTTTTGGAAAGTTTGGCTAAACCTCTGAGCTAGAGTTGCTTTAAGTCCTACTTGATAGAGGATATTATTTACATCTAAAGACTTTTTTTTTTTACTGTTATTTCTGCCTAGAAAGAGTCAAGCTTTGTGCCGCAATATTGCAATCAAAATCTCGAGTGGGAGCAGTGGCAGTTAGCCCAGACCCTTGGCTGAAGTAGGATTTGGAAATGAACTGCTGTAAATTTTCAGGGAGAAGATCAAATAATTCGATTGAGGCTGTGGGGATGAGGATTTGATTGCCAGCATTGTCACAACCTTTCCACATAGTTATGGGAAAAGCACATCTGGGGGCCTCTAAATATTAAATATCAAGGGTTAGCAAGTTTCCTAGGGTGCATCCTTTATGAGTTAATAGACATGAGGACTCTTTCTGCTTTTCCTAACCTAATCTACCACTTATCTAATGTAAATCATCCCAACCAGTTTGGATTCCTGCTTTAGGACAATATGAATTGCCTTGCATTAGATCTTTCTCTTTACACAAAAACATTAAATCTGTTTAACTGATTCTAGACCAGATAATTATTTAACATAGTCACTTTTAGGTGGGATAAATCCCAACTTTAATCTCTGTATAAACTAATTTCCTTGCTGTAATTTCAGAATATTTTTATCATTTTTCTGCTTTGTATGTCTTACCTGTTGGATGAAAATTCTAGGTCTTGTAATGTCATAGATCTGGTTCCTGGTCAAGTCTGATAATCTTTATTCAGAGATGGAAATTATTTTGAAGCACTAGGCAGATCAGGGTTAAATCAACATAGATTTTATTGCCGTGAAATGTTTGATCAAATGTGGTCATTATCTTCATAGACTCATGTAAAACAGGTAGCTTGTATAGGAAATAGAAATATAAAAGATTATGTTTTTCACCACTGAATTATAAATTAAATTAAGTGGAAGGAAAAGAACCAAAACTCCAAAGCAATAAATAGGACATTGTTTGTTGGTGACCAAGTGCGCACTCACATTTAAATACAATCACAACAGCTGCTGTACAGAACAGAATTAATTGTACAAAATAAAGAAAAGAATAGCAATAAAAAAGATCAGACCCTCCAAATGACCTTCACCTGGCAAAGGAAAATGACTTTACCTTCCTCCCTCATTCCCCACACAGCTGTATGTGAATTCTTGTTAAATCTGTAATGAGGGCAGAGGCAAAGGATACTTTCATACAGTTTCTGTATAATTTATTGATTCTTCCTTGAGTTGCAGGCTTGTGTCTTCTAATAATGCTATTTCTTCTTGTCCTTAGAAATAAAGAATCAGAGCAGCAGAACTATTTCTCTAAAGGATAAATGAAAGTCAAATGACCTTGGAATTCACCAGCAGCCCTTTTGGGTACCTAAGATATCTAAGACCAAAATTGCTTCTTGGTAGTAGGAAACAAACAAACAAACAAACAAAAAATAGCAGGTAGAGATTGCAAAGTTAAAACTGGCTCTTAGGACAATAAACAGCCCTCCTTGAGCCTGGCTGCAAAATTGTGAGCTGCGCCTGTGCCACTGAGTCACGTCCAAAGGAAGAGATGAACTGGGGAAATATTTACACAGAGCTCCAGGATTTGGAAGGACTATACATTGTGCCTGCTTTGTAGCAGATTTTTCTGGTTTTAGGAAAAGTCAAAGAGAAGCTTCAAAGAGCAGATTCCATGTTGATTTGGAGAGCTGAAGTCTTTTCCCAACAAATGTTGGTGTTCATCTTTAAAAAGGAAGCAAAGGAAAGGTCTAAATTCACCCCTTCTGCCAGTTCTCCAAGGCAACAGAATGACACCTAGAAGGAGTTAGGGTTAAAGATGGCAGCACGAAGGACAGAGTTCTTGACAGTCTTCAGTTGTAGGTGGCAGAGCCATCACTGCTTGTCTGTGGTTCCTTCCCCTTAACAGGCCATGTGAACTCTGTTCCAGGTCTCATCATCTGATAAAACTCTCCCTTTCCTACATTACCTGTCTGTCATGTAGTGGTGATAAATGAGGGCTGTGTGAACAGAGAACCAAATCTCAGGGCAGAGGTGAGAATGTTTCTCCTACTCTGCCAGACTCATCTTCTAAGCTTAGTCAGCACAAGAGCTGTTTGTACTCATGGTGAGTAACACCTTGCTCTAGAAAAATAAGTTTGCAGTTAGTCAGTGTGTTGGCTCCGGGAGTAATTTGCTAATAAATCCAAGAGTTAGAAGCTGCTCTTTGTGAGCCAAATGTGCCAGGACTTAGGATAAGGAGTAAATTCAGGGACCTACTTAAAATATTTTGAGATTGGTGGTGGGAAAGGTGTAACTAATACAGAGCTGAGCAATGGGCTAAAACACAACAAGATCCAACTACTCAGACAGCACCTGGATTATGAATCAATTTTTGGGGTACAACCATCATGACTCATTGTCCTGGCCATGAAACTTTTCAGACTTTTCTCTACTCCTTTGATGGTTTCAGCATTGAATAAACACTTCCATAATCTCTTAAAGGAAGATTCTTTTTTCCCTTTTTCTGGTCAGATAAATCTCCAAGTCAAAGAGGTACAAGTATACTTCAATCTGACACCAGACAGCACGCACTAACTTCAAATCATGAACTTCTTTCAGGTTTATCTATGTGTTTATTTATGTGTTTTGAGATGGCAATGTTTCCACAGAGACAAGGATAAAGAAAATAATAAAACCCCCAAAAATACAACATGGGAACATAGGCATGTTCCCATGGACAGCATGGGAAGGAAAGTGGATGAGAACCTAGGCTGAGATTTTAATAAGAACATCAGTGAAATTCATGGCTTAAAACCTCACTGAAAGTTCCAATGTCAAAAAGTAAAGGCATTTTGACACCAAACTGCTCAGATAGCTAGTTCAGTAGAAAAGGTAGTGATAATTATTGTTTGCTCAACAAAATTATTAAGCACAATTAAAAATAAAAAATAGAGAGTCTGTCAATGTCAGCAAACTTGCAGCCACATTTTAAAAAGAATTTTGCTTTAAAAATGTGCTAATGTACTACGGGAAAAATCAGAATGCTTAACATGGAAATAGAAACAACTTCTTAATAGCAAGAACATATAACAATTCAATCAGGTTGAATCAGATCTATATGGACCATTAACAAAAATATACAGAGGGCATTAAGCCAAAAACTGGAAGTTCTGGGGCTTGAAGTGTGCTCCAATTAATACTAATAGATCAAAGGGTAATCCAGGCCAAAAATAATCTGTTGCCTGCAGAGCAGTCACTCAGAGTGATTACCTAACAGCGAGAGACAAGTCTTGAAATAAATAATTGTTGGGACCTTGGACCATATCCTGAATAGGCAAATATTATATATAAAGCTGTATACATATGTCCTGGTTTAGGACAACACAGTATTTCCAATGTTAAGCATTTTAATTTGATGGTAATAAAATGCTGATTTCTCAACAGTTTCACAGATTTATTTGCCCAACCATTTATTCCTCCTTTTCCAAAAAAAGTTGATATTTTAGTGGAAAAAACTGAAAATAATACAAAAAAAATTTCCTCATATTTTTTGCCCAAACAAAATCTAATTTAAATTTATCCACACCTTGAAATAGAGGTTCAAATTAAATTTTTTACAGTATATATTTTACATATGTGGCAAATCTGCATATCTGACACAGTCAAACTTCTGATTTTTTCCTTTCCTCTCCCTCAGTTTGGGCAATAGAAAAAGCAGAATGAGTTTCCTTTTCACTTTTAATCATGGTTACCTACTTTCACACTCAAGTATTCCATGTTCTAGGACAGTTCCACAATGTTTCTGCTGAAGACAGCTCAACAAGACTGTTTATTTGTTTTTAGCATTTTTCCAGACGTACTGGCACAAATTCATTAAATTTAATGAAGTTAAATTTTTTGAGGCATTTATTTGATCTTGGTGTGTTAAAAACATGGAGTCCCATGGAGATACACCTGTTTCCCTCAATGCAGTATGGTGACAGGACAGCACTAAAGCAGGTATCTGAGTTATACACCTGCCCTGAGCAAGGACAAATCTGGGCAAAAGCATAGGATTTTTTCCCCTAGATTTCTTTAAATAAACAGTCAGGGACTCCTTAATTTCTAGAGTGTTTTCTCACGGTGATGGCAATATCCTTACCGACCTCGAGAGGAACAGCATCATGCCATCATGACTCTACTGCCTTCCATAATTTGAAAGGTGAGAGTGGTCTTGTTAATTCAGTTTGATTCCTTGCATCTCGCTCTAAACACCTCAGCTATTTATTGCAGTCTCTAGGTTTAGTTCAAACTCATTATCCAAGGTATAATACATGCTAACAACTTCTGGAAAGTGCAAATGTGTGTGAGAGATTTTATCACCTACAGTGCTGTCTCTGGGATCCTCCAGCTCCTCCTCCAGGTGAGTCCAGTTCTCCTAAAGGTTTCCTGTCATAATTGTCAATGCTCTGTGGCTGTCTTGGATACCTAAAACATCTCAAATGGCTCTAAACATTTACACATGGACAACTATGTTTTTTCCTACTACAGAAAGAGTTGAATTGTCCCTTGGATGAAAAGGCCTGGTTCTGCTGATCTTAAATAGGGTTTAGATGGACAACACCACGCCCTCCCAGTAACACCATTCCTTCCTAACTTTCTCAATATGGTGATGTCAGAGAAACAAGAAAAATAATGGAATAAAAATCTTGAAGAAGGAGTGAGAATGTGACTGGAAAACGTCCCTAGACTCAAAGTCTTGAGCTCAAACTATATCTCCCATGTTTTCTATGTGAGGATGTGTAGTAGGTAGTAAAGTAATATTTCAAAAGTATATTAGCAAGGTTATTACCACTCAGCTGCTGTGGACTAAGCCAATCTGTCTTGTCATTTTGTTTTTATTTTATTTCCAGTGAGTGGATTCTGTTAGACCTCTGCTCCTCAGCTAGATTTATAAAGACAATAAAGCTGCAGAAACAAGCTGTTGAAGAAAAGAAAGCATCATAAAATCAAGGCAACACAAAAGGTGACTCCAGTTGCCTGCGTTGACTGTGTTGAACAGAGACCCAGGTATGGCAGAGTGCTGTGGGACCAGGGGCTGAGAAAACAGAGGACAGAAGCCCATGCTGTCATTTAAACTGAAGTTCACAGAGGGATCAGGGCTCTTACTGAGACTATCAAGGTTTGTTTTCCTTTTAGTCTGCCATGCTCTTTTCACAAGAGACACCATGGCTGCTGCTTGGATGCTGAGGACAGATTCCCAACAGGTTCTGGCCTTATTCCAGTGCAGCTTTATTGTACATTCCCATGTAGAGGACAGTTCATTCGTCCCATGACCCAAGAATTCCTCTTTTGCCAGATTTCCATACTGTTTTCCCAGTGGTGAGTAGATCAGGCATTTCCGATGGACCAGAGGAAGCCCTTCTTTCAATCTATCCAGCACACAAGCAAAGTCAGGATGCTGGAACTGCGTGTCCCACAACCCATGCACTGACCCTAACTCTGCTGCCGGAGAAGAAAGTGCTTCGAATTCTATGTGCCACCTCAGCCAAGTCCAGAAGTGCTTATAAAAAACAGTGTTAGTGTATCATTCAGAACAATCAAATACTACGTGCACAAAAAAGCAGTTTAGAGCAACATAAATTTTAAAAAAGTGACAATTTCATCACACAATTACTGTACACTGCTGTTCTTAGGGTTGAATACTTTCCTCTCGCACGCTCTCTCTTTCTCTCTGTTTTAATCTTTCTTTTTTATTTTCTTTTTATTTTCTTTTTTTACTATTTTTTTCCTTTTCTCCCCCCCTCTTTTTTTTTTTTTTTGGATTTGGTCCACTGGAGATAAATTGCCCTCAATGATATATATATTTAAAAAAAATATCAGCAGCAAGACTCTCTCGAAATAGATTCTGTTTGATGTAGCTAGTCTGTCTTTTCTGTTTTGCCCTCTTTCACAGCAGCCTCTGAAGTTTTCCGCAGGGGGGCTTTCTCCGAGTTGGCGTGTCCTTGGCCGGATTCCGCCGCTCCTCCGTTTTTGTGCGATGTGTGCTTTTCCAAGTAGTTCAGCATTTCACTGAGAACAGTTTGGAAAGTGCTTAGGGCAGCACATATTGCAGGAGTTCCAAAACCATGAGTGATCAAACTACAAAAGGGAAAGAGACAGAAATAAAAAAAAAAAAGAAAAAGGGAAAGAAATACACATGCACACATAAATATCAGTGCACTCACAAACACTGAGGAGTTTACAGTACACTCATTTTGCTATAGTGAAATTCAAGATTTTGCTCCTTAAACTATTTATTACCTGTGGGAGAAACAGAAAAGAAAGGCATGGAGCCAAAGAGCAGACTGCATACAGCTTCAAAGGTTGTTTTTGGTGGAGCCTCAGCTCTAAAACACCATGGGACAGATTCACAGCAAGTGCAGACTGACACAGGGCTGTTGACTTCACAGAAGCCAAGACAGAATCCATGTCCTCAGCTCTCCAGCACTGCAAATTTTCCAGTGTCATAAAGTCTGGTTCTCCCTTCTTGAGTAAATAAAAGAAATTCTGTGTGATTTATTTACAATTCTGGATCATACTTGGTTGACTTGATGATCTTGGAGGTCTTTTCCAACCTTAATGATTCTGTGATATGATAGCTCTTAAACGTGAGCTGGTTATTCTGCATGAAGATATGACTGTATCTGTACCAGGAAATTCAGCAAAGCCAAGGATACCATCTCCAACCCTCAGCACAATTGGCATGATTTGGCCATAGCCATGCTGCTAAACTCCTGGACCATCCAACAGAGTGACATCTGAAGTTCCTGTTGGGAATAGACCCTGGCCAATATCCTTGGCCACTACCCTTGCTCAAGTGATGAACAAAAAATGTTTCACATAGGGCTGGTTTAGCCAGGCTGAATTAATGAACGATCCTAATCAATTATTGGCCAAAAATAACACAGTTCTAATGATGTTTCCCTGGTAGTGTTGAATTTACTGGTATAGATTTTCCCTGTTGCATCTTTCGTCTAAACATCTAAATAAAGCGGTTTTTTAAACACTGAATTTTTATTTTCATTGTTCTTGGCTGCCATCTGTAGATCCAGAAGTGTGCAAGTTTCCCACAAGTCCCATCAATTGGATACCATCTCTGTGAAGATCACAGAATCCCAGAATGGTCTGGGTTTGAAGGATGTCATTCCATCCCCCTGCCATGGGCAGGGACACCTTCCACTGTCCCAGTTTGCTCCTTCCCCCCTGGCCTTGGACACTTCCAGGGATCCAGGGGCAGCCACACCTTCTCTGGGCAACCTGTGCCAGGGCCTCACCACCCTCACAGGGAGGAATTTCTTCCCAATATCCCATCTAACTCTGCCCTCTGTCAGTGGGAAGCCATTCCTTCTTTTCCTGTCACTCTATGCCCTTATCCAAAGTCCCTCTCCAGCTATCATGGGGCCTGTTAGGGTATTGAAAGGGGTTCCCCAGTGCCTTTTCTTCTCCAAGCTGAAAAATCCCAACCCTCTCAGCCTTTCCTTGTAGCAGAACTGCTCCAGCCCTCCAACCATCTTCATGGACTCCTCTGGACTTGCTCCAACAGCTCCATGTCTTTCCTGTGCTGAGGACTCCAGAGATGGATGCAAGACTGCAGGATGTCCCAACTGCCACAGGATATGGGATGTGCCACCAGAAACCAGATTTTAGGCAATTGACTTTGCTGCCATTTGCCTAAATATTATGTGTGCAGTATAAGATGATCATGAAAAGGCCAAAAAACCTAAAGTTATCATGGGCAACCCAGGTTGTTCTCCTGGTTACAATGATTCATTTTGATAAGTGGTGTGTGAAAACAAAAATCCCTGCCCTAATCCTCCAGATTTTTTGTTATCATTTACAAACATATACTAAAAGATTATTTCAAAGGTTGAAATGTCATTGAAATTTTCAAAAGTGATTTCAGTTATTTTAATCCCATTCAGAGAAGAAAAAAATATGGAAGGAACAGAAGCTAATTTTTGAGTTTGTGGGCATTTTTGAGAAATCAATATTTTATATTTGTTTGGGTGAGGAGAGAAGAAAACCCATACCACAGTGATTCTGACAAGGAAAAATTACTGTTTCCCATTCCCTGCTAGTTAAGATTTTGTCCCTACAGTGGCTCTCTGGTTGTCTTGGGCACCAGATCAGTAAACCCTGATCTGATGCAGAGACCCATGTGAGGGTCAGAAATAGGAATATTTCACTTCAGTGACCTGTCTCCTTTGCACTTTGGCTTCTCAGACTTTCCAGGTCTTTTAGAAAAAAGTGGAAATGTAGGGACTCAGGAGAAAGAGGTTATACAGGACATGGACAATAGGTAGGATGCTGTAAGTATCAAAAAAATCCACATGGAAAAGGCTTCAAGATATTTTTTTGGGCCACCTTTCTGTCTGCTAGACATAAGAAATCTATTTGATAGGAAAGCTGATATCTTAGGGAAGACACCTAAAATATGTGAATTTGAACAAAAATGAGTGCTCATTTTTGAAATGAACATATGGAAATATGTCTTCATTTCAGATTGGGAGTGGCATAGCCTTTTATAAAAGGTCTCCAAAAGGTTATTTACAAATAACTAGCATTTAGAATGTTTATCCATCAGTCTCTAGGCACTTTTCAAAGCAGGAATTTATATTTATCCCCAATTAGCAATGTGAGGAAAATGATAATTAAATATTTACAAGCAATATTTTGCAGACATCAATTAATAATACCACATAAAGTTTAGATGCTTTAAGTTTGAGCTTGTATCAATATCTAGATCTTTATAATTTAGCATTAAAAAGAGTTAAACATCCCTCAGTTTAATTTTATTTTCTTTTTAGGTATGTCTGACATACCAGAAATATAAAAATCATCATCATTGTAGGTCATGTTTTAAATAGCTGTAAAAACTAGACCAGCAGTTGCATATATATGAATATTTTAAGCCCTTTCAAGTCACTTTAGGAATCAGATGATTCAATGATTTTGTGTTGCATTTTATCATAATTTCTGGTCTTCAGAAGTCCAGAGAAATGAAAATATGATGGAGTTTGCAAAAACAGTAAGCAAGAAAAAGGAAACTAAAAGTATCATTACTAGTTATGTTACTGCATGATTTTTACACTTCCTGAATGATCTTCTGGGTCCTGATTTGGAGAGCTGACTATACCGAGCCACGTAAAAGTCTTTATGATCATGCAAGTAAAAGAAACTAGTGCATGTGTTATAGAAGCTGGCAATATCTGTGTTCATTCATTCATTCATTCATTCATTTCCAGTAGATGCAAATCATGTAATCATAGAATCATTTAGGTGGGAAAATACCACCAAGATCATCCTGTCCAACCATTAACCCAGCACTGCCAAGCCCACCACTAAACTGTGTCCCCAAAAGCCACATCCACATGATTATTGAACACTTTCAGGGATGCTGAACCCACCATTTCCCTGGACAGCCTGATCCAGTATCTGATCAACCTTCCAGTTGAATTTTTTCCTAATATCCAATCTAAACCTCTCCTGGCTCAACTCAAGGCTGTTTCCTCTTGTCCTATCATATGTTACCTGGGAAGAAAGACTGACCCCCACCTGGTTACCATCTGCTTTCAGGGCATTGTAGAGATAGAGAAGGTCAAGTAAATAAGTTTAATGCAGGATTTAACGGAAAAGAACCTTTCTGGCCTACAATATTTGAAACTTTCAATTTGGGAGCAAAAGGAATGATGTACTGTGTTCATGTGACAGCTCATAGACTCTGAGAAGTAAAGTGGGAATCCTGCCTTCAAAACTTAGAGGGATTTTCTCAGAAATGATCTCTAGGGGTAGGAACAAGCTTTAATGTTCTGGTATGCTGAGCAAGACTGTAGAAAACTTCAGAATGGGACAAAATCTGATAT
The DNA here is from genome assembly GCA_013400175.1 of Phainopepla nitens. Classification (NCBI taxonomy): domain Eukaryota; kingdom Metazoa; phylum Chordata; class Aves; order Passeriformes; family Bombycillidae; genus Phainopepla; species Phainopepla nitens. Next base: position 728,120 of record VXBQ01004468.1, read on the forward strand.
TAAGGTATATAACTGTAGGTGCCAACTTGTAGGTGTATACATCAACAGTGCCAAAGTCCCAGTACTATCAAAAAAGACTTAATGTAGTTTCCTGTCTGTAAGAGCCTACAGGGGTTTGATGTGTCCTGAGACATCTGGAACATCTGCAGAGATTTTTTAGATATGATACAGGGCTGAAGTCCAGCCTGGTTCTAGATGTTTTAACACTGGGCAGGTTACCCTTGTGTATCTCAAATTGTTAATGCAGATGAATTGAGCCCGGGGGCTTTATTCAAAGCAGTCAGAGAAGTCTGGAGAATGAATTAGCACATTAAATGGATGTGTCTCCTTTATGGTGAGCTGCACCGTTCTCCTGGCTACACTGAGGGCTCCATCCCAAATAAAAACGTGATATGGGTGCTATTTGAGAGGTTCTATGGTACTCAGACATCTATGTGACAAGAACAGGTAATAATACAGAGGGGTAGAGGAGACCAGGACCCTTTTAAAGCAGCGGTGGAATGATGGAACACCTAATGGCACCTAAAAAGGCTCAGCTATATCTTTCCCTAGATCTTCACTGACTACATGAGAAGCTCAGACACCTAGCTTACACAAAAGCACCAAGATATTGCTACTTTATCCAGAACAGAATCTGAAACTTTGCATTTAAAAACTAATGCTCATAGAAAAAGAATGTTTTGGAGTGAGTAAGTGGTCTATTTCCTTTACAGTTTAGCCTTTTAGTTATCAGTAATCATTAAATATGGCAGCTCTTAGCAACATAGCTTTGTGTTTCTTATTAAAAAACCATCTCTTTTTAGTGAAATGGTGCTGTAGAATCTCGTGGTAACTCTACTTTCAGTTCTTGATGAATACATTCTTCTCCACAGATGGAGATATGAAGAGCCTTTTAATTTTCCCATGAAGCTTATTAAGAGAAAACATTTTATAGAAAATTTCTAACCAGTCCTTCTTGCCAAGCTCCTGTGAGGGTGTATTTTATTAGGCTCACTTTAGGTAATGAGCATAAAAAGGCCGAGAGAGTACTTTATCTTACATTTCTATCAGTAATTCCCCTTGCTCTAATTTTGGTGGTCTTTACTTCTCTGCAAGTTAAAGTCTTTGAAAAATCCAAGAAAGTTGGATAATTTCCCTTTGCTGATGAAAGTAAGTTTCAAGTTTGGGAGAAAATCTGATTTTACATTTAAATCAGACATAACAGACGGAAGATTAATGGCAAAGCATTCAAATGTGTTTCCTGAAAGTCAAATTTAGCTGCCTGATTTTCCAGGCTAATTGAGCTTATACTGAAGTTGGTTCATTTTTGGTATGCTCCCCACCAATGAAAAAAGTTGCTTTCGTTATCATATTTTCACTGGGGTTTATAAGCCTAAAATTAAATATGGTGGTTTCATAATGGAGTCTTCTGGGTATTCTCAGCTTTGTAGTGCATCCCACCCCACCTCCTATAAACCAACTTTATTGTTCTGAGAGGCAAGGCTAAAATCTCTGATTCTGGTGTTGGAGGGCTGCAGGAAGAAGGGAATGAATATCAGGCCAACACATAACAGAGCCTGGTGCTTAAGGACATCCAGACCTGCCTGTAATTCTGCCCAGTGCTATGATGCAATTATGTCTGCTCATGTTTTAATGATGGCCTTACTTAAAAGTGAAAAGATCCAAGTGTGCCTGAAGGCTTGGAGTCTCGTTTGGCAACCACCTCAAGGACTCCTCCATACCCGAGGCTGGGGAAGCTCCGACATGAAGAAAAAGAAACAGCTTCCCTTTCAATGGCGGGGGGAGGGGGGAGGAAAAGGCCATCTGCACTGAATGTTTACACTCTCATTTAAAATAAATAAGCCCTTTAAAACAATAATAATAATGAAGACAAAGCAACCTTGAACTTATTGGTCAGATTTTCTCAGAACTTTGACTGAAAACTCCATGATTATAAAAATTCAACAGCACACAGCTGATGACAGATGGTACAGTATAATCTGATGTTTAATGGCTGTAAAGGAAATGGTGAAATATTTCTTCACTGACACAAATCACATCTGAATATAGAGGTGACAATATTGACTTTAAGGTGCTTCTGTTGACTTCAAGGTCTCTGTTGTGAAGGTTGCCTAGAAAGTTATATGGTGATAACTTTACTTCCGAAGCTCAGAAGGTCTAACCATGACACAAGTCAGACTCAGTCAAAAATCAGATCGTGGGCAGTGTATATCACAGGGATAAGAAGTCTATAGGATCAGAGTAGCAGATAGTACAGAAGTTGCATTCAAACTAGGCCCTCATGCTTTCCTTCTGTTCATAGTGTATTAATGATATGTCCTCCTTGGCAGATGGACCTCCTTCTACCATGTGTAAAAGCCATGGAGAAAGTAGGAGGAGAGTGTTAACGCTGATGCCCCAAATTTAAGATAATCTGTTTTGGATCTTTATATATCAAATTATGTAAATAGAATATAAATTTCAGACTTTGGGACTCATTTTCCACTCTAAGAAGAATTGCCCAGGCAACAGATCTGAAATTTCCAAGAACTGTGGAGTGTTTCTGAGCTGTAGACCAAAGATTAAACCATTTAGTGGTTCGTCTTTACCTTATGGGAATGCAAAGAAACAGATGAGATTCACTCAATTTACTACCATCAACAAATTGTTCCAGTGAAGAAATGTAGCTAAGAAGCCCTATTGCCCCCCTCAAATGAGAAAGATCAAGAATTAACATTTATAAACATGCTCACGACAAAGTGCAATCAATATCTTAGCCTTCTAATTTAGGAAGGAGGGGAGAGCATTCTATTTTCTTTTGGGAAATATGAGAGTGCCTTAAATGATTCAAGAAATCTTAAGTGCTGCGTTGAAAATCTAAGCACCCCCCAAGATTTTTTTCTCTTCTTTGATGAATGGATAGATATTTTTTTTTTCATGATTATGAAACCTAGTTTTTAATGAATCAGATTTAAAAAAAAAAGTAAATAGATTTTTATCTATTTTCTTGACTCCATAAATTGTGACTTTAAGGGAATAAGGTACCATACAACCCATGACAAAAACCTCTAACAATATTAGAAATTAGAAAGGATTTAGTTCATCAAGAGAGCAGGACAAGGTGATTGAGACCTTACTATGGAAAGATCAAAGAAGGAATCCCTCGGAAGGAAGTGGGGGAAAGACCCCAGGAGAAGGCATTCTAACACTTATGGTAAATAAGGAGACAAGGAAAAAAAAGTAAAAATAAAATTTAAAAAAAGGAAAAAAGAATGAAACAATATGTTGCTGCCTAGTGCCTCAGTGCTAGGCACCAGTGTTGTCCCTCTCAGTTAACAAAATCCAAAGACTGAGGGAGCTCCTGGAAATCAGAGAACTCTAGAGGGCACCAGAGGTGTTTCACCATAAACTTCATTGTGCACCGGGCTTCTTCCAGTCCCTGCATCCAAACAGGAGGCTGCTGCTGTGAACTGCGATCACTGGAATTACAACAGGAGCTGCTCAAACTCCTGATAAGCAGAGAAGTGTAAAAAAAAAAAAAAAAGAGAGAGAGAACAATGTATAAAAGGGGGTGAGCACATCTTTGAAGGCCACCCACAAGTCTTTGGACTTGGCTTCTTGTTACAATTTAAAAAAACACGCTGAGCTTCAAAACCTGTTTCATTGCTCCGTTTTCCCCTTTGGAAAGAAGGATGTTACTTTCTCACTGCTCCCAATGTCTGAGACTCTGGTTTCTTGTCTGTCACTTTTCGTGTCACCTCGTCAGCGTGATGCCAGGCACTGGCAGGAGGCTGACAGCTCCAGGCTCAGCGAGCAGCTAAGCGACAAAACTCTTGTCTCAAACAGTTTCACGGGAAGGGTGTTTCATATCAGCTGGATGGCTCGACAGAACACAGAACGATCCATGAGGATGCTGATTGCTTTCATTACCGAACTTTAGTATTCTGAACCTATGATTTTTTGTGTGTCTGTTTTTATAAGGTTTCTGCAGTGAAAGAAGTGTCACTTACAAGAAAGTAGTTTTCCCATTGCCATTTTGCTGTCTTTATCTTTTATATATATATTAGAAGATCTGGGTGTGATTTTGCATCTTGATGAAATGCAGCCTTGAAGTTAAAGGATCAAATACTACTGCAGAAATCGGTGGATACTGTCCTTTCCCTATATGATTGATGGCATTAATAGGATATCTGAAGTTTCCAAACATGACAGATTCTTAAAGACACAAGTGTCCCAAAAGCAAATGTAGAAGATGTGTCCATGCCAAATTTTACAAGTGAAGAAAGTGAGGCTAGGAGGGTGTTTGATGAGGTCAGGCATGTATAAACCAAGACACAGACACAGATCTCATGAGCATAACCTCAGAAAGTCTTCTGTTTGAAAAGTTTATGTGTTATGGTTTTGCACAGAACATGGGTCATTTTTGATGGGTTTTCTTCTAGCTCTTATTTACATGAGATTTTGGGGAGCCAAGAAAAGAATTCTGCTAAAAACTTAAAAAAAAACCAAACCCAAACAACAAAGCTATTCTCATGCAAGGACGGGTTAAGAAGACAAAGACATGAAGACATATCAGTGTGACTTTCAGGTTCCTGGTTGAATTTCATATGACAGTGAAAAGGAAGGGAGAAGAAGGTATGCACTCTCTCCACTCAACAGGAGAGAAATATTATCTAAAATAATTTTAAAAAACCCCAAAGCTCACTGTCTTATTAATTTTGGATATTTGGTCTATTTGGAGAGGTGATCTAAATGCTGATCTGAGTGGCAGATGCATGTGAAACAAGATGTCTCCTCACACCTAAAATGACCCTTGATCTCCACATTCGCCAGACAGGGGAATAACCCTGAGGTTCTTAAACTGAAGCTGAGGAATGCTGTTGGTTCACTTTAGCTGCATTAGGAAGTGAGAATACAGAGATTTCTCAGGTCCTGATTGATCTGGCACAGCCTGGCCCATCTCTATCAGTGAAGCATTTTTACCTGAAAGTAGTGGCCATACCTAAGCTTCCAACTGAGACAAGGCTGACCAGTGCCTGGGAATTGTTTGGGACAGAAAGAGGTGGTCTTGGTGAAATTCATTCAAGGAACCACAGAAGCATCCAAACATTATAAACAACTCTGGTCCAGCATCCAGGCTTAAAGTCATACAGTTCATTAGATAAATTTTTGTGTATCTTTTGGAGTGTCTTAATTCCTGCCTGTCTTCATTCCTTCTTTGAAATGTGACAGAAACACTTCCTTTCTTCACAGCAGGAATCTCTGGAGCTGAGAAGAATTGGTTCATCTGGTCTGGTTCTCTGCTCTGGAGAGGGCTGGATGCACTAAACATATGGGTAGTGCAAAAATACCACAGAGATAAATGATATGGAATTATGGATATTTCCCATACTGACACACCTCAGATCTACCTGCACAGCCCTAACAGGAAAAGGATGGGGTTTGATGGTTGTGTTGGTTAACATTGTTCCAGGTCCAGCAGAAGAACCTGTTGATTGCAGTGTCACCATTCAGCTTTCCTGATTTAGAGGAAGAATTATGTTGTTGGGGGTCATCCAAGTCTTCACCATCTCCCCTCACAACTACTTGAGACATAAAATCACCAAGTGTGTATCTCAGAGCTCTTGTGTTTCCAGGCAGGCTTGTTTTCACCTGCTGCATGTCATGATTGCCCTGGTTTACTATTTCGGGGCTTTTCTAAAGTGAATTATTCTCAGTGTCTTACATATGTTTTGCTTACATCTATCCTTTTGCTATCTCTAAACATTACAATCTCCCTTTTCCTTCCCATCACTTTGGACAATTGAGAGCTGTCTCTCATTTTCATGGCTATTTTACTTGATCTGGATCCAAACCCAGTGAATTTACAATGCAAAAGAAAGAGTTATATAACCTGAAATCTTCTGAAAAAAATAGAGATGAAACCTCAGCTTTACTGACATCTGTAGGATTTGAAATAGGTTTAAGTTTCATGAGAAATTAACTCCCTAGCTTTTCCCTCTTCCCTACTCAGGCGCATGCACATCAACCTCACATGATGCTGTGGGATTCTGGGGAAAAACGCTCTGAATTATAAGTAATAGAAGATATTTTAAAAGAAACTAAGCTTTATGTGAGTATTTTCCTCTTCTATTTCACTTTCACTTCTCTTTCTTTTGCTGTTGCTCTTCTCACTCTTTACTCTCCTGATGATCCTTATGGTCTCTCCCCTTTGAAAGTAAAGGGTGAGAAAAATAGGTTCCTCTCATTAAAGCTATAGAAAATTTCAGGTTCTTTTCTAGTACTGATATGCTGACTTTGCTCTCTTTTGTAGTAAACTCAAAAATGCTTTGCACAGATCAGCCTTTAGAGGACAATAAAGAGACATTCCTGTGTCCGGACAAAAAGTTTCAGTGATGGAAATGGATTTTTCCAGTCTTGTTTGCCCCATGACTTCATGATGAATTTCTCTTCAGAAACTGGGGGTGGGGTAGCTCAGGTGGTGATTTTCAGGCCAGATACAACCCACAGGACTGTTTGTGTTCAAGGTGTGCAAGACCAGGTTGAATAGGGCTTTGAGTTGTCTGGTCTGGTGGAAGGTGTTGCTGCCCATGGCAGAGAGGTTGGAACAAGATGATCTTGAAGGTCACTTCCACCTTTCCTGCTCAAAGAAGAGCTGAAGGACAGGTTGGGCAGCCCTACAACATATCACCTCTTATTGAATGCAGACTTAGGTAATGCTTAGAAATCTGAGTTACTCCAACACTTAGCCCATGAGGTTTGGGATCCAGTCCTGGCAAGGCAGGACTTCCCTAAATCTAAATTTATAACTCCTGCAAGGCACCTGACTGGGCTGTAATAAGAGTGGTGCTTCCAGGATTTCTAAATTTACACTTTTATTGATGTATGTGCACCACTGTGCTTCAGGAATACTTTGGGTTAGTGCTAGTCAGACCAGGCAGAAAAAAACCCCAGAAATACTGCAGATGAAGAGAAGCACAGATGGCCAATGCCTGTTCCCTGGCACTATTTTTATCTGCTAGTATCAATATATTTGAAGTTATTTGAAGTTATCAATATAACTTCAACAGTCTACTGATAAGTAAAGTTATCAATGAAACTTCTCTGCAGTAAGATCCTCTGAAATGCATTTAAAAGGGAGAAATCTTGAATGAAAAACATGACCCTGACCCTGGCTCAGGTAGTGCACAGTATTTGCTGCTATATCTTTAAGGGTCTGTTCATGTTCAAACAATCATGGAAAATCATTCCTCACTGGAGCATTGAGTTTTTTTAATCCAGGTGAGATAAACACCTCAGACAGCAGCTGCACAAACAGGGGTGTACCAAAGAGGTACAAAAGCCTCTGGTTTTTTGCATAAGGTTGCGCAAAATCCAGCAGTTTTCAGGCTCACTGGAAGCTCCTTTGAAGATTTCCCATTTTGTGCTTTGTGTGAACTGTGAGTTTGGAGTTTGAGTAAACCCAGCACTTCTGATCCTTTCATGGGGACTATCCTGTGCTTCAGGTTGGATACACTTACAGACCTCGATGAACTAAGACTCAGTGGAAAAACTTCAGAGAGAAATGTGAACTTGAAGACTTAAAACAGAGGAAAGGGAAAAAACTGCTTCTATCTGACCTGTGAACCCTGGTCTTAATTATTAACACAGAACAAGTAACATAATGAGAAAGTGGAGTACACAACTCTACACTGAACAGCTGTAGAAGAATTTATTCCTGAAGAAAACTTCCTTTCACCCCAATGTAATAGAGGCTGGATCCAATTCCGCTATAGCTATCTGATGTTTTAGCTCTTCAAAAAGTCTTTGAATATCTTAGAACTTATTTTAATAATAGACATTTGTGTGATTCCTCAGACTTTTTTATGGTCATAAAAACTCTCTTCAGATTTCTGATATCATATCATAGAATCATGGAATGGTTTGGGTTGGAAAGGACATTAAAGACTCTTTAGTTCCCCCATGGCAGGGTGTTGGAACAAGATAAGATTTAAGGTCCCTTCCAACCCAAACCATTCTATGAGTCTGTGATATTTAATCTCAAGTAGATAAGTAGTGGTAATAGGGGTTGAGATGATCTAGCTGTGAAGACTGATGGATTTAGGGGATGGAAATAATGACTTTTTTTGCCTACATTAGGTTTAGCTGTCCACAGTGTAAGTGTCTAGTGTGCACTGGTTGGCTAATCTCCCATTCTGGTAGAGATCTAGACCAGAATGTTCAGTCAATGGAGTTTAGAGAGAAATTCCAGTTACAGTGATGTAAACATCTATGTTAGACCCATTTAATTCAGATTTCTCGGGCTATACAGGTGAGATTCCTGGACACTATGGCAGAAGATGTACAGCTGGCTGCAGTGGAGGCTCCCACAGGCATCTGAGCAAAGTTAGAAGTCCAGGTAAGAAGCTGATCTGACCCCAGCATCTCTACACTAGTTGGAAAAGGAATATGGTCACAGCTTCATCTCTGGGTCTGGCAGCACTCATCATTCCCTGAGCTCAATCAGAGAAGACTCTGATTTAAGGCCAGGGAAGACCCTGTGTAGGATCAAGGCCTGTGCTCCTCCAGGTGCCCATCTTCAGTCCAACACTTAAGGTCTACAGCAGACTTGAAAGAAAGCACTGACTGATCCAGGAGCTGTCTGCAGAAGCTTTGCTCTCCAACCTACTGAAGTGCAGTAGAGAAGGAAGGATGGGAGCTGTACCAGTTGACAGTTTTCTAGCTGAAGCCTTCCGCATTTTATCCTGACTGCTATTTCTACTTTAAACACAGGAACCCTTGGGGATTAGGCACCTCCTATCACATTTTCTCTGTGTGCATGTAATAAGGAATTATCTCTTTTGCCATAAACTTAGGTAGCTCATTAAAATCCCTCTATGAGCATTCTGCATAAACAAGGATGTTTCTCTTGATGTGCACATGTAATTGGGTGTTTTGGTGTGTGTGTTACAGAAAATATACACACACCTGGGTGCTCTGCATGTGCACATGCACAGCAGTGCTTGAGAACAGGAGTGGGGTTGCCCAGGCGTGCTCTTACACATGCAGGATGCACACAGATGTGTGTAAGAATAAACAGGAATGTCTGCAATGTGTACATTTGTGGATGGGGAATTACCCTTGCCTCTCCACACCCAACAGATGTATGGAGAAGTGGGACGGTGGGTGTTTTTGGGATTCCACTCAAAGTCAGAGACTAGACGTTAGTTATCATAGCACCCATCAGAATGCTAGTAACTAACAGATGTTGGGACATTGGGACACAGAAGTTGTCTGTCCGGCCAATGAAAGAAGAGTGGCTCAGCTGGTTGTGCTAAAGAATACACAGCGTAATTCTAAGCCTTTAGAGGGCTATGAAATTTGCTTAATATTATGGTCAGTAAACAACTCCCTGGGACAATTCTTCAAATGTTTTTTCATATATTAGCTAGTGGATAGAAAAAATTAACAATTTGTAGCCCCAGCAAGTCATGTATGCCCCTCTGTGGCCTGAGCAAAGACAGGAGCACCTCCATGATGTTTCATCAAACTTATCTTTGATAGATATCTTAGATGACCCCACTATTTCAAAGTGGCCCTCTGGAAAGTCCCATCTCACTCTTGACTGTATCTTGACTGTATCACCTAAAGCAAAAACGTGAAATTGCACAGCAACTCCTGAGCTAATAAATCTTTCTGACCCCAAAACATCTATACACTTCTATACGTAATTAGGATAAAATTCTAATGAATTTTTGACTTAGTGTGCATTTACCATGGGTCTTTGTCTTCAAAACAGCTTCTAAGCCTATTTAAAACAGTACATTAAATACTGCTCAAGAACTGAATCTAAATATATCATCAGTCTGGCTTTTTAGCATGAGTCAGCTTTCATTCTCCCAGATTACTCCAGCATGTTGTTTGGAAATAAGTGCAGTAAAATTGTTTTAGTAATTGATGTACTTTGAAGCCAGCCTGCTTTGAAAGCCAAAGAGTTAATAAAATGGTCCTGGTAAGACGTTGTCAAATTATCTCAGTAGCATAGAGGAGCTTCTGGAACTATTTATTTAATTGAAAATGGTGCAACCCCTTCTTCTCACTATTTCTACGTTGATTAATTTATATTGGTTCAGAACTTGAGTTTCTATGCTTCTGGACCATCTACTTGTGAGCTGTGATTTGGCTCACATTTAAATAAAGCAAGACAACTTCCTGGTCAGATGGGGAGATTTGACCAGTAGATGTGGAAAATACCTTATTAAACTCAGACTGTGGTCCTAGAAGCATGTTGAATGCAGCAAACTTGAACTATGTTGCTGGGCAAACCTGCACTTTTAATAGGCACAGCTAGTAGGGATTATGGATGTTAATTAATTATTAATTAATGTCTTTTAGGTAAGGGGACAAATACCATTAAACATCATATGCAGTCTAAATCAAACATATGGATTTTCAGTTTCCTCTTTCAAAATCATACCTGAAATGTGTTAAATGTCTCTGGATGTCAAGGTCTAATATTGGAGTTGGTCTGGAGGATCCGAGGGGTGATCTGTCTTGACTTAGAAGGTCTTGGAATTCTTTACATATTTGTCTAAAAGGAAAATGGAAATTCATCAATGAAACAGGTGTAATCCTTCCCATAAAGCTGATTCCCAAAACACTCCCACCTTATCCTGAGTGACCTCATTCATAACAGAATTGCTTGGCAGAAGTGTTGTTACAGAAATTAAATACAAAAAAATCCATCTCTGGCTTCCCCGCCCAAGTTATCAGAACCAACAACATACAGAAACTCTTGAACAGGAATATTTTCCCTGTGGAACCATATTAATGCTGACATTTTAAAATGTGATTTTTCCCCTGAATAGGACCCAGTTTGTCAGTGTTAAGTCTAGCTTAGCTTGCCCACATTGGCAGCAAGGCTTATGGTTAAAGGAAATGATGACCTAGCATTAGAATATGCTTGAAATGTGTAAATTACTCTATTATTTAGTGTGTGTAAATACACTATACTCGTACCTGGGGTTGTGTTCATTGTGGGCACTGCTTTATTTGCAAGCTGAAGTCCTGGATATTTTGGACTTGCCCTCTTGACTTCCAACCCTTAGGACAAAGAGGTTGTGAGGAAGGACTCCTTGCAGTGAGAATTCAGGGTCTGTCTTTTCTGGTCTCCCACCAGCCTAGTAGCCCATCTTCTTTGTAAAGGATGGATGGTCTTACTGTTTTCCCTCTCCCACTCAGTCTTCCCTGAGGCTTCTGAGGATACCTCAGCACCTAGGGGCTAAATTTATTCCCTGGAATTTCTCTATACAGGATGTAGCAAGGAAAGACCCAAAAATAAGGCCTTGTGTTGTTGTACTGTTGTTTGTAAATTAGCCTAGGGCTATCCTACCAACCAACTTTTAAAAAAAGAAACCAAATCAGTTCCATTTAGCTCATGTCCACAGAAAAGCATTATGTGGGCCACAGATGAGCAGACATCACTTACTTTCACTTGATTTATGATTCAGTTGATTAAAAAAAGGAAAGGGGACCTGTCCAAATTAGCACAGAGTTCTCCCTTGCCTGCATTGGAAAAAAAGGCACTAATGGGAGATCAGGAGGGCACGACCACCTCCAGATGATCAGGACACTCAGTTGGGGCCCTGATCTTTGTTGGATTAACCTGGTGCTGGTCACAGTGACTACGTGTAGCCTGCTAACAGTGCCACCCAGCGAAGTGTAGCGTGACAAGGGTCACCCTCACACCTGCAGACCATTTGTCACCATCTGATAACATCCATATTGTTATGCTCCTCCAGTCTCCTAAATCCTGTAGTTTCCTCAGAATAGACCCTGTTGTGGGCGGGTCTCCCAGGACTTGCCCAAAAGATTTTTGGGAGAATCCAATGACCCATTCTAACATTTCAGTGCAATCTGATGACTCAGAGTGCGTGTGGTTTACTTTGTTAGCATAGATGCAATCACCGTGCCTAGGGGCAGTTTCTAATACTAAAGAGCATCTCTGTAGTCGGTGATTCCTTTTAGGAGACTCACTGTACTCCTGGTCCTAGATAAAGTTTGTGTTCTTCATTATCACCTTGTAACTCCTATCTTTTGGGACATGGTTATAATGGAAAAAGTGAGTAAACTCAGCTTGTTGGTCTTTAGAAGGTCCTTCACTGCTGAGTTATAAGCAACAAAACTGTGTTAAGCTGGTTTTACCCTTCACTTTATCGCAGTGATTCAAGCTGGGAACAGAGATCTTGGATAGCTCTCTCTTGACTAAGAGGAGATGCAGAAATCTATTTCCTGCTGTGCTGCTGGACCCCATCCAAGCCTGATTCCTCTAAATGCTTGTCATCTGCATGGACCTAGACACCGACTGCTTGAAAAGACAGCATCACCCCAGCCTTTCAGGCAAAGAGAGGTATTCAGCAGAAATGTATGTAAATGCAGCATACAGTTTTAATGAATCAGGTCCTTAGAGGAAAAACAGTTCCTTTCAACAACTGAAAACAGTCAGTCATTTTGGCTTCTAAACAATCCACTATCCCCAGTCGGCCCTGTCAGCACTGCTCTTCTCTCCTTCCTCCAACCTCTACTTTCTACCTGTTGAAAAAGTTCATCTTAAAAGTTCTTTTATTTTAACAAAGGAAAGTGTCAGAACCAAGTGTGCAATTAAGTTCCCTTCTATCTTCACGTGTCAAAAGTCTTTACTGAATGTTGGCAGATTGAAAGAAAATAAAATAACTTTTTTATTATATATGAAAACCTGCAAAAGGCAGTAACCTACTTTTTATTTTCAAGGGGATTTCTAGGAAAAATGATGTCGCAGAGCCTCCACTACCAGTAAAATATCACCTGGGGTAGTGACAGGGAGAGAGGTTGGCAGTTTTTTGCTGAATTGGACTGGGATTTTGAAAGAGCAAAGGAAGATGGTTGTGCTGTCCTGGGGGGGGCACAGATTAATAAAAATAGTCCTGGTCACTCCTGCATGGGAGACATCTAATGATTTGTGATACATGATCAGATGATCCAGCATATGACCAGAAAAAGAGAAGAAATTATGTACTGGGGCAAAACAAGAGCCCATGCAGCCCATGATCCCTACAGTGGCCAAAGCAAATGCCTGGCGCTGAGTACAAGAGTGGGGCAAACATGAGCCCGTGAATCTGATTTATTCCAAGTGTGGCAGAATTGCCAAGTATCCAAGGACCAGATGTCAGAGAAATGTCATGAGACAGGTGCTGATTAGACTGTGCTGCCTGTAATCAACTGCTCAATAAAATTATTATTCACAGTATCCTGGTTTGGTCTGTGTAAATGTGGATATATCTGTCCCTCTGATCACATGGAAGGCCTTGGGCTGTGAAACACTGGGATGTTTCCTGTAGGATGCTGTGCCTCTCCAGCAACTGAGACAGTTGACACAGCCTTCAGCAGTGTTGCATCTGTCCAAGCTGCAAACTGGTCAGGTTCTGTCCACTGCTGTAAAACCTTTCAGGTTCTCCCATGCCTCTGCAAGGTGAATTAACCCATGTTTAAAGATCCTATAAAACCAGGTCCTACTATTTTTTTTCCTATTTCTACATAAAGTGAATAGGTATCCTGAAAACTTTTTACATTTCTAGGGTTAACAGGCCAATATCAGTAACCCTTCGGCCAGAATTGTGACAATTCAGTCTTTTTTTGGAGCATTTTGCTCTGTCCAGAAAACCATCTACTTGCCCAGACAATCATCTGCTCAGTCAAAGGAGGTGAGTGGAAAAAAGGAGAATAGTAGGAGGCTGGTTTCTCTCATTACTTATGCCTGTCTTACCCTTTCAGTTCTTTTTCAGCCTGTTTCACTCCCATCCTGCCATTGCTGACACTTGTGTTTAGCAGTGAACAGTGGCTACACAGCCCAATCATCTCCTCTTCCCACAACAATTATTAAGTAAAGCTCTCATTCTTCATTGTCTAGTCCATAAAACTGCTACAACAGACCATGGCACCACCCTGTTGCATCGATTTGCACTGTCCCAGGCAGGTCCTGAGCTTGCAAATATGAGAGACCACTTCCATGGGGTAGCTTTGGAAGATAAGGCAGTTCAACAAAATGAACTTGATTTGTTCCATGATGGACAATGGTCCTGTTTTCATTCTCTGCATTTCTGTCAGCATGGCCTCAGACCAGGCAGGGCTAAGCAGGGCAATGAAGAGAATCACTTAAGCTCAGTGGCCTTCATGTGTTGGCTATTGGCATCTAAAGCAGCGGGTTTTAGCCTTCACTGGCCCGTGGGCCACAGCTGTGTGTATGGCAGCTGAACTGCTTCCACTCAGGGTGGGTGGATTGCTTGATTACAAGGTGTGGATGCCCTTGATGTCAAGGACACCTGGGAGCTCCTACTGGACCTGGAGGCTTCATCATTGTAGACATTTAGGGCTCTGTTTAGTTACCTCCATGTAGATTTGTAATACCCAAGACATCCATAACCACTGGCAGACACAACGCAGTAACAAAAAGAGATCTGTGTGCCCCAGGAGCAGCAGCTCATGGCCAAACTGGATAACTCAGTTCAACTCAAATGGCAGTGGATGCCAGTGTTTGGACAGCTGAATTGAGCCAGTGAATTTGGATGTCTAAATCCATAATGGAAATACAACCAGATATGAAAAACTGTGGAAATAATTTTACCCTTTGCACTTCTTTTTCCTCATCACCTATATTCTAAGGATTGTGGAAATAACTTTGTTCTTTCCCCTTATTTTTCCTCAAGACCCCACATGTGAGCACTTCTGTGGGCTTCTGGCTGTGTCCCACAGTGGACAGCAGCAGCGCACACAGGCAGTGGCACTCCAGCTCTTTCCATGGACAAAGCTTGCCGTGAGTGATCTTTCCACCCTGGAATTTCTGTGCTGGTTTTGGTGGCAGCACAATAATCCCCCGCTTTTCCTGGTCTCATCACTTACAAGTCAGGGAAATTGTGGAATTGCTGAAGTTGTGGACCTAGAGCTTTGGTATGGCTGGCGAGTAGTTGGAACTCCTGATGATTGTCTAGGGCTCTTTGTATCAGATTAAAAAAAGCTGTGGAAGCATGGCTGGGAAATGCCACGCTAATATTGTGATGTCATGGACCTGTCTCTCCCAGAACACCTGGGCAGGACTGGGAATCCCTGTTCTCCTGGCAGGCAGGAGAGGGCAGTAGCAACACACACATTGACCCATCTCTTACCAGCACTGACTGCAGTCAGATGTGGCCTTTCTATTATTGACAGACCTCTCTGAGCAATTTCCTGGTGCCTTTAACTGATAGGACAAGGGGAAAAAGTAATTTTGTTCCTAACAAGTGCTGGATAACAGCCTACAATCCCGAAGTTCATGGTTGTTAGAGGTAGAACATGCTCATGACACCTCATGTCAGTGGTGAAGGAGGCTGAGAAAGTAGGTATGGAGTGGTGAGAAAGGGTGGTGAGACTCTTCTGTGCCCCTGAGTGGCACAGCCTTTGGGGACAGGACATAAAAGTGACCCACCAATTATCACAACCTGTGGCTTTGTGATTTCTCACTAAAGCCAGGGAAAAATGGGGAAGATTTTCATCATTTTGGTTGAATTGTGTTCCATAAATGGGACAAATCCTCAGCTAGGAGGCAGGATGTTAGAGGACTACACAGAAATGGGGAGACACAACTTGCAGAGAGGAATTTCTTCTGGCCAACTAGTTTATTCTCATGCCTCTGAAATCCCTTGAGCCCATAAATGTACATAGAGGTAAGAACAAGATCATATTCCACTTAGATTATTCCTTTTAAGGTACAAGGGAATTAGGAACATGATATATGAGTTTTCCTATCACCTTCACAACCAGAAAATTCCCGCTGATCCACATAGTGATGCTTTTATCACCCCAGGGAAGGATCACAGGCTGTATTCATGGGATTCACAAGCATGAGATGTTTGAGTGCATCTCATCTCTGAGTCACTGTCAGGGCAAAGTGCTCTGGATACAAGAGCACCAAGGCCAGAAATCTTGCCAAAGCAGAAGGACATTGGGATACAAAGGACAATCCTCTTGCTGGTCAGCCCTTTCCCCTAGTACAGGGAAATTCCTCCCTATTGGATATATCACAGCCTGGAAGGGTTTTCAAACACTTAAAGCATGGAGGGGATGACTTGAGAGCTCAGTTTGTGGTCTCAGCTCTACTTCAGCCTCAAGTATGACACTGCAGTGAGCACAGTGAGGCTGTGAACGTGTTCAAGGTTACCCTACGCAGTCAGACCACACACCTAGGGCACGTCTACCCTGCTCCACACAGACTATTTATTCCTGTTTCCCATGGCTCATGAAGGCTAATTCCTCCCTCATCAAGGCTAATTAACCTAGACGAAATGTTATCCTAACATGATGTTACTGCTCCAGGGAAATGAGTGGCTTGTTTAGAGTGAAGTCTGATGCCTCTTTGTGTCTTTAATGTCTTTAGCAAAGCTCCCCTGCTGTTGTACATTGTTCCAGTGCCTTTGACTTCAGGGGAACTCTTGCAGTTTGCATCCAGAGAGGATCTGTCCTTCTGCAAACCAGCGCTCCCTCAGCAGACTAGTGATAATTATCCAACAGTAACCAGTACTTCAGTAAAAGCTCAGATCTCCTGCTCACGCACAAACAGGAGACAAAGCCAGTTTCTGTCCCACAGATCTTACCATGCAATGATATCCTCTGTTCTCATCTAAACCAAAGCATCTGGGAAGATGTACGTGCCCCCTTAACCACAGGCAATGAGAGCACAGCCACTAAAACCCCACTGCAGTAAATAAGGTCCCTCTTTCAGCATCTCCGAGGAGGATCGCTCTCCCCCGCAGTCAGTGAGCGCTGTTGTGATAGCAGTCACCACAATCCCAGCTCCATACTCCCACTCCTCCCTCCCCCAGCCCACAGATCCAACATGGAGAAGTGACAGACCGATTTCCTTTTTTGCTTCCCCTCCCTCCTTACTTTGTTGCTAGGATCATCTTTTTCCTCGCTGTCTGCTCTTTCTGTTCCATGTGCTGTCTGGCAATGTGCTCTCCTACTGCCTTGGCAGGGAACTCTGTTTCACAGGTGTAGCCGAAATCTCTGGCCAAATGTAGCGCTTCCCCTGCGGTCAAACAAAATGGCTCAGTCATTTTTTAGGGTTATTATCATAATCATCATTATATCGTTGCTATTAATGTTACGGAATTTAGTACACTCTTAAAAAAAACCCCCAAACAGTAGCAAGTCACTTGTGCAGACAGTCATTCTCAAGTCAGTTACACATTCCAGCCCCACTGGTTTGTTGGTGTTTAGTCATCCGCTGATGCCAAGCAGAAGATAGGAAGGATATTCCTCTCATCAGATGGAAGGATGTCCCTCTCATGAGAAAATACTGGCCAAGACACTTGTCCCTGCCTTGCCACCAGTGAGTATTGGGCAGTTGCTCAATTTTGCAAGCCCTTTTTCATCATCAATATTCAAGGTATGGAAAGAAGCAGAAAGCAGGGATAAAAAAATTTGAAGTACTCAGTCAGCCTTTGGTCCTTCACTCCCTGTGTCAGTGGAAAAAAAGCCCTCTCCCCCAGGAAAGACCCAATAACACACATTCCCCCAGTATATTTGCTTAGAGGTTAATCCAACAGTACAAGTGCCCTACACCAGAGGAGACCCCAAGGGAGAATTCGATAAATAATCCTTTTTCTAAAAGGATTGCAAACAAAATTGACCAGGCAAAACAAAAAGGGAAGATGATGAAGAAGACAGTTGCACTGAGCACCTGTCAACCTCACTGCAAAGACTGAAGACAAAAACCCATCCATCCTGGCTGTCAAATTCCTCTGGAAGGACAGGACCCGCTTCACCAGTTTGGAGAATCCAGAATTTAATTTTAGGGTTTACTGAACACTCTGACCTGCATGCTGTGACTCTGACAACCTCGATGTGGGATTTATCTGATCAAAAGCAGCTGCCTGGATTGCGAACATCTGTGCCTAAATCAGTCTTTCCCTGGTGGGAAATAGGCATTTCCAGATGACACTTGTTCTCATCTCATTGCAGAAAGAAGAAATAGGTCAGCTACCAGAAGCGAATGTTGAAGCACATCTGCATGAGTGACTAACAGAGATGTGCTCCAGAATAGTTTTGGAGTTCAGGGGTTGTGGGTTTTCCACTTTACTTTTTTTTTTTTCAGAGTTGTGTGTTTGACCGCCATCAGGAGAAGTGGCATTGGACTCTGGCTCTTTGAAGTTCAAAAGGCTGATGCTGTCAGGAGGGATACAGGACATGTAACTCCTCCCTTTGAGAATATCTGCAGTGGAATTTATCAGATTAAATGCCAATATTGATGTCTGACTTAATACTTTCAAGTCAATGGAGACAAACGAGCACTTGAAGCATGTATCATCCTATACTAGAGTAGAAGGCAAAAGGGAATCAGAGGAATTATGGAAAGCCTGGATCAGAACTCAGGAAACCACTTTCTGCTGACAGCATTGCCTCATATGAGGTTATTCACAGCTTTTCCCATCCTAGTCTTGAATGTTTCCAACTATGGAAATTCCATAGCTGTTCTGAGCAACATAATAAAATGTTTAATTATTAATTTAACTTCATTTAATCATTAAATTAAATCATGAAACATCCACAAGTGCTGATTTCTCCCTATTTACTATGATCTGACATGAGAAGGTGCAACTGCAATGAAGATGGGGAGATGAATCCCATCCTCAGCAAGGCTTGGCTAAGCCAAGGGAGAGGAGAAGTTCCTTGGAAACAGTGATCCTGTGCCAGGGACAGTATGAGGAATAAGAAACTGCATGCATTGACCTCTATTTCAACTCCATGCTCCCCCTTCTGAGATATTACTGTCTTCCCTTCTACCACTGGAGTTTTTTTGGAAAAACACCTTTTGATTCCACAAGAAAATACTTCACTTTGTGTTTATGTGCCCCAGTTTATTCAGCTACTGACAAAATCCATGCACCACTCCAAGGCAATCTGTTTGCTGATGCCAGCCAGCTACAACCTCTGCAACTGTAACCAACTTTACAGCAAAAAATGAAGATTACAATCAAAATCATCTGCTTTCTTTGGATTTTTTTTTTAAAACATGATTTCCAGTATTCCTAAAAAGACTGAAGATGTTAACAAGCGATCAGAATCTCTGAGTTGAAAGGAGAAACAGATTCCACTTAGTTTGCAGCTTCTAGAAAAGTAAAATAATTTTCAGTGAAAACAAGGTGAATTTCAGTGAAAACAAAATGTATTTCAGAGATAAGTTAACAGAGAACCAGAATGAACAGGCATAGAGCTGACTGGTTGTTTTGTATTTTAAACATCTATCCCAGACTTCTTCATGGGTGAGAAAGGGTACAAATTTAAGCCATAGCTTTTACATTTCTGTAGAGTAGTTTCAAAATGTCTATTTCAGATATGCTTTTAATTTTCCTTAAATAAAAGTAAGATACAGAGTAAGTAAAAACCAATTTCCGAAGAGCACCAGGTTTTTCTTTTCAGCTAAATTCTGTTAAAATACTTGATAGGTTTATCTTCATTCCAACATGGAAAGAAAATAAAAGTCAAAAGCTCTTTGAAGCTGTCGTCAGGTGGAATTACAATTCTCCAGACAGCTTCATCATGTCCCAGTCAGTCCCAGTAACAATACAAGGAATGTAGACAGCAAAAAATTTAAAGATTTAGCCATTGGAAAAGTCTTGGTTTCTTCAAGAGAGCAGAGTTTTTGTGTTGAAATGTATGCATTCATTTAACATGATCAACAACTAAGTGACTGAAATGTGACTGTTTCCACTTACTGTTAGAAAAAAGGGAATGAAAATGTGAATTGTCATTCAAATTTACTTTTACAAAGATGATTTATATTATTTGCTAGAGCTGACAAAATTATACTAAACTGTTCTGATAATCTGAGAAAATTATTCAAAAGTATAAAACCCGCCCGGAGCTGGGATTGTGATTGCAATATTAGACCATTTGAGCAAAAAAGAAACAAAATTACTTATCTCTTCATGGATATAGATTGGTAAAAATGTAGATACAAATGTAATTACTGTTTTTAATGAAATAATAATTAAAATACTTCAAATTAAAATTGAAAATATATTTTGCTGGAAATGGAAAGCTCACGTATATGACAAATGCATGTTAGAGCTATGCACATTTATTAATAGAAGCATGCATATACTATAAAGAGTAAGCATCCTGAACTATAACTACAAATTCTAAATAAAAATTTAAAAATGGACTTGAGAACACTCTGCAGAGCATAATTTTCTCCAACTTCATTGTTGAGCAAAGACGTAATTTTAAACCAGGACCAAATGATGATTTGATATTTAGAAGTGTGCTGTGATACACTTCCTTTTTTGTGAATAGATGTCCCTTTGATTACTGTACAGTAGGATTAAGTCTGCTGGGTGGGGAGAAGCAGTTTATACAAAATGTCATGGAATATGTTCTTTCTTTTTCTACAGCATAATTCAAACAAATATTTACTTTGGGAGAAAATGTGTAAATGTTGGAAATGTGGATGAATTGACCTTTTTTCTGCTACCTTAGATTCCCCATCTTCTGCCTAGTTGTTATTTACATCAGAGTAGGAATCATGATAAGGGTAGAGACCACTAAAATCCCTTACTTTTACAGTTAGTTGCTTGTTTCAAGCTAAATTCAACCTAAAATCAAATTTCCCCGGGTGTGATATCCCTCAGCTCTTTCCTCCTGCCGAGATAAAGAGCAGATGTTGGGAATCTTGGACTCTCCTTAAACCCAGCGCACGACTCTGCAGCTCCTGGCAGCGCTGCCTCTCCTCTGCAATTTGACAACTGGCCAGAGAGCTTTGTATGACGGAAAGGGACAGTTGGTGGAGCAGAACTGGCAGAGACAGCTCTGGGAAGGCTCGGTGCGGAGAGCAGCCGCGCACTCGGGAGGTTCCCGCGGGCAGGAGCAAGGAGCGGGGTGAGGGTCCCCCGGGGCCAGCGAGAGCGAGAGCTGCTCCTATGCAGAGTGAAGGCAGGAGCTGTGTCCCCAGGAGAGGGACACTCAGCATCTGAACCTCCCACTCTCTCCTCGGCTCTGCCTCCTCCGGATGCTCTACCCAGCAGAAATGTTACTCAGGGGGAGGAGGGACAGGCGGGAGGTGGAAGGAAAGTTTATTCTATTTGTAGGGTGAGAAGGGAGGAGGAACAAATGGAAGGATGTTTAAACAAAGGCTGGTGGGGGAGAAGTGTGATACTTAAGAGCATGATGAAAAAAGAAACAATTGACCTATTTTTCTCAAGAGCTTTGGTCCTCAAATGATCAATTCTATGTCTAGGAAATTTAATGTCTTAATCAGGTTTGACAGGAAAACAAACTCCAGAATTTTTTGTTAGTTTTTTTTTCTTTTTTAATCTGATGGTTTAAAAGTCATTCATGTGCTGCTTTTACCTGCGTCTACAGTCCACATTTGTGTTTTGTAAGTGACCCGTTCAAACAGAAGGGGACATCTTCCCTCTTCTCTCATCTTTCCTTGCTCCCACTGGAGAAGCTTTTGACTATTTTGAGCCCGCAGTACAGCTTAGCCTTGGAAATATTAGTATTTATTCGAGGAGCCTTTATTTTACAGTTAATATGTAAGAATTTTCCTTTTGGAGCTCATAAAAAAATGACCTTTCCCTCCATCTAGTCCAGGCACTAGAGGGCATCCCTCGCCTGCAGGTTACACAAAGATGTGTCCCCAAACTGCTCGGGAGAGTCCTGCAACACTGACTTCATTCTCCCTGTCTGCCTTTCCACTCATTATGCTGATTTATGTGGATGACAAAGAGAACAGACCCGATCTGTCAAACAATTCCTATTTTGGGCCGCAGATGTCCCTACCAAAGACTCTAAAGATGCGACCTGATCAAGCCAACAGTTAACATCCTGCAGAAAAGCAGATCTCTAAAAGAAAAAACTTTGCAGAAAACAGGAGGCCACAGAATAATTTTTATAAAATCTGGACCTTCATGTGACAGCCACAGCCTAGAAACAAATGGCAGCTCCTCCTTGAGCTTAACAGATGCCCCAAAACTCAATGATTTCAGTATGTTTTAGAGAAAGAGAAGTATTAGTCATGCTGGAGATCTTTGACTTGGTTTTGGTCAATAAACACAATGATCATGCAACTAATTTTTCCTTATCTTACATCACATAGGTATTCAAGAGGTTGGGCATGCTTTTACCTTAAAGAGACATTAAAATCTCAATATATTAAAGACTGCGAGAACCTTTAGTAATAAAAAATTTAGATCCATCTAAAGAAGTCAAGACTGACACAATCTTGGGTCTTTACGAGAGGTACACAGAGTGTACCTGATATTTTAGAGATTTAATAAAGCAAAAAAATTATTATTATTTCAATTTCTGTATTGCTATCTTATATAAAAAGCTCATGTTGCTTTCTCTCTGAAATCTCTAAACTACAGAATAAGCCTATGTCCTTCCATTTCTGCCTCCTCCAGCAGCAGGAACCATTGAAGGATGGTTTTCCTTGAAGAAATTTTGTGTAAGTCAGTTCCACCTGGGAGGAATATCTGTATGTCCAAAGTGAGAACAGCTTACACCACAAGAACTCAATAAGCACTGCCAAGTTTGACCCAAAACTGGTTACACAGACAGGAAATGAGCTTCATTTCACTGAGTTTTCTGTTGGAATGTTAATGGTACATGGTGGTGCCATTCCCAAAAATCCCATTGGATAAAATTCATGACTAGCATATCCAGGTATTTATCTTTAGGACTCAGGGCAAGGCAGTACAAGGACAGAAGCAACACCATAGGCTTGATACCAGGTTTGCTTGGAATAAAAGGCAGGGAAGTGAGCACAGCTCCATTCCTGGAAAGCAGGAATTTAACTGTGACTTACAGTAAAGGTACCCAGCCATCAACCCCAGGCCAGCAGTTGTCAGACAGGTACCTCCCTCTCAGTCTCTTCTGATGAATGAATAAATGGCCACATAGAATCCCAGAATCATGGAATGGTCTGTGTTGGAAGAAACCTTAAAGATCCTCCATCTCTACCCTCTGCCAAGGGCAGGGACACCTTCCACTATCCCAGGTTGCTCCAAACCCTGTCCAGCCTGGCCTTGGACACTTCCAGCAATCCAGGGGCAGCCACAGCTTCTCTGGGCACCCTGTGCCAGGGCCTGCCCACCCTCATCAGGAAGAATTTCTTCTTAATTTCAGCTTTCAGCTTAAAGCCATTGCTTTGTTTACTAATAAAACCCTGCTGTGTTTATTCTTCCCTGACCTGAGATGCCTGAAGGTGGGAACAGCCCTTGCTCCTCTAACTTGGTATCTTTTCTAAGACTGTAGTTCCATGAGAGCTTTCTCTTGAAAGCAGATGTGATATGGACACCTCTCTATTACAGAGCAGCCCCACTGAACCTCCTTGTGCTCAGTGACCCCTGAAAATCTCAGTCCCTTGTCATAGATGCTGAAAACCTCCAGTGTTGAGGATTCAATGCTATTTCTGCCTTGAAGAGTCTCCATCCTTTGAGATAATAAAAAACTCACGAAGTCCTGAGCAAACTCTTCTAATTGACCTGGCTTTGAGCAGGAGGATTGGCCTGGGAGATCACCACAGGTGTCTTCCAGCCTCAATCCATCTCTAATTCTGTAATTCTGTGGTAATATGTGCTGGGACCTCAGCCTACTTGCCTAGATCTGTATGGACCTTTCAGGCTATGACTGTAGAAGGTATTGACCTTTAGGATGAGCTGAGCTCTCTCAGCATCAAGGAGGAGGGATCTGAAATTCCCAGAGCTGCTACTCGCAGCCAGACAACAAACTGGATACTTAGTGGATTCACCCAGAACAGAAGAGATGCAGGTAGAGTTTCTTCCCTTTGCCTGAGGGGTTTGAACCTGCATCTCCCAGCTGAAGGTTTGAGGAGCCTGGCAGTATTTGGTGAATGATATTTAAACAACAAACAAAGGCCAAGAAAGTATCTCCTGAGCCTGTCTAGATATTATCTGAAAACAGATTTCATTCATTTATGTGTGTGGGGAAAAGGCTTGTCTAAATATTATGCTTTCTTATGGGAGAAAAAAATCATCACATTTTTGGACCAGCTCCAGGAAATTCACAAGTTAAAAAAAAAAAAAAAAGGAGGATAAACAAACCTACTTATAGAGTTAGTATAAGACATTCATCTCTCTCACAAGAACACTCAGATGATCGATTTGTAAGCACAAATCAATGCTGAGGAAACTGCAGGTCCAAGATACTTGCTGGGGGCCAAGATATCTCAGAGTGAACTTCCATGTTGCCACTCACTCTGTCTGTGGCTTTAGGCAAGTCAGGTCTCTTTATATAAAATACAGATTATGGAATTTAACACTATGGCTGAAAAGGGTTGTATGCCATGAAACATTTTAATTATGGTTATATTATATTGCAATATTAAAGACCCTACCTTCTACCAGGGAAGTCAGGAGTGTGACATTGGCTGCTTTTCTTCTTCCTGCAGGCAAATTCAGTCCAAGTCTGTCCAATTTTTCTCGCAAGCAGCGTCCTCCATTCTTGGATTTTGCTCTGTGATGAGAGAACAGCAGGAAATAGAGACACTTGTCATTATTCTGCACCTTTCCCCCATGTTAATATAAGCCTAGAAATTGTATATACTTTGTTGACAAATATATGGGGTAATGCCTGCAGTAGTGACGTCAATGGGAAATATTTCAGAGCTGTTTTCTTAATGTCCTGCTTGCTCTAGCTGATTCTTTAACATCAGTGTTTTGGCAGAGTTAAAGATTTCAATCCTGTCATGGGGGCATCACATCTTCAGGCAGCTTTACACCTAGTGGAGCCCAGTGTCCTGATTTGGGCACAGCGCCTGGGATTACAGTGACTAAATATAAATATTGACAGTGCAAACACTCATATCTGATTTAGCCAAGCTAGGCTCCAAAGACAAATTAGAGATAAACATGACCTTCTAGAATTAGATTATACAGATATCCATAACGAGTGAACTTCACTCATCTGGTTTGTGTGGCTATTAAACCATCTATTAAACGTAGGTGTCTATGTGGAACCCAACTCTAACTCTCTTATATCCCTCTATAATTTATTTGGAGACTTGGGCATTCAGAAATGTTGTCTGCAAAGCCCAAAACTCACAAGTAAGAAGGTCAAGGCAATAGAAATGCTGAAGCTAAATCTCAGCCATCACTGGTTATCTGTGCCCCTGTGCCAAACACCCACATCCCTTTGTTCTCACAAAATGGGTCCTGGTGTGTCCCAGCTGCTTTTCTGCAGCACCTCAGTGTTTGAAGCATTTGAGACAAATCCACTTATGCAGCAGATGTAGGTTCAAATTCTTCCTCGGCCTGAGGGAATTTAACCTGTATCTTTCAAACAGATGCAGCAACCAGCTGACAGAAGAATAACTAACTAATGTTAAAATGGTGAAACAATGAATAAAACAGTGACTGGAACCCAGATATCTCCCATCCCAAATGAATGACCTGTCCACTAATTAGATAAGAGTCTACACCTTTGCTTTCTGTACAAGAAATAGATTATTAACCTAAATGAGATTGAGGGGTCCTCAGCTTGGAAAAAATAATCACTGAGTAGTAAAAATAATTATCTAAATATTTTGAGGCAAGTTCCTTCAGGCAGAGGAAGGAAGCAAACATGGAATATCACCATTTGGATGTCTATTTTTATGCATTAAAAAATACCACAACTTTGGCCACACCGTTTGTCAGGAAATATCTCTTGAAAATAATTTTTTTCTTAATTTAGAAGAACACTTTATTCCCAAAGCAATCTCTTTGGGAAAATAGTTTACCACTGACTGCCGACAGGATGCAAAAACAAACCTTCAAGGTCTGAGGCAAACAATCAATGAGATTTTGTTTTTCTACATCTTTCTTGGTCAAATACAGAGTGTTTGAGCTGTTCTCTAGCTGTGAAACCCTCAGTTACAAACTGACCAAATCTGTTTTGTTGCTCTCTCTGATTCATAAAACAGAATTAGCATACCCAAACTGCGGACAGGGAGGAGTCCCTGGCTTTTGTAAAATGCTGAACTATGCCCAGGATTAATTTGGGAGAGGAGAGAAAAACTGTGTCAAAAACCTGTGGGGATCATTCAAGCATTTTAATAGAGGAGAGAAGTGAGCCCCCACATTCAAGTCAATGTCCTTGAATCCATAATAGCTTGCACTGTATTGATGAAATCTGCAGCATGAGTATTTAAAATAAAAATTAGCTGAAGGTTTCTCCAGGATGAAGCAAATAGAGGAAAAAATTTTGGTGCATGTAGATTTTGGATTCAATGCCCATAGAGGCAGTTACATGGGAGATTTATGCCTTGAAAACAATTTATGGTCTATAGTCATTATGCTCCAGGATGTCTCGAGACAGTTCTTGAGTGCCTGCATGTCTCAGGCTGGTTAAAATGACTTTCAGTATAAGCATGAGGATCAGTGTGGCCTTCAGTGCCAGCAGTGAAATAGCCGATGACTTTCCAGCTAGTTTTGATCAAAGGGTGTTCAAGCAGCTGATGCCATCTGAGCTGACGCCTCGGGGACACCGTGACTTCGATGTGCCTGGCTGAATTACAGCTTGCTGCTAGTTTTCCTCTTGCAATGTGAGGCACAGTCTGCCCCTTTCCTTCTTTCTGCTCCTGCTCTCTGCAGGTGTCTGCTCTGGTCAGTGAAGGGTCAGAAGCAAAACTTCACCTAATTATTCGCTTCTCCCCTAGTATCTCACAACGAGAAAAGTAAAACCAGTTTATTCTGTCTTTTTTGTGCTCAAAAACCAGGCAGAGAAAGGAAGAAAAAGTCATCCCTACATCCCGGTGTTTTATTTTTTTGTTGAGTGAGGGTTGTAACTACTGTAAAACAATTTGCTTCGAGATAGTTTCTCAGCAAGAATTTAGATTTGTAGCTCTGGTGAAATTTTCCACACATTGAATTTCTTTTTCTTTTTGCTCAAAACAAGTCAAAGCAACATCTATCCATGCCTAATGAGTAACTGAACAGAGGAGGCAAACAAAAAATCAGTTTGGTGAAAAATGTAAACTTGCTAATTTACTGAAAATTCCCCAGTTTCTCTCTTGATCCGTCCCCTTCTGTTCACCCCAAGTATGACCACCTATCCAAGCTGGGAAAAAAGAATAAAGCCTATCTGTTGAAAATTAAAAAAAAAAAAAAAGCAATTACAGCATTTTCTAGGAGTTGTTATCCTCACCTTCAACTTACCTTCTCAAAATACCTCCGAGGAGGGAAGCATTGAGGCATTCTGGTGGTGAAAGGCGCCTCTTCACCTCTGCGATGGTCACTTTGTACTTGGAAGTGGAGCTGAGCAGAGACAAGCGACCAGGAACGGAGCAGAACAGGTCAGTGGGGTTGACAACACAGGTACCACCTACAAAAACAGGAAATATTAAAGTGAGGGAAACCTCCTCTTCTGTGTTTTGACAAACTCAGCCATGAAGAACAATTCTGTGGTTCTCTTATGGCTGGGTTTTGTTTGGGTTTGATTTTTCTTAGGGCGTATGTGGTTTAGCTTTCTATATTATTGAGAAAAATGAGATTAAATGTTTATGAGAAAACTAATGTATTGGAATTTCAGTGTGGAAACAGTGAATCATTAGATCTCATAAGCCTTACAGTCAAAATACCTTGTTATGGTTATTTGATATCACTTGATTTCATGCTCTGAAAAAATTACTGATTATCACTAGTGTCTCTCCTATCTAGTATGATTAAAAAAATAAGATTGAACCCTCACTCACAATTAAAAAAAAAACCAAAAAAACCCCACAGTTTGTGAAAATATTAGGACGTTGGTTCTAATGAGAAGTGTTAAATTTAACTCTCATAGCCGTATTTAGGATTACAAAGATGCAAGAACACTATGGGTTTGCAGCGATTTGCAGCAACAACAGCTTTCCACACCTTTGAACTCATAAATTCCTTCCAAAGTTAGGTCAAATCCTCAGCTGATATTAACGATTGAAATCTATTGAGTTACATCCATTTATCTTAGGTTAGCTCTGCAATTGTTTATTTCTTGAGAGTGGCAATTACTTGGCCTGGGTCTAAAACTGCTGAATGATCACCAAATCTTTCAGTCAAGACTGTGATCAATAACTCCTCAGGCAAAACTGAGCTTTTAACTTAATATGAGAGAGAGAAAGAAAGAAAACTTTCTCTGCAACCGATCCAAGACAGTAGAACAAAATCCCAGGGAAAAAAAGAAATAATCTCAAGGACTAACACATATTTTATCACCAAGCACAAAACACTTCTATTTGACCTGCCTTCTTCAACCTGACTACAACAAAAAAGTTTCTGTGGAAGAAATAAATCTTACCACTGCATGCACTATTATTCCCTGGGGGAAAAA
Organism: Phainopepla nitens; assembly: GCA_013400175.1. NCBI lineage: Eukaryota > Metazoa > Chordata > Aves > Passeriformes > Bombycillidae > Phainopepla > Phainopepla nitens. The sequence continues at coordinate 756,455 of VXBQ01004468.1, forward strand.
TGAGGAAAAAAAAGAAACGAGCTGCCTATGACAGTGATACAAAATATCGTACAATTCAATGCACTACTACAAGGAGTTCAGATGGTTTGTGTGAGCATGATGATATGAAGACCTTCTCAGAGCAGAATTAGTCTGTGCTCATCACTCATGCTTAAAGGAAACATACTGTATCTTTTAAGATACCCTGGTAGGTTCTTTCTTCCTGTGAACACCTTAATCTTTTTTAACTGCAAAAACTCACTTTGTTGTGCTTAAAAATTTTAGCTTCTAATGTAAATTCTATAATGAGAATATTAGAATAGAATAGAATAGAATAGAATAGAATAGAATAGAATAGAATAGAATAGAATAGAATAGAATAGAGTAGAATAGAATAGAATAGAATAGAATAGAACAGAATGACAATTAAAAGCTCCTTTTAGGCAAGATCCTACACCTTTTTCTTTATCAACTTACACGTGCAGCCCTCTTAAAATTAAGGTGACTCTGTTCCACTTCTCATAGAGACAGACTGAAGGATGAACCTTCATTAAATGCAGACTATTGCTTGCTTACATAAGGCAAACAGAATTTCTTTCCAAATATTTCAGCTCTTGAAGGTATATTTAAACATTTGTGCTGACAGCAACACCAGAAAAGAACATCTCTTGGTATCAGTCCCAGATGGGTGAGATCCTGACTCAGTACAGCAGGGTATTTTATGACTTCTAATTATGTTCCAGGGCAGATATTAGTGTCCACTTCTTAGACAGGATATAGAGACAATTCGTGCATCGCCAAAATATAGGCACATCAAGGGCACTGATGCACATTTTTACACAGCTCAAAGCTACAATTAATGAGCTCATACGCTCAAACACAGAAATCTGGCGCCACACGCCTGAAATAATTTTGGGTCTGTGTTGTTTTGGTGTGTTTGGGTTTTCTCTGGTGGATTTTTTTGGGTTTTTTTTCCAGAAACCTGTAAATATTTTCAAGCAACATTTTCAAACTTCTGGTCTGTCAGGTACATTTGTGAAGAGCGTTAACACTGAGTAGATCTGTTTGTTTGGCATCTGCCACACAATGCACATACACACGTGTATATATATATACGTGTCAAGAAAACAGTAGCACTGTGTACATATTTATTTACTTCAATGAGTCTCTAGATTTTATAACGAGTGAGACTGTACTGAAATCAGTGTCATATTAAAGTTCATCTCCTTGCCAGGTTAAGCCAGTATGCGCACCCTTTATGCCAGATAAATAATTGTTCCTTTAATCCAAAAACCTGTTACCCTGCAGCTGCTCCCACCCCGAGCAGAATTTACTGGAACATTTCTTATTACTATTCGGTAGAAAGTTGCTTACAGTCTGAAATATTTTAAAATATCATGCCTAAGCAACGTGATCTAAACCAAAGCAATGCCAGGTATGAGTTAAAAGTAAAAGAAATCAGCAAGTCTAGATAATTTGCTTTCCAGAAATATGGGGAACAAGTTGCAAAGCACAAGAAGGTAAAATCTATTGCTTATAATTATTTCACTCTATTAATTATTCATTGACACAGCAACAGAAAGCGGTGTGGTGCTTTCTAGATGAAGATATGTCTTTGTCACAAACTGTGTGCATTTTTGAAGGCATGAATTTCCTACCACAAACACCACCCTGGAGAGGACACGGATAAAGTCCTGGCCTTTGCACCACATGGTAAACAGAAAAAGGCACAGAGGGCTGCATGAAAGAGAGGAGAATGGAGAAGGGCAGCCACACAAGAAGATGAAGGATTAGGTTTCTTGTCAAACACATGCCTCAGAGTACTCCTTCCTTCCTTCTGATCATGTGTTAGAGTGGACAAATGATTTTGCAAAGCAGCTTAACATGAAGACCACAAGATATGTTTTAAGGTGAACTAAACAGCAGTGGCAACAACCAGCTTATTTTCCCAACACCACAATGCCACCGTAGGTGCTACTGAAAAAGCCAATCCGCACTTCATCGTTGAGCCAATCTTGTCATAACAGAGTATTTGACAGGTGGGATGCTAAGATACCAGCAGAAAAAGCAGAAATAATGCCTCAAAACCAGAGTGGAAATAATGCTTTTTGTGAGTCCAGCGATTCAGCCTGGAGATCCCTATTACTCTCTGCAGTTTTTACTGGCTTTGGAAATCTTTACAGACAAACTTCTGGTGCCAGGACACATAAGACCCCCTCAGCTCATCAAATGAAGAGCCTCACATGCAGGAACAGCAAAGTAATGTGCCCACAAGTGTGCCTGAAGAGGGGAAAGCTGCGGCCCTTGCACCCTGACTCATTATCCATGGCATTCATCCTACAGCAAAGCCAGAAAAAGGAAAAGGAGAGCAGGCAGACCATGAGATAACTGGTGGGATCATCCAGCTGACTGCCTCAGCAATTTTGTGCTCTGAGTACCACGTGAAATGGGCCTATGAGTGTCTTTTTAGGACAGCTGTTTATTCCCATAGGGAAGTGATTATGTGGTCTGATCTGACTTCATCTGTTGCCATAAAATACTACTTTGGAGATGACTGTAAATGGTTTCCACAGAGGTCTGGAAACACAGGCTGGACAAGATTTAGGCAAAGGGAGAATTATAGTTTATATTGCAACTGATAGATTAGGAGGGGAAAAAAAGAAAAAGGGAAGATTTCAGGTACTCAATCCCTTCTTTAAGGCTTCTCTCTCATCCAGCTCTATTCAATTACTTCTTTATTCATGACAGAGTTTTAGTCTCTGATCTGTCATCTTCATGTTGATTTTGATAAATACAATTGGTCACAAGATAAAAATGGATGGGAAAGAGAGATGCTTTGTGCAGCTGACCTCACCTAGGTGAGAGACCAAGGGCCCAAAACTGCTGTGCACTGAATCCCCAAATCACCTCAAGAGATTATATATAACCTGATGTTGTTAAAGATGTTCCTGCTCATTGCAAAGTGTTGGACTAGATGACCTTTAAAGGTCTCTTCCAACACAAAATATTCTATGATTCTAATCTATTTTCAAGTGGCCTGAGATGGGGTAATGACAAAATACTAAGTTTGTTTTTATGAGTTTTCTTTAGGGGCCCAATTCTTTTCCTCCTAACTGACTGGTTCACACTCAAAACAGTGTCCTCCTTCATGAGAACCGTGCTTTTGCTTTGTTTCCCAAGCCTACAGTGAACAAAAGTTAGGCTGTGTGATACTGGAAAAGGTAGTCAGAGCAAACATCGGGAGAGCACTTTCCCTCCCTTATTGCTGTCTCGGCATCAAATAGCACATGTCGGTACAAAATGCCAGCACAAGCTGCTGATGGGCTGTGCAGACCACAGCAGGGAGAACAGAGCCATGCTCTAACCCACCCGTCTTGTCAACACAATGAAAACCCCAATAACGCACGTGGCGAGGAGAGCTGGCTCTGGTTTGGCTGCAGGTTCCCTTTGTACAGATGAACAATAGGGTGGCTGGAATGTGGTGGTTTATTCTGATTTAGTTACTTGGGCACCTGCTGAAATGCAAGGCTCCCTTACACCATCAGAGTAAAATATTTGTACATCCTTTCATTGATAAAACCAATATTCTGAAATGTTTTTTATACTTTTCATGAGCAATGTTTTTGTTTTATCAGGAATGAGAGAGACAAATATCCATTCATGTCACTAGATGGTTTTTTACACTTTAAATACTTTTTTTTTAATGTGTGTCTATAATTTTGTACATCCTTACACTCTGAAACGTCATTTTATTATTTTTTAATTGTAACAGCCACAATATGATGAGTGGTGTATATTCACTCAATAAAACATAGTCCCTTTCTCCAAGACATTCACCTATATATGTCATGCACCAATGTAAGGAAACATCATAATACACTGGTGACAACAGTGCAGAAGTGCTGTTTATTTTGTTTTTCAGGATATAGATGTTTGTGTACTTGTGTACATTATTAAGTATAAGCACGCCTGAATGTCAACAGATTGATCTTATATAAAATATTAATAGCATGCTATGCTTTTTATTAGTCTATTATTTATATCTACAGGTGCTGTTTGTGGGAGCCTCCAGCTTACAGTTTATTTTCTGCCCTGTGCTGAAATTCTGGCAAGTTTAGAGTACATTACAAAATAAAGACATTAGAATCTGTCTCTCCTCAGTTTTTTTCCCTTATCATGCAGCAAATGTAAGCAAGCAGTTATCAGTACAGATTTTGTCATACTGACTAATCCTATTTTCAATTCCAAAAGGTCTATAAGCAATTTAAAATGTTCTACAAATTATCCTCACATGACCCAGTCATTAATATAAGCAGCTAAATATTCAAAATTCTAAAACTAATCTACATTTGTCAGGAAAATATAGAAAGTACTGGGGATTTTTTGGTTTGTTTTTTTTTTTTTTTCCTGGTTATATTCTTTGGGTTTTGTTTAAGTTAACAAAGTTTGCACCATGTTGGTAGCCACATAAAACCAGTTCATGCCATGAACAGAAACAATTCCGAGATGTCCCTCACTGCAACATTCATGACACGGAAACAAAGACGTGCCTGCATGCGCAAAACATGAGGAATTTTTAAATATAAACCAAAAGATTCAGTAAGAGTGAGGGTATCACCAGCACTTTCTAAGACCAGCTTCTTACCAACATCATGTTTTTAAGGCTATTAAGAGCTGTAAGAGTTTTAAGTGTAAAAAGGTTAAAAAAATAACTTGGGAGAAGCAAGGTGGAAAACAGAATAATACGAATAAGTGAGTTTGTTACAGGAAACCAGCTTTAAAGCTTGTATGAACATGCAAAAATATCTCCTGCCCCCTGGACCAGCCCTCCATTATCGAGGTGTATCAGCACTGACACAGGAGAACGAACTTCTGCAGCTCTCGGGGCCGAGGGTAAGACCCAAACCATTCCCAAAAGAAAAGATATCTGCTCCATTCCTCTTTCCCACACACAAGGGAAATGCATCTTCCCAATGCCTC
>VXBQ01004468.1:766413-770334 GCA_013400175.1 Phainopepla nitens
TCAAATTTCGCAAATTCTGTAGAGACGTGTATTTAACACGACTTCCAAACCTCTCCTCTAACTTTGATGTTCGATATTTACACTGACAGATGATTATCAAATGAAATGACACTCAAAAGCGAGTTCCACACAGGTCTGTAGCGTTACTGAAACCACATTTCCCAAAAAACTCAACTCTTTTTTTTTTTTTTTTTTTTTTTTTTTTCCCTCACGCGAGATCAAACTACCGGCGCCAGGGAACACGTTTCTCAAACTATCGGGGATCATCCCGATTAAACGGGGAATGTTACACCGAGTCAGGAAAACTCCGAATTCAGCGGGAGGATTCGAGAGCTACCGAGGAGCAGATCGTTCGTAAAGTGCAAATGGACTGTGAAATGTGGAGTGCTCTAAGCGAGTTTGAACGTACTTCTGACAAACGGCAAATTACCACCTTTTTGGGCAGTAAATCCAAACTACGCTAAGCAGTGGGGGAGGGAAAGGCAGGGAGAGATGGAGAGGGATGTATGTTTACAAAAACTGATAGACGCAAGTATTTGTAACCTCTTACCTCTTCTTATCACACCTCCTTGCCCGTTGAGTACAAGTCCACACTGGGCCTCCACTGAGCTCTTAAGTAATGAGGGGAAAACAAGGAAAGAAAGGAAAGAAAGAAATCAGACACAGAAACCCACGGAGAGATCACACAGCTTTTGCTTTGTTACATGACTCGCCCAGGAACAATAGTTAAGGTGAACTGGAAAAACACAGTTACTCTCAGCGAACCCAAGTGAAATCCTCTCTCCATCCTGCCATCTGCCCCTACCCCACCAAACGCAGAATAATTTTCCTTCCATTGCCATTTAAATACGAATTCATCCTGAACTGGTAACTTAGACCTGCAGTTGCACGGCAGGATAGACAGACGAACAAGTACTTTTGAGAGAAGTGTACTCCCGCTCGACAGTTGCGCGCACAAAGCTAAAAATGTACTTTACTGTTTGTGTGTGTTTGGCGGTATATATACATTCGGGCACACAGCTAAATTCACAGATATGTTTTGCGACACGCATACACCGACTTAGAAAGTGTGCACAGAAGTAGACAAAGAGCATGAACAACAGATGACCTCTTGGGCTGTGCCGGCTCCACGGAGTCGTGAGGGTGCTGCAACAATGCGTGTGTCCGCACATAGGTGGGGATGAATATGCATCTGTGTGCGCGCACACACAGGCACCCATGTGTGAGCCAGGGGTGAAGAACCATCAAAAAACCTGCCTAGGGCTTCTGGTGCACGTCCGAAGAGATCTCACTTCTTTATTCTGCTGTTACAAGGCTGATTATTTGGGGATCTTCGCCCTCCTTAATAAATATTTTTATTGGAGTGATAAAAGACTTGAAAGGGTTGGGTTTTCTTTGGGTTTTTCCTTATGTTGGGGTTAAAAAAACACAACAAACCAAACCTAAATCTTTGCCCAGTGGAAATGTGTTAAAGACGCATTTTCCTCTACAAACAAACGAGGTATTGGACATGAAAGAGGCCTTTAAGGGTGTTAACCTATTCAACAGCCCGTGAAGAGTTAAGTAAATGCGGAGAGAGTCGGTGCATAATAAAAACCCCACTTTACAAAACAATCTTTACAGTCCTGGCTCTCTCCCCCACTTTCACCATATTGGCGCTGGCCCTGTAAGACCTTCCTTTTCAAGGCCCTTTTTTATTTTAAGTGTTCTGCCTTAAAGTGATTATGAAATCAATATGAAAAAAACTTGGCGACTGAGCATAAATTAAAGCGGTGATGGGAAAAGGTGTGACAGTTTTCTTTGTTGCCCATGGAAAATCTTTTTAGGGCACTGAAAGATGCCACTCCAGCTCCAAGACTGTTTGCATCTGTTAGGCTGACTTAAACCGCCCTCGAAACTATTGGACATTCACTTAAAATTCTGTGCAGGGAAAAGTATATTTACATTTGTTGCATTTGAAATGAGGCATATGCTGATGAACGTTTTAAAAAGAAAGACTAAGGAGAAAGGGGTAGACTGGATAGACCACAATTTTGGTTTAAAAGTATTTCCGTGCAATACTGTTTCTGCTCGCCACCAAAACGCTTCCCTCTACACCCGCAGTGATATTCGCGAGAGTCCAACTTTGTTCCGAATCATCCGAGTCCTAACGACAAACATTAATATTTTCAACTTCTCACCACTCAGGCTTTTTGGTACCTCTGCACACTCCCTCTTGTGTTCAGAAAAAGAGGGAGGACGGAAAAATAAAGAAGATATTAAGTACAAAGACCTAAGTATTTTATTTGATAATATCTTGTGATCGAAAAAATAATATTTTCCAAAGGAAAGCTGTTGATTTTCTTCTTCGTTAAATAAATAAAAAGAGACTGTGTCTCTAGCAGCTTAACCAATCTTTTTTTTTTTTTTTTCTTTTTAAAAGGGAAACATGTTGTTTGGTCGGATGACATTGCATAAATGACCAGTTGAATGGCACTAAGTCGAAAATTGGATAAACTATGGTGCTTTTTTGCCCGGGACTTAGGCATTGTCTGCTGTCTTGCAAACGTTCCTAATCCCCTCTTTTGAAAAATACAAGGCTTTGTGCCTGCCAAAGAAAAAAAATTTGTACAGATACAAAAAAATCAGCAGCAGACGTGGTTATAAAAAGGAGTAAATAGGTTTTAGTTGGGGTTGAGCAGTGAATGGCAGATTTTTTTTTTTTTTTTGAGGGGGGTAACATAAGGAGATCCTTGTGAAAAATGTAAACAAAAAATGGCCAGAGAGGACAAAATTATATAGTGAAGTTTAGTGGAGAAGACTAGGTTTAAATAGCTAGGTTTCCTTATCTGAGGCATAAAAGATAACATTATTTGTTGGTGGGTTTATTTTCCTTCTAGGAAAAAAAATAAAAGGGAAAAAGATATTTCTTTTCCCTTATATAGATTGTTTGGATTTTTTTTTTCGTGCTTTGATTTTAAGGGAAGAAAACAAACCTTAATTTTACAAATTTCGGGTTGATTCTTTTTCCCTCCAAGCCTTTGACCGCTACATCTTTTTGGAAAGACCACCACAGCCAGCTTTGTATGCCAGGCAGCGAGGTGTGGGGGAAAAGTACAGTAAACATGGTCCCGTTGGTCTCTCCCTGCTGATGGGGAAGCCCTCAGTTCCTCAGCTCGTCGGGGGAAGGAAGGTTTGCTTTTGATTTGGGGCACATTTCGGAATGGGAGTTAGATATAGGATGGCGTTGCTTGCAATTTTGGAAACCAATTTCCTTTGAGAAAGCGGCTCAATTTAGAGGAGGTGAATTTTTAGCGCGTGGGAAAGGATTTCTGAGCGGATAAAGCTGAGCCTTTGATACATAGAAATAAATTTTTTTTAGATTAGTCCAGGTGCTGGCTAGGGTGGAGTGGATGAATCATTAGATAGATGAATTTAGCTTTATCTGCTTTATCTCTCACCCTATTAACACCTAGATCGGATATCGCGAGGCATTTTTATCACTCTGACATTTTCTGATGAACATTTGCTCCCGTTTACCTCTTTCCTCTCTCATATCTCGGAAGGTTTGCTTTTGTAGGTCTGTCGGAAAGCAGACTTATTTTCTGCCTTTTTTCTCTTTTCCTACCCCACGCCTTCCTTACATCATTTGCCTGCTCTGTCGCTGCAAAGTGCTCTTTGCGCCGAAAGAAAGGAAAAGTTTAGGAACAGCAAGGAGATGGGTTTGTTCTGGTTTGGTTTGGGCTCTGCGTGACTGGGTAAGGGCTGGCACACGCACACGCACCCCGAGATCTCCAGGGGACCCCCACGGTCTCAGCCATCACAGACACAACCCACGCGGCAAAGGCAGGCGCGAGGTTGGTTTTGTTCAGTTTGTTTGTTTCACTAAAGAAGACAACTTACGCGGTTGTTTGTTTTGGTTTAGTTTGGGTTTTTTTTGTT
>VXBQ01004468.1:784017-811795 GCA_013400175.1 Phainopepla nitens
AAAAGAGCTGGCTGCTGTCTGATGGTATAAAAATATCAAAGAGACTTTTAAGGTAAAACAAAACAAACCAGCGTGAATTGGAGTGTGGTACTCCTTCCCATCACCTGTTCCTTATTCCTGCTTGTGATGATGGAGGGGTAAGGAGCTGTTGCTTTTGGAGAACAGAATAATTTAGACTGGGATATGGAAGATACTGATTTTGTTTAAAGCAATTTCTTTTTTTTAAGCCTCAGTTTCCCTCTGTGACAGGTGTGCACCTCCTTTGTCCCTCCTCTTGCAGTGCAGTAGCTAAAAATTTTGGCAAGGGCCCAGAAGAATTTGTCTTCAAATAAGTAAAGACACAGGGGCTATAAATCTAAAGAAGGCAGGTACAGATATGCCTTACTGTGAACTCCCCAATGGGGAGGGCAGCAGATCTTTGGGAGGACATACTTGTGTGAGACTCGTCTGGTTTGTGATGAGTGACAGAGAATGGACTGTTAAGAGCTTAAAACTTTGCTCAAGTTGTAGAGGCTTCTGCACTGACATTCCTTCCACAGCCTGCTTGTAGCTATATCCAATCAAAAAGATCTCAAGTAACTAGGTATCACTGAAATTGTTTGCTTTTCATATCAAGAGTTACTTTATTCATATTCCAGGCTGTTTAGATTAAACAAACAAAACAAAACAAAACAAAAAAAGGAGTTAAGGGTGAAATTCTAGTTCTATTTAACTGAATGAGTGTATTGTTATACATTTCTATTAACTTCAAAAGAAATAAAACCAGTGCAGTGGTATACACTCCGTATTTCCAAGAAACAAGGCTTGGATTTGTCATAGAAAGGGAAGAAGGAATTGAGACAAGTTCCATCACAAAGTTGTTTGTTTGCTTTGCAGCATCTAAACAGCAGAACTGCCCATAGCCAACTATTTTCACTGAATCCATGGATTTATCACCATTTTCATTAGCCTCACTGGAAAATCTCGTGTGACTTCAACAAAATACAGCCTAATCTCATGGTACTTCCTCTTGGCCACCAACCTGAGTCAGGCAATCTCCAGAAACAGCAACACAGAGGGTCCTGTTAAAAAAAATAAAAGTATTAAAAATTGTGTGTAGAGATACAGAACAAAAATTAAAATACACACTCCCCATCTCCTAAGTACATATATATCTGCCAATAATCTGGAAGAAAATTTCAGCTTTGAGGTTTCATCTCAGATATCACCCTTCTGAGCTAAACAATACAGTGTTCTATAGTAGCCAGGTAGGGGGTGAGGCCTGAGTAAGACTCATCAAACCAGAGAGAGTTTTGGATTCAAAGAGAATATCCTTTTCTATGATTGCCAAATCATTCTCCTTTCAAACTCTGGAAGAGGAGAATTCCTGGGAGTTTTCCAGAAGTATTTCTGTACTCCTGAATGATATAAGGAGTATAAGGAATACCATTCACTACACAATGACTCAGAAGACAAATCTGTGACTCTTATAACCTAATATAAATATTTATTTATTTATTTGTGGAACCTCTCCCTCTGCTTTAGCATGTTTTATACCTCCTAGACCTGTCAGCCTAATTTAATTTTTGGGGGTGTCTGAATATCACCCTGCCCTTGACATAAAGAGTACTTTTTGTATGAGCCTTTGTCCCTTGTTGTGCTTTTTCTCCCTCTCAAAAGCAGAGAATGGTTTCTTGTATTCAAAGCATAAACGCAGCAGCCCCTGAGACTGCTTGGATGACGACTAGATAAGAGAGTTACATTAGGGCAGAAATTCGGGTCACATCATATCAAACTGAAAGCATGAGGCCAAAAAAGGCTTGGCTAATAATATTTATACACAATCATTTAAAATGTGAAAACTTCTGCCATGCAAGAAACCTCTTTTCAGTCTCAAGTCTGTGCAGGTATTTTCAATAGGGCTGTGCCACTGTTTGCTGAAATGCAATGAATTTGCATCTTCTTTGCATTATTTATTGTTATCCTGCAGGCTGGATTGTCACATTAAGCATGATTTATGTCACTGAATTTTATCAGCTTCTGCTAGATTGTATTTTCAAGTGGTGCCCCTGGACCTTAGGAAGAGAAATGTCAGTGCAAGCCTTTTACACCTGTTACACAGCATAGGCGGATGCTGCTTGTTGTCAGTGATGCAGAAAGATGTCTCCCCTTCAGTAGCAGCTCCTGGTCCTGTGACCTCACCACATCCATAGCAGACAGACTCTTCAGTGCTCTCAAAGCCTTTAGAAACATGCCACAGGAACATTTTATAAGTTTATGCTTGACAGACCAAGGGCAGAATTTCACAGTCCACTGTAATGTGTGTTGGAATATGTGACACAGGAGGCACTGCCTGTGATTAGAGGACAGGGGATGATTGGGGTGAGAACTGGCAAAGGTTTTGGGGTGTACATGGAAGATCAATCCTTGAATCTTCTACTGACTTTCTGTGTCAGCTTGGAAAAATCACCCACCAAATCATTGCTCTGTTCCTCATACTTTGCATGTGTGGTATATCTGTTTCTTCTTTTATTTTTATGTATCACCTTTTTGCAATGCTGGCTCTTCAGGGTGAACACTGAGTCCTGCTGAGTGACTGCACATTGCTTGAGGGAATGGGAGCCTTGATTTGAGCTTAAAGTCACACTCAAAACATGAAAAGTATAACTTTTGCATCTTATTTTGGGGAAAATGCAACATACAGGATGAAGCTTTAATCATGAGGACTTGAATAAAGACTTGCTACACTTTAAATTTTTCTGAGAGTCTTGATGTGCCACAGCCTGCCTGTAGATCCATGTAAAGACATGACACTGTGAGTAGCAAATAAGGAGATGCCATGGCTTGAAAAGATAAAATAAGAAGACCAATAGAAGGTTTAAACTTTGTTGGCTGATCTGCACTGGTAAATGAAATTCTGCACAGTAGGTGTGGTCATTTAAACTGGATGGGAAGGGGGAAGGGGACAATATCAGGTTTGCCCACGAGAAGCTGCGGGATGAATCACCAGGGTGAGAAGGATGAGGTGCTAGAGAGAGCCCTCACCTTGTTGCTCTGGGACCTGCTGGCTACACTGCAGCACAAAAATCTTACAGATCTGAGCCAGGTAACAGGAGCCAACAGGGAAACACCAGGGAAATACCTCAAAGGAATAAGGGGGTGTTCCTTTAGGGAGGTGACACAGCTGACAGAGCAGCTGAGGGAACCAGAACTCAGTTTTATTTCTCACAGCCACCAGCAGAGCAAATGCTCTGAGGAGAAAGGGGAGGAACAAGTGTTTAAGTGCCACATGGTCTGTGGAGTTGCAATTTTTTCCATAAGTGGATCATCTAGGACATTTCTCTTAAATAACAGCACTCTAACCTGGGGTGCCAGATATACCATTGGTGTAAATCAGCACAACTCTCAAAGGACATGTGTTGATTTTACACCCACTGGACATGTGGCTCAGTCAGTCTGTGATTTTTAGCACTTAGTTTTCTTCATGAACAGAAAATAACATTATCATTTTCCAGTGATAAGGATATCTTTAATCAGGAACTAGGACCTACTGTACTGCTAAGTGCCAAAAAGACAGTCCTTAATTTAGAAACCTCTTGGTGTAGCATAGAAGGACTCCATGAATGCAGGAAACTGATGGAATAAAACAAAGTGATAATGAAAGAATGTTAAAGTGTTCAATTTTATGTGGACATGATTTATTTAGAGACTTAACAGTGAATTAAGAGAACTCTTTTGTTTTCCTAAATGTATATTCAAGTGCAAACATTATTGTGGAGTCAAATTCTGGTCTCCGTTCCGTCAGTAGGAATAAAAAGCAGGTCAATTGAGTGGTGCTACCACAAAGCTGAGATGATCCAGACAATTATTCTTGAACAGATGTAGAATAGGAGACTTATTAGTTTGATATCTCAGTTTTAAATTATTTCTAAGAATGTCCTGTGGAAGGAAAATGAATTTGAAAAGGTATTATAAAGGAAAATTCATTTACATCTTTTGTGCAGAAAGAACCTGTTGAATGACATTTAAAAGAGGATTAAAGTTGATTTCTTATGAGCAGTAGAATAATCAGATTTCTAAGCTAAAGTGGAATTAAGGTCCTTCAATTCATCTGCAAAGCTGACTGAAGTTGAATCATCATTTGGTAATTTACATGTCATTTACAGGGGCATTCATTGTGCTTTTAGTACTGTAAATATGATCTGAACAGCTTTTGATCTTTTGCAGCATTTGCAGGAACATATTATTGTTTCTGAGAAAAAAAGGAAGACTTTTATAAAAAAAAAATCCTCAACGCTTTTTTTACAATGTCAAAACAAATGTGTCAACCAAATGGTAATATCTGCGCTAGTTTCATTTATCTGCACACGGCAGTTGTGAGGTTTAATGATTGTTTGTCACAAAAATACATTTTAAGAGGAGCAAGCAGATTGCTGAGTAGCAAACATGTTTTATGGAATATGTAACATTGTAAACACATTTTTGTTTCAATAGGATTTACAGAGGTTTGCAAAATGAGTGTGTACATATAAAATGAGAAGTAGACAAAGCTTGTATTTTCCTACCAAAGAATTTTGCTTTCATTTGTTTTTGACAGGAAGATTAATTTGCTACCATTAAAGTTCACACCTTCATAGTTTTTTATACTCTTTTCTCACCTTTTGAACTGGGACTAATTCTTCTGACATATATATGACCACAACTCCCATTGCAGGAGAGCCCCTCCCACATTTCCCACAACTGCCAGCCTTGTTTATCTTGTCAATTCTCTCTTGAAGGATCAGATCTTTAGCTGCGCCAAAGCCCAGGGAAGTCAATGAAAAGATTCCCAAAGGCTTTGAATCAGTCTCTGCAGCAAAGCACCACTAACTTCAATGGAATTACATCAATTTACTCCAGCTGAGGATTTGAGCTGGTGTTTAATACTGTACTCATCACCACTCTGACTGGTATTCATCCTGAACATTTCTTGGAGGCACAAAGCAAGAGATGCTCTGAAACCAGTGTTTTGGCTGGGAGTAGGGTAGAAGAAGGTGGTTATCATTTAGAAAAATAATGGACTTTATTAAATAAACTATTGGGAAACTTTGGATATGCTTGTAGGATGATGATGTAGAACAAATCTCTATCTGAACAGCAATGTTGTTGCGTATTATAGAGGAAATAGTAATAATATTTATCATATTTATTGACAACTGACATTCTGAGAACAGCCAAATTAATATCTAGACACTTCTCTAATTTTTTTTTTGTCCATCGTATTATTTGATTCTCTCACTGACCAAGGTTGATATGGTAGCTACACAAAAGACAGGAGTTGGATGTCAATAAGATAACATGGATATCTTTACTAATATGATTATTATGACTCAATCTCACAACACAAAAGCCAATTAAAATAATGGAATCCAATATTAAATATCTTTAAATAACTATCTAGGATCCTGTCAGTGGAAATGGACTGAAGCCTTTTGATTCTGTTCACGTGGGCATCAATTTTAAGTCTTGCTGAATTACCTTTTGGACTGCCTGAATATTTTCATTGATGGCAGAGAGTCTAATGAGAATGTTGTATCAATTCCTTTATTTAGGGATCTGAAATTAGGCAGGTTGAATCCCAAAAATACTGATTTCATTTGCTATAAAAGATGATCACATTTATAGTCTTAGGAGCTATGCTGCCTCATACTGGCAGTTTCCTTTACCTTAAGAGTAGGATGGTCAGTGCATTTTGAGTTTTAAGCCCCACTAAGCCTCAGGTCATATTCATTAACAAAGATTCATAAAATAAAAGCAAAGAAGTTCTAATTAAATGAAAAATACAGGATAAAAATCTGTCCATTATATGAAGAGGAAAAAGCCTAAAGTTTTGGAGTGATCTCAAAGACATATAGGTCAAAATCCCCTTGACATTGTTAGGTTCAAAAGATTGTGAAATACTATTAGCTTTGAAACCAAGACCTCATACCTTTAAATATCCTTGCTCCAGATTAATGCACCACAACACATCTGAAATTCATGTCAATGTATGAGAATTATAGTTCACATGAGTGAACTAATGAGTATGAACAATATGATATTTGCACTCATATCTGACATATAACTGCCTAGAACTGGTCTAGGTAGTTCAGTTTATTTCTCCACTTCATGTTGTCTACCACTCCCTTCCGTCTGCCTGAATATTTGTAAGATTTATTATCAGCCTAAATGTATTAACTGTCAGGTTTAGATGTGTAAAGATCCTCAGTTTCTTAAATGACTTCTTGCATTTCTTCTCAGAACTTTATTTTCTTGATGTTTTTGTTGTATGTTTTCTGGAAAAAATCCCAACCAAGCAACCAAGCACCCAAGCAAGCAACCAAGCAACCAACTAACATGCAAACAAAAACCACCCTCATCAAAACCTATATTTGAGTTCATTATCTTAGAGATGCCTTTTCTTAAAGTGTCTATCTGTCTCTCCCCGGTGTCCTCTGGTATCATGTCCTCCATCAAATTACAGGTGAAATCCAGCACAAACAGTATAGCTGTGATATCACTTTTAAAATATTTGTAATAAATACTAAGCACTCTCTCACCTCTCTGCTGTGGTGTATGCACAACATCATCATCTTTTCCCATCCAACCACTCATTACTTCAGCCAGGAATTCTACAATGTTCAGTCTGAGTTCCTTCACATGGACAACTTGGAGCTGAGCAACCTTTCCTTTCTTTCACAAACCTGTCAAAGGCAGCAGGGATTTATTTCAGTGATGCCCTGGCTGATCTGTTCTGTTACTGTCATTTATTTCACATCCAAAACTTCTCTCTGTCTTCTCTCACCTCTTACCACTTTGTCTTTCAGAACACTAGCAGATCTTGGTTTTGGAAGGTAACAGTCTCATTGCATTGCTTGCTCTTTATTGAACGAGCTTTTTTTATATTATCAGGTGCTGGTAGTCCTGTCTCACCATTCTGGAACCACTCTGCAGACGCCCACGAGCACTGGGTACACTTCTAAGTCATGCTGTGTCTATAATAAAGGAAAGAGTTTTCCATTCCCCAGGAGCTGAAGGAATGAGAAAGGACAAGTGCTTGCAGAGAAGCAGAGACTGTGAGACAGGAACACCTCAGCCACGATCAGGTATCCCGTGTATCTGGGGTCTGACAGGGGAGCAGAGTGTAGGATGTCTCCAGGCACAGACAGCCCATGTAGCTGACATCTGGATGCCAGGCAAGAAGAAGTGAAGCAGTCAGTTGGATTTAATCCTTTGGAGTTAAGAAATGAAACCAGACATGGGCACTGTTGTGTTTTCTCCCATACAGGTGTTACTTTAGAAAGAAAACTGCTCTCCCCCTCCTCCTCCTCCCTCCCTCCCTACCTTTCTCCCTTCCTTTTTTCTGCTTTCTTGGACTGGACACATATGTCTGACCTAGGATCTTCTTCATTGCATAGCTGAAACGTTAAATTCAAGTGAAGATAGTGAAGATATAGGTGGGGGACATCTGGAGATGTGGGATAACTTTATGTTTGTGTGGTTTTTTTTTTTTTTTGTGCATATGTGTGTGTGCATGTAACTGTGTAAAATGCTCTAAAAAACCAGACAAATATCTTACTTCACATGCTCGGGGCACATCTCACTGTTTAGGAAAGCATTCCACCCCCCAAAAATGCTGTGATTCTCTGATAGTGATGCTTCTGAGAGAAAAGTGGCCACTCATAATTAGGAAAATGTTTAATTTATGGTCTCATTTTTTTTGTTTCTCAAATTTCTCTACCACTTTGGAGGAGCTGGTATTTTAGTGAAAAAAAATCATCAGAGAATTTAGATATCTGGTGGTTCATCTCAAGCCCATGGGCAGCTCATCTGTAACTTTTGGTTGCCCCAAGAAAAACTTACACTGCTCATCTGTTTCAATGAATATTGATATGCAATTCATATCCCCTCAGCATTTCTTCAGATCCTCAGCCCTCAAGCAAATCCCCCAAAGGAATTTATTTGTTTGGTCAGATTCCCACAGGCTTGATCTTTAGTGATGCTTGACAACTTTTGTGCCAAAAAGCAGAATGTTTTTTGGTTTATTATCTGTCAAATGTGTTTAGCTCTAAGTGACAGACAGAAGTTGTCTCGGACACCATCAGGGCCACTCTTGGCTAAGTTTCCTTGGCTGAATTCTTTTCAGCAATTTACTAGAAGGTATTTTTAATGGTTAAAGGAACTAGAAATGCCTCCACCTGGCTTGTGCCATGCAACCATTGAGATTTGCACCATTTTTCACACCATGAACAGCTCTTTTCTACTTCTCATACACTTTGAGCATCTGTTTGGGCTTGGATGAGCTGGCCCCTGAAGATTCCTGCCTCAGCAGTAACTTTAGAGACATCCCATGTACTTGTCTAGACAAAACAAAGCATCCAACTTTCAAAGAGCTCTGTTTTAGAGGGTGAATCTCATCCTAAGTTGGAAATGTTATATTTTGGAAGCTGCAAATACAAAACTTTCCCTCCCTTCGTCTGCTCCTAATTGTTCTTTTCACTGCTTTCTGGTGCTTCATGTTCCTCCTTGTTGCAGATGACTGCCAACTGCTTTTCACTTACCAAAAAAAATGGATTATGGCACAATTTCAATGGACTGATTTAATATTCTATTTCAAGAGCAATTCTCCTTGAGTTTTTGGCTTTGATTCATTGACGTGGGGAAATTGCCTTGTTGGTAAATACGTCTTTTATAAAGCACCTAAAGACCTTTAGAAAGAGTTGCCTGAACTGATTGCTTCTCTCATTTGTGATATTACTCAGTCCACTAAAGCACTCAGGGGTGGCTTTTTAGTTTCACAGCAGCCCAGGCTCTCTTCTCCCCTGCTTTGGGTTCACAGAACTAGCACAGCTGAACAGCCATTGCACTACCTGAAAGTAGAACAACTGATGCTGTGGTTAAACAGAAGCAGTTGAATTTAGGAACCCAGGGTTCAACTTTATCTTTGGAATGGACATTTCCATCCTTACTGCCACTACATATTTTACAGCCCTTGGTCCTTTGATGGTTATCAGACCTGGTAAAGGATTGTCTCAGCTCAGTCCAAGTCACAGAGATCACCAGTGAGGATAGGGGCCCATCATTCTTGCTGATATCCTTGGAGACTTGTCCCAGGAGTGTAAAACTAGGAAAATTTTGCTTGAAATAGCTTTTACTTCATCTGTAGCATGTGGTGCAACCACTTGGTAATTCTGGTCTTTTTTTCTGTCTGTCCATTAAACTGAAAATCTTCACCTCTTGAAATCAGAGAAAAAAACTCTTGCTTGGAAAAAAAATTGTAATTTAGGATGGGGAAAGTGGAAAAGACCTAAAATATTGTGCTTAGGTGTCAGTCTTACTATGGTGGCCTCCAGGTTTATACATCTCTTAGCAGATGAGAGTTCTTTCTCATTTTTGATCCTTTTGTTGGAACTATTAATAAAGAATCATGGAGACTGTTTCAATTTTCACCAACAGGGGCTGTGAAAACCAATTTTTTCCTGTTTGGAAGTTGTGATCATAGAATACACATCCAATACACATCCAAAGAAATGTATTCACAGAAATACAAAAAGGAATAAAAATACATAGGCTGAATAATACCAGATACTATGAATGCTAAAAAAATAAAATTAAAAAAGCCCTCTTTCTAGATTATTTTGAAGCTTAGCAACTGCCTAGATCAGAATTGAAAGGTTTAATTCTATGTTCAATTCACTGCTCAGCATGTTTTTTTGTTGTAAGAGCTTCTGTGTAAGGAAAAATTTCTGAGAGTAAGAGCAGAATTCACACTGTTTGGTGACATCTGAGGGACACCTATTTTCCCTGATGAGTCCTGTCTTGTAATTGTGATTTTTTGACTGCAAAAAAATGGAAAAAGCTAATGCACATAAAACCATATGCACATATGACCTCACACTACACTCTTGGCCACCTAAATGGGAAAGACTGATTTTATAGAACTTTTTACATGATATTCCAAGTAGCACAAGATGTTCTCTGAAGACTAAAGGCAATTTGTAACTGAGTTTACCTTCGTCCCTTACTTTGGTGAGTCACCAGTTTCATATATCTTATGTTAATTCAAAGGAAGTTCATGTTACAAAAAACCCAGAACAATCTCCTGGGTCACAGCATAACTGGTGAAAACTGCAGGAGATCTGTTCATTCTCCTTCCCACTATCATGGCAGATTCCTAAGGGAGCAGATGCGAAACCTGTCTCACTTTCTGCTTTGCCTGTGATTGTGACCAGGAACTGAGCAAACCCAGCCCTAATGACCACAGAATAGTTCTAAACTGGCCACAATAACACGGCAAAATTCAAAATAAATCCTCATGGTTAATTACTCTGTAAACTATTGCCTACGTTTTAGCAGCAATTAATCAAAATCCTAATCTTCAGTACTTTCCACCAGATAAGATGACAATTAGAATCCTTCTGGACTTGAAAAATGAGATTATCAAAGTTAATACTACGCCAATGTACTTGACAGTGTCAGGACCTAAGCTCCAATGGGAAAAAAACGGTTTGCACAGCTGGACAAAGAATTTGGCTTTGGGTTGCCATTCCCAAAAGGAAGGATTTTTTTTTTTTTACAACAATTTATCTTCCTCAATCAGAATTAGGCTAGATTAATTCCTGAAAATAGAGAAGCTCGAAGATAAAAACCCTTTTTCCATGATAAAGATTCAGAGTAACCCGGTTATGAGCTTTTAAGAGGTGCAACACCAACCACATCAATGGAAACAGGAGAGAAAATGTGCACCAACCAAATTTGTGCAATAATTAATCACAAAACACTTTGCCTTCAAACTGAACTACAGCAATGCAGTACTGGGTGAACCTTATCCTCAGAGCCCTGCTTTGCACAGGGTACTGTGAGGTTTAATTAATGAGCCTTTGTATTGTGGTTGGAGTTCCTTAGATAAAAGCAATGGATACACGAGTGGAGAAAACAAACAAATGAACAGAAAGGGAACAGGAAAATAAAAAATCTCTACATGAGCTTGCCGGAATTAAGATGCCATTATTTCAGCTGTGATTAAAGGATACAAGCTTTAAGAAACTGAAACAGTGAGTTTCCTCTGTGGCAGAACACTGTGGGTTTGTGACATAAAATAGGGTTGTTGAGTTGATTAACAACGGTGTCCTTAAAAAAAAAAAAAAAAGCAGCAGCTTCCTATTCACATTCAGTTTAAATAATTAAAATGGTATTTACAAACGCTGCTAAGATCTTTCGTTATTTCATTTGGCATGTGTTGCTTTTTTTTTTTTTTGCAGGGCTAATAAGTAAATTGCAAACATACATTATTCTTCACCATTCTCCACTCACTTTCCTCCCACTGGCAACCAATCTACCAGAATTTTCTTCCATTCCCATTAATTGGTCCTTAGAGAATCTCCCTCGCATACCTTTGCAGTGACAGTCAGGGAACATTTCTTAGTAATACTGAGTCAGAAGCCCTGTGATAGCTCACAAGTCACATATTGAACTGGAGCTGTACTACTCCCTTCCATTATGTTTAATGCATGAGGCTTCTGAAATGGCATGGCTCAGGTGATGGATCATACTTTTCCTTCCAGAGTATCATGACTGTCTCTGGTTATTTCTTTAAGATTTATTATTATTATTATTCCTATTATTATTATTATCATTCCTAATGTAATGATTGCCTGGCAGTCCAGATCAAGCAGAGTGGCATGGCAAGGAGGATAACCTCATGTTTATCGAGGCTGCAAAATCCCAGTGTCTGGAGCTCTGCAGGGAAAATATAATAAATAAATAAATAAAATAGCCCTGTCTCCCAGACATTCCTATTTTTAACATCTTTGAAAATTTTGGGCTGGGAAGTTTCAGTACATTATGGAATCCACAGGGTCTTGCAGAGTTTAAGCAATCCATGACATTTTTAATTTTAAATGTGTGTTGCTCAGCAGTGCTGCAAGGTCCCAGGTGAAATCAGGTGTCTGCTATGCAGAGACATACAAAATAAAAAAATCTTTCCTACCCCAAAGACTTCACAATCAAAAATGATGAGAGAAGCAATTATTCTCACCTGTCAGAGGAGGAATTAGCATGCAGAATGATGAAGTATTATTTGGAGATAATCTTCTATATATGTCCAATTTATTTGCTGTGTGGGCTTCAGTAAACTGCGTCCTTAAGACAGTGGAGTGGTTCATGCTGTTGCAAGCTTCCTGTAGCTGCTATCAAAACACAGACCTCAGAAACCAAGGATGAAATTTATTAAGTGTAACTGTAGGAATGGGCATAATTTTATCCTCTGGCTGCACTGAATCCACCACAGGTCTTTAACCACTTAATTTTCAGGTGCCACTCCAGAAAGGTGAATGTCTAATTGATTTGTGTTACATCTGCTAACCCCATCCAGATGTCTTACACCCTGTAAGGCAGCTCAAAAGCCATTTTGTGCTCTGGAATGGATTTTTAGATCTAAAGTAAGGAAATAGGATTAACTATAGAACTGTGGAGAGAGCCAATAGAGAGAGCTGAACCTCTCCAGCAGATGATTTGGCTCTTCCAAAAATATCTGGAAAAGATGGGATGGTTCACATTCTGGACGTGCTTAGCTCTTTCTACTAAGAGCAGAGGAAGGTTAGAAGCCTGTCTTACATATGATACACATTACTGGGGTACCTAAACTCATCTGACACCCTCCTCACTGATGACTTGTATATATATGGCAATGAAGACTTATGATTGATAAAGCTGAAGCAGATAAAGATCCTTTCCATATCTCCTTCTCCTCCTACACCCAACACTGGAGCCAAAGAAGGTACCTGAAGTTCTTGTTTGAAGGTATAAAACTATAGTGAGACATTATACAAGAGCAAAGCATTCTGTAGAGCAAGAAAAAAAAATCTTATGATACACTTGAGTACAAATCCTTTGATTCGAGGGGCTATAATTAACTTTATGTCTGTACAGATGTTCTCACAGTGAATTTTTACCTTGTCAAAGCTTCTGTGTAAATAATAATAATGTTTTTGGAACCAATAATTTGTGATCCAAGGATGGAAAATACTCATATTACAACAGACTAAAAATATTATCAAGGACCACAGCCATTGCACAAACAACTCAGATGCGTTTATTATTATGTATAGGAAAACTAAAGCACAGATATATTCCCATATTATTTTCTATGTTCTTTCTCAAGATGGATTACAATAACTTTTAGCTTTCCTTCTACCTAAAAAGAGTGCCTGGGAATAAGGCAATGGGCTCCCAGCTGCAATTCTGTTGATAACAATTGTCACTGTGCTGAGTTTCCTTATGGATGGTGTTTAGCTCTGGATTAGGAATTCACAGAGCACTGTCTGTGTTTGGTTTCTCAAGGTAGTGAGGAAATTTCAGTGTAGTGATATATGACCTTTTTCATCTTTATTCCTACAGGTCTTCAAGCTAGGAGACTGTCACTAAGAAAATATCCTGAGTGTGAGATGCTGGTGTGTTTAGTTTCTGTATATACAAGAACAAAGACGAGGACTTGGTTTTTTTTCTTTTTCTTTTTTTTTTTCTTCTTCATGCCCTTGAAACTGTTTTATTTGGCCTAACTGGGTTTTATTTGGCACCTATTCCAACACATTAGACAAAGCCAGGGTTTGATTCTAAACACTGGAACTTGGTCATCTGTGCTTTTTAATTATTAATGAATTATTTGGGCCTGATACAGCTAGCAGTCTCCAAAATAATTCCTATGCATGGTCAAGAGTCAGCATGAGTCAGAGATCATTCTCAACAGGTAGTTTAAGCGCAGTCACTGTGTCTTAAAAGGATGCAGCCAGACTGTCCCCAGTTGTCTCAAAATCAAAGAACAGACCCCAGGAATCTTCAGTGTATCCATAAAGAAGGAATAATTTGAAATCCAAATAAAATAAAAATACCCTACTTCCCTCTTTTATAGGCACATATCCAGAGATTATAAAATGATATTCCATACTCAGAGTTTTATGAGAAAAAGAGCAAATTCTCTGACAATATTCCATAGAAAAGTATGCAGGACTGAACCAAATGCATACCCAAATTGTTCTTCTAATGACAGGCATCTCAGCTGAAGCCCAGGTGTTTGGATAAAATCATTCCAATGCGTAAGAATATGATCAATTGTCAAAAGAGTCAGTGATCCACACAGGCCTCTCTGACTGGAATTGCCAAAATTTCAGTTTCTGTAGCCAAATGCAGCAGCCAGCATAAGGATTACCTTGGCTCCCCCAATTTCACCCTGGATGATTATATGACAGATGGGTCAATTTGCCTTTGGTGTGAACCTGGAGGGGTGATTCATTTTTTATCACAGGTTTATGGTGAAAGACCTTAAGCATTGTTACTGCTCCTCCTGAATCCCATGGTTAAAAATGTCAGCCTTGTTTTGAAAAAAAAATCAGTGCTGAAGTAACCCTGTTCCGTTCTTTCCCTCATGTCTTTGTGCCTCCTCACCTCCTTGTAAAAAAAATTCAGTTGTTATTTTTGAGCCTAAGATGTGACTCTTATAGCTTGTATAAATCAGGTCTGTCTAAATTAAACTATTTATGATTTTTTTCACCCATATGACATGGAATCACAGAAATCACAGAAAATCTAGAGTTGGAAGGGACCCACCAGGATCATCGAGTTCAAATCCTGGATCTGCACAGGACACCCCCAACAATTCCACCAGATACCTGAGGGCATTGCCCAAATGCTCCTCTGGCATTCCATTCTATTCCATTCCATTCCATTCCATTCCATTCCATTCCATTCCATTCCATTCTATTCTATTCTATTCTATTCTCCTATAGCAGAGACACTTTTTGAAAATTACAATGACCAAAATATTTGAACCCTCCACCCCTCCACTTTATATATTCAAGGTTTAAAATTTCCATCTAATGAAGTATTGTCTTTACAATCCAGGTTCTCATGTGTTGGGTGGGGTTGCGAAGATGTCCAGCTACCACCAGTCAGCAAATATGTGACAAGATTCTGTCTGCAAGAGAAACTGAATGTAAAAAACAAGAAATGGGATAGGATGAGAAAGGAAAAGTCCAACCTGTGACCTCTCACCACCTTGTCAACGAGATCAGGCACCAAGTGCCATGTCCAGTCCTTCTTGAACACCTATAGGGAAGGTGACTCCATCCCCTCCCTGGGAAATCCATTCTAAGGTTTGACAACCCTCTCCATGAAGAAATTCTTCCTGAAGCAAACAAAACAGTAGAAATTACCCCTCCTTGACATTAAACCTGCACATGCAGCACTTTTTGAGACCATAATTTTGAGATGGAAGATCCTGATGCCCGAATTGGGAGCTCAAGGGAAGAAATTAATGGAAAGATATGAACAAAGTGTGAGTCTTACCACACACAGCACTGGAACAAACCCGCCAGGCATTCCTGTAAACATGCCATGAGTCCACATGGGAATGATTCCTACCTTTCTGCTCTCATGTTGTAGACAAACTAGAACTTCTCACTCCAACTGGAGAATGAAGTCCTCTACTAAGTACCTGATGATAACTAGGTGTTAAAAATTTATATGTCTTCAATGAAAGGGAGGGAAAATTCACAGATGAGAAACCCATAATTTCTTAATGTGTGGATAACATGACTCAAGAATTTTATTGGCCATGAATTGCTGAAAGATGTATTCAAAGGGAGTACTATCTAAGAAAGCATCTTGTTCTATCTTCTATTCTTACCAAAGAACCTGTCTTGGGAGCATGTTTTAGGTACAGTTATGGAGATATATGAAGATGGAGATGCTTGGCCAGTCTCTATAAAATTTCTCTTTCCTTGTGATCTGAGCCTAATGGTTTGTGCTGGTCCTGATGCATCTCATTCAGTCTCCAAAGCTGAGTGATACGGGACAACACCATGAATTACATAAATCATATTATACTTTTTTTGACAGTGTCTGTAGTTATGACCTTTGTAACTCTTTGAATTAGGCCAATGTAGACCATGTTAGTCTAATATTATCTTTACTTGCTGCTGGCCATTGTGAAAAATCATTACACTGTAAAAAATGACAGGCATTTAGACTTGTTGTCTGTATGACTGTTAATGCCAATTTGCCTCATTTTGTAGCATGTCTCATCTGTGGGTTGAATTGTGAACTTTTGGGGCAGGGACCAGGAATCAGTGACTTATCTGTTTTGCAGTTATTTTTCTTTGTCTGTGAGTCAAAATATGACTCAAATGCTTCAAAATTATTGGAAATGCACTCCAGAGAGAATTAATCTAATGTAATGCTGATGTCTGAGTGTAAAACTCAATCTCTGAGCTACACACCCTAGACTCCTTTTGTGGTCAATGGAGAGGAATGGGTATCTTGAGGCTGTGACTGACGTCACCAAAAGCAGAAGGTTCAAGCAGGTCAAATGAATCAAGCCTGAATGTGTCTGTTTCCTTCAAGGGCAGATGCAGATGCCTCCACTAGAGAAGTCTAAAGTAACCCCAAAGAGCCATTCCATCCTTCCTACAGCTCAGAAGTACAAGCCATGGTTGTCTAACTCACAGTCAGGTTATTCTCTGTGAGTTCCACTAAGGTCATAAGAACATCAGAGAGACCTGACTGAACCTCAGAATCTCTCTCAGCACATTGTCTCCCACAGCTGGCAAAAAGCAGATGCCCAGGGAGGACCCATTAAAACAGGGCAACATACTATATTTTCCTCAACTCCTTTCCCAGTCTCTAAATCATCTGTAGCTTCAGAAAGTCCTAAGCCAGACATTTCTGATGTGTTCAGTGATCTCTGGATATGCCCCATTTTCCTGAAAACCAGTGTTTAGGACTAAACCATGTGAACTAAACCACTATGTACAGTGACCTTCTGGAAGGAGGCTCTAATTTCAGTGCATTGGAAATCACTTATGGTGTTTGGGATGTGACACTGCACCTTCTATCTGTTAAAATCTGGTTTTGCTTTCAGAATTCCTTTGCCACAATTGCAATTGTAAAGTGTTCCTCCATTGTCCTCCATTTGCTTCTTGAAATTCTGGCATTTATTCACGGCTGAATGACAGAGTCACTGAATGGTTTGTGTTGAAAAGGATCTTAAAGATCATTTTGTTGCACCTCCCCACCGTAAGCAGGGACATTTTCCACTATCCCAGGTTGCTCCACGCCCTATATAACCTGGCCTTGGACACTTCCAGGGATTCAGGGGCAGCCACAGCTTCTCTGGGCAGCCTGTGCCAGGGCCAATTGGACTTTAAAACTCAGTAAAAGCTGGAAAGTTGAAGAATGATGAACAGCTAGGCCTGGTATGTGGACATTTTTGTGAGGATACTCTGAAGTAGAAGGGGAAGTAATAAACTAAGTAGGTGAAAGCTGAGTCACTCTGAGTGGGTGAAGGGCTGAGAACAAGTTCTACCTAACCCCATTGCAGACTTTGGTAACAGAGTTAGAGACGATGAATTGATCATGAAGTTTGTCTAGAGAACAGCTTCTGAGAGAAATACAAAAATAACTTGTGTAGAAGACAGGGAAGATGCAGAAAGGGAGACAGAGAGACATTTTTGCAAGTCAGGTTCAGAAAGACTGATGCTCATGAAATAAAACCCACTTCTTTTTTTGTAATGGGTTCAGTCATGAAGAGAAAAAATACAGTGCAGTCAAGTAATGATCAAGAGGAAAGAAATCACACTAAAAAAAGGTAAAATTAAGATTGTTATTATTGGCTGGGTGATAATTCTGATGCTTTCTCTTCTCTGCTTTTTTGCCTCTTTATTTCTCCTGCTAAGAGCCCATTTCCCAATTGTTCTGCAAGACTGCTCTGACTTTGTGCCTCTCTCCTGTTCTTTCTTTGATCTAACTGATTTCTCTGCATCTTCTCTACCTCTGCTAATTTCCAAATCTCTTGCTGCACCTTTCAAACACCAGACCTGTCAGTCACAGCCTGACTACCACGTTTCCGAGCCATGAGCAAAACCTAACCCAAAAAGTGATTTGAACCTTCCATTTCATACCAATGTCTCATGCACAGACTGGTTTGGAAAGCTTTGTTCCATCTGCTGTTCCTCTGTTACTTTTTCTGTTTGAATTTCATTATCTGTGCTTAACATACAAAAGTATTGAAATCCCCCATGAAAGTTTTAACTTAGGATAATTCTGCCTTTAATAAATATTGACAATGATTTTGTATGTTTTCAAGAATCACACAGAATTTAATACAAAATTATATCCAAGTTATGGACAGTAACAGGATTTTTTTTATCCATAAAACCAAGAGAATAGTTTCTCTATAAGAAATGTAATCTCTCTAGAATCCTACCAATTTTTGCAGCCTAATTTTAGTCTTTTTCAAATTGTTAGAGTGCTTTCACATAACATTAGACTAAGTGGCAGCAGATTTCCATTATTAATGACATACTGCGACAGTGAATAGCTACAAGCAATTATTGGAAGATTGACAATGGGCAATGAAAATAAATTAGCTAATTCAAGCTACACAGCAAATACTTTCACATAACCAGCAGCATCTTCAAAATCAGGGTAGATGATCTGCAAACAGTTCAAAATTCTCCACAAATACTGTTTACAGCAGACAATGTGTTGACAATCAGACAAGACTGAGATTAAATAGGGTCTGGCCCTATTTGTTATTTTTGTTTGCCAAACATTCCTTTTATAAAATACACTATATTTGGGTTTATTTTGTTGTTCACACATCTCACATGAGTATCACTTTTTAATTAGCAACACTAATGAGGGCATATGACTCAAAAATCATATTAAAATCTTTGCTGTTTAAACAGGCCAGATTTACAAATATCTCAGCAAAACTACCATGTCATTTGATATCAAAACACCCTCATCACCTTCTCTAAACCCTCTTGTCCTGAAGGAGAATGAGTTGCAGCACCATATATATGAAATAACAAAGCAATGCCTTCAGTAGGGAAAAAAAAAAACCAACAAAATTCAAACTCTATATCTATGGAAATAGTTTTTATTCTCATTTCCGTTAGGTGAACTAAAGATACACCAGTTGAGTTGGATCTATAATGGCTTACACTATTCCTACCTTACAGAACTTTGCAGTGGTCTATGCTGGAAGAGACTTGGTGTGGTCTGTTCCCAGGAAGGAAACAGTACTTCCCATACATATGTATATACATATATATATATATATATATATATATATATATTTACAGTTGTAGTAAAAGACAAAGAGCCCGTGCAGAGTAGTTTTGATATTACCCTATCTTAGGCCCACAAAAATAGACATGAAACTTCCTCACCACTCCTGCTGAAGAACTGTATTTAATGAAAATGAAACCACTAACACAAATTTTAGACTTGTCACATATTTCTGGTCTCAGAAGTGCTGTCTACTGCCAGTTGTGTAAGGAGAACAGAATCACTCCTACAAACGAGCGATGATGCTGATCTTGCTGCTCTAGGTTGAGACCAGACATGCATTTGATATATGCAGCACTATCAAAGTGGGGGGATTTATATTGCTGCAGTGCTTAAATGATTTTTAAATTGTAAAAGTAATGGCAGTGGCACCTCTTCAGAGAACTGAATATTGACTCTCTCTGTATATATTATATATATACACAGATACACAATGCAATTTCCTCACTGAAATAGTGGTCAAGCATTGGAACAGGCTCCCCAGAGAAGTGTTGAAGTCAACATCCTCAGAAGTGTTAGAAAAATGGATAGACACAGCACTTTGTCATTTGGTTTAGTGAGCAAGGTGGTGTTAGGTCTTGATGGACTTGATGAATCTGAAGACCTTTTCCAGCCTTAATGATTCTATGATTCTGTATTGGTTGGACAGGCTAGTTGCTTTCTCTCCATCTCCAATCATTCCACTTCTTTGAAACAGAATTCATTCTGCTATGCCTTTTTTTCTAGAGATAAACTGGGGAGCCATTAGCAAAAAAAAATGNAACTCTATATCTATGGAAATAGTTTTTATTCTCATTTCCGTTAGGTGAACTAAAGATACACCAGTTGAGTTGGATCTATAATGGCTTACACTATTCCTACCTTACAGAACTTTGCAGTGGTCTATGCTGGAAGAGACTTGGTGTGGTCTGTTCCCAGGAAGGAAACAGTACTTCCCATACATATGTATATACATATATATATATATATATATATATATATATTTACAGTTGTAGTAAAAGACAAAGAGCCCGTGCAGAGTAGTTTTGATATTACCCTATCTTAGGCCCACAAAAATAGACATGAAACTTCCTCACCACTCCTGCTGAAGAACTGTATTTAATGAAAATGAAACCACTAACACAAATTTTAGACTTGTCACATATTTCTGGTCTCAGAAGTGCTGTCTACTGCCAGTTGTGTAAGGAGAACAGAATCACTCCTACAAACGAGCGATGATGCTGATCTTGCTGCTCTAGGTTGAGACCAGACATGCATTTGATATATGCAGCACTATCAAAGTGGGGGGATTTATATTGCTGCAGTGCTTAAATGATTTTTAAATTGTAAAAGTAATGGCAGTGGCACCTCTTCAGAGAACTGAATATTGACTCTCTCTGTATATATTATATATATACACAGATACACAATGCAATTTCCTCACTGAAATAGTGGTCAAGCATTGGAACAGGCTCCCCAGAGAAGTGTTGAAGTCAACATCCTCAGAAGTGTTAGAAAAATGGATAGACACAGCACTTTGTCATTTGGTTTAGTGAGCAAGGTGGTGTTAGGTCTTGATGGACTTGATGAATCTGAAGACCTTTTCCAGCCTTAATGATTCTATGATTCTGTATTGGTTGGACAGGCTAGTTGCTTTCTCTCCATCTCCAATCATTCCACTTCTTTGAAACAGAATTCATTCTGCTATGCCTTTTTTTCTAGAGATAAACTGGGGAGCCATTAGCAAAAAAAAATGAGTCAGGGCTCTGGAGTCCCTGGCCCTGACAGTGCCAGCTGTAGAGAGAACAGGACAAAAAAACCCATCAGGAACAAAAAGATGCAACCTGTACTGTGGTGGTGGGCGGAGGAAAGTATTTCTATGTTGTTCTAAGCTTTGCCTATACTCTCTTAGGTTTACATTTGAGCTGAAGGAGACACTTCATAACACTAGTTATGTTCTAGGGGCGCAGTGAGGAAGACAGTGAAGAAGTCACTGCCACTGTTGTGCCTGGTTAGTAATCTTTAACACAGATATTTTAAAGATACTTCCAGGAAGCTCCTCCTCTTCCTGTTCATCCCCCTTGGCTTACCCCCCTTGGTTCCAACTCCATGGTCCTTTGTTCCAGCACTAAGCAAGAAAATATTTGATCTTTAGCTCATTTATGACGCTTGAAAGCAGGTCAGAGCACAACATTTCAATCCTTTGGTTCTTTCAGTTTCTTGGTAAAACCTTGCTCTGGCACTGCTTCATCTCTCTTTGCATCTCTTGTTCATTTATTTTGCAAACTCCTCGAGGCAAGGGCAGTTTCTTGTTGGGTGTGCATGGAGTGTGTGGACCACTGGAGGTTGATTGAACAAGACGGTGCCAGAGACAATAAAAACAGCCAGATAATTGACTGTTCAATTTAGGTAACAGAACTGTCTTGAAAATTGGGATTTTTAAACAAACACAGATAAAATTGGACTTTAATTCAGAGTTTTTACCAGCTGCTTCTTTAATTGCTCAGATTTAGATTTTCATTAAAATGAAACATTTTTACAAAATAATAAAACAAATGTTGACAAAAATAGAAAAAGAGATGCTTTGATTTTTTAAATTAAAACATATTTTTCCGGAATTCAAATAAATTTAACAAAAACTAGAAAAAAATCTTTTAATTTAATAAATTAAAACATATTTCAGATATTCATAAAGTATTACAGTTTGAAACACATAAAATGATGAAGCAGAACAGCATTCTAGGCTAAATGTGTGTATTTTGACCTTCTTGATAGACAATCATAGGATCTTATGATGATTTGGTCTAAAAGGGACTTCAAAGTTCATCTCTTTCCAACCTCCCTGCTGAGGATACCTTCCACCACGTCAGGTTGCTCAAAGCTCAATCCAACCTGGCCGTGAACGCTTCCAAACACTGAGCACGACTGCAAGACAGCACAGCACAGATGATGCCATTTCCAGGAATGTCTGACACTTACTTCCCATATTTAAAACATAAAATTGAATACATGAACACTCCATTGCTGCTTCGCCATTTTTCTGACAGCTGTAACTTATCTGCCTGACTTAATGTGAAAATCTTCAGAAATGCCTTTTTTAGACCCTATTTTCAGACCTTGTTTTCCCCCATTTACCTCAGTCAGAATTGCTGAATTGAGAATCTCTGAGAAAATCTGCTCTCTGAGAAAATCTTTCAAATGAAGAGTTGTGGACCTTAGAAGTTCCTTGCCAGGGTTTTTCTGAGGCATGTGGTGTGTGATGGTTCCCCTCATGGCTGGGACCTCTGGGCTGCATTGGAATGGATGTTTTACAGCACCTTGAGCCACCCTCACCCCCAGCATTAGCACAGGCTGGTACTTAGTATTCTTTTTGCAGCCATGAGTAATTTGCACAGAATCTTTAGTGATCCAGGTTCCAGTCCTCCCAGCCCAACAGGAATTCTGTGGCTGAAATAAAAAGGAAGGAAGAATTAAATCCAGTTTTTTAGTATATAAAGCAGAAACCATGGCCACAATTCAGCGAAGAACTTCTGCTTAAACACATGAATAATTCTTTCTAAAACATCACTGCTGTTCTTTACTCCAACATGAGCTTAAACCCTTTACAAAATTTGAGGCAAGAAGCCATAATTATTTTTTATCTGTGTAGACCGTGAATTATTTTTCTCTATCACACAGATGATAGACAGGCTTTATATAATAATAATAATAATAAAATAACAACAGTTAATAGCACTGTGAAAGCCTCTTTGCTGTTATTCCTTTAAAGTAAAACGTATTCAAATTCTTTATAGATGGACTACATAAATCCTAAGATATACCGTTTCTTTCTGAAATGAAAATTCAGTGTTATCTTACATGCCAAATATACAATAATTTATATTACACATCTTACACACATTGTGATCATGTTGAAAGCAGAGTTTCCAAGGCCCTGTCTTAATCTTCATTTTTCTTTTCAACAAGGAAGCAGATATGGGATGCAAAAAGCAATAATATAAACCCAAGCAACAATGTGAGTCAACACAAACTGATTATTTGCACACATTTTCCTGAATCCTAATTGCTTGCAGTGTTCTCAAAACACCATTGGATGGAGAAATAACAACTTTCATCATAGAGTAAAAGGCAATTACACCAACTTGGAAAAGATACCTTGGGAATCTTCATATCAAGCTTGATTTACCCTGATGTTCTGCAAACATGTGGACCAATCACAACAGTTTTGACTCAACTCCAACACAAAATAGAGTTGCCAGAAGTTCATTGGAGGTAAAGCTAAATTTTCACAGTGGTCCCTTCCAGCCTTTAATCTATTAATCATGGTCTTTTTAGATTAAAGCACCAAAATTGCCTACACACCCCATCTTCTGATTTCCTCCCACTCATTTTTCTATAGCCTTTCGTGTTCTATATTTAAACTCCATGTCCCTTTCCAGCCTTAACATAGGCAATGAATTCTACCTGTTTTATCTGAATGTGCTT
Source organism: Phainopepla nitens (assembly GCA_013400175.1). NCBI lineage: Eukaryota > Metazoa > Chordata > Aves > Passeriformes > Bombycillidae > Phainopepla > Phainopepla nitens. The sequence continues at coordinate 807,607 of VXBQ01004468.1, forward strand.
GGGATACTGGAGAGCCTGGCCATACCAGAAGAATATTTCTGAACAAAACCAATTTCTAATTGTCACCTTCAGCACAAGAAATGATGTGCTTTATTACTGAAAGAACAAAGGCTTAAAAGCCAGTCCAGGTTTATTCAGTAGAGTAATTCAAGTGGAGCCAGTGGGAAAAAAACCCATCTGGGATCAGAAGTACCAAGTAACTGGGAAAACTGTTCCATGATTTTACTTGGAACATCCATGGCAGTAGTAACTGTTGCTTCCAGAAGCAAAAAAAATGTTATTTCAGAGATTTATTAGCCCATTAATCCTGATACCTCCTTTTGCAGGAACAGCTATGTAAGGAATTAAAAAGCAGTTTTTGCTCTACTGTGCTGGTCAGAGACAGACATCAGCTTTATGGGCATCATAACCTGCACCAATGATAAATTGTATTTCTCTTCCAGAGAGGCAAAGAAGGAGGAGGATCTGTAGGAATTACTGGTTCAACTACACCACTCTAAGATATCTGTCAATGGAGTCCTTGTCTGCTTTGCGTGTATAAAAAATCATCTCGATGAACACATCAAAAATATTTGTGGACATTATCCTGTGAAAATCAAGGGAACTTGCAGCAGACTGTGGCTAGAACTTGTTTGCTTTCACACTGAACACACCAGGTAGAAATATAGACCAGATAGGAATGCAGACCCAGGAGCTTTCTGTGGTGTCAAGATGCATCTCAGCCTTGGCAAACTGCAAACTGACCAAAATGTTTGTTTGTTCTATTGAAGCCTCACTGCATTTGATACATCACATTACATGGAATTAATTTGCCTACTGTGGCTTTGGAACAGTGTAGAACTCTGACTGAATGTGTGACACTGGAACCTGAAGAAAATTGCCTAGAATTCTTTTTCTCCCAAACAAAATTTCCAAATGGAAAAAGAAAACATATTAGGAAAAAGTACAGTCCAAAGCAAGATTTTGAATAACTTGGGAAATGCATGATATCACTAACTTCTTGTTATTGAATAATTTTGAAAAATATAGCCTTCCTTCCTTCCTTCTTCTTCCTTCCTTCCTTCCTTCCTTCCTTCCTTCCTTCCTTCCTTCCTGAAACAGAAAAAAAGACAAAAATATTCCTCCACAGACAAAATTGCACAGCAAAATAGAACAGTTTTAAATAGATAAAAAAACATAAGGACAAGGCAGAAGTGAAAGAAGCAAAAAGTGTGGTCTTGAAATTTTGGGTTTATGTATGTATGCATGTATGTATGTGTGTATATATGTATGTATTTGCTTTATGTCTTTATTTAGTATAATCAACATTCACAAAGCTTTCAAAAATTATAAATCTTCAGTCACCAGTATCCTCACTTAACTCTGGGTATTTAAAAGGTGGTTTTTAAGGCTAAGCTTGACATCCACGTTGGTTTTGCAGGCTTTGAGAAACCCATGGCCTCCAGAAATCACTGTGACTTTGGAGTGACTAGCGCCTTGGAATTCACTGTTCTCATTGAAATAGGTCCTTTGGTGACTCATTCAGCCCTGGGAGTGTTTAATCTGAAGTTAATTTCCCTATGCTTTGATCAGCCCTGCATATTGCAGTTTCACTTGTGCTATGGAATTTTGTACTCAGAGCACACACGGGCATTGGAGGAGGATTCATAGGGAGCAGGAACTGTGGGAAGTGAAGAAGAATTCCAACCTTTACAGACTCCCAGATTATTTAGAAAGTTGTTCGGGTTTCTCCCTAAATCTACCAACTGCATCCTTCAACCAAAAATATAGCTTAATGATATTTTATAACTATTGTACAAACCTCTGAGTAACTCAGAACAGGTTTATGCAGGCAGGTCTTATCCCTAAGCATATTTGTATATATATGTATTATTTACATTACATTTTTCTGTTTATTCTTTCTATATTTAGAATGGGCTACCTGTAGACTAAGGAAAATATACCTCTAATGCATGTGGAAAGTAGTTTACATGCCTGGGATTATCACAAGGGATGCAAAATTATCATTACTTTTAATTTTTTTTTTTTAACATTTCTAGTTTTGCAACACAATTTTTAGGAAACATTGAGCATGAGGCCACTTGTGTAATCCTACTGATACAGTTTATTCCTTGTCTGTAGGAATAGGAGACAATAAAGTAATTTAAATAACTGCAAGCTGATTCATACCTTTAGTCCCCTCTGAATTTATGTTGTGATGGATGCAAACAAGAGTGATCACTGTGAGGGACCATGACAGAAGCCTTATCCCTGCAGGTTTAGGGGAGGATGAGCCATGGGTTCCAGAGAAGCCACTTCCACAGTCCCCCCCTGTGAGAGCTGATGGCATTCTGGTTACCTGCTCTGCTTTTCAGAGTTCTTAAAAGTGAAGTGAAGCTGGTACTGAAGGTGAACAGGAGATTTAATTTGCTATTGTGAGAGGAAAGGGGAAAAAAGACACCTTACTGGTTTCAAAAAGAGTTTTTTTCACTCATTAAATACTACATGTGACTGGATGCTTTCTTAGTACCTCTGGGAGGGAAAAACCAAGTTTGGAGAACTGAAGTCTCTTTTTCATGAATCACAATCCCGGTCAGGAATTGATTAAATTTTAATGGCAACTTTTTAATTCCTCTTGTTTTTCTGAACAGAAAACCCTGTTACTGTTGGATGCCTTTGACTCCAGTTAGTCCTGCAGACCCAATGCACTTCTGGGACTGTGGCCTGGCCCATGTGTCCTGAACTCCACTGCTAACCAGGACTGACCTAGTTTCCAGTGGAGTTAGTGGCAAGCTGCCCAGTGACTTCAGTCAGCAACTGCAGTTTCAGAAACCATGTCACTTCTGATGAGGCATGAGATGGAAAGAGCAGGGGTTGACTTTCGGGTCCTAGCATTGAGCAGGTGGGGTTGACAGCTGGAAAAATAATCTACCTTTACCTCCAGGTGTGTTATCCAGCTACCTGCCTATCTCTGTATATTTCTTCTGGAGCAGATTTAAAGAAGGCCCTCACTATACAAGGCTGAACAGCTTATGGAATATTTTGTTTGTATGTTGTTTCTAGGATATCTTGGGATTTGTTCAAGGTCAGGTGGGATGGAGCTTTGAGCAAACTGCCCTAGTGTAAGATATCCCTACCTGCCTCAGGGCTGTTGGAACTAGATGATTTTTAAGGTCCCTCTCAATAGAAATCATTCTGTGATTTTATGATACAGTAACCATTTTGTCAAAGACATTGGTCTTAAACTTATTTTAAACCTTCAGAAAATGTATCTTGTATTTTTTCTCAGACAGAAGGATATGAATCTAATTTGTAGAATTTGAGGTATATTTTCACAGCTTAATAAATTAATCTACATACAGAAACAGCTCCCACGTTTAATCAGGACCTCCTGCAAAAGATTGCTTTCAACATTGCACAAGTCATCAGGTTGTTCCTTGCTAATTATTAGCTAATACAACAGTAAAATAAGATAAAGGTTTTCTGTAAGATACACTGTCATATTGGCAATGGAATAGAAAAACTTCAGATAAACTGAAGATATGAGATAATATTTTCCAGTGAATGATTAAGAAAAATTTATAAAAATTAAGCATAAGTGTAACAGAGCAAAAAGCATCTCCTGAGAACTTAACAGGCAAATGGCCAAAGAAGAGAAACCAAGGAGAAACTGCTGTTTGATCATTGCAAGTGGCTGATTTTTGTTGTAGAGGGTAGTTCAGTATGAATCTGAACAGTTCCAAAACTCTCCTTGTCAGAGAGACTTGGAAGTCCAAACTTTAATCACTCAAGGAATGCATGTTGTGATATAGACACTGACTTTGAAAACAAGGAAGAGGAGAAGGGATAGACCATTCTTCTTGAAGCCTAGGGGAGTTTAACTGGAAATCTTTTTTACTGTATTTCTGAGCTGATATTTTTTCTATTTCCTGATGTCCAAGGGATGGATGGGCGAGGACTAACCAGGCAGAATCCTAGTCCCACATAGCTACCAAAATAAAAATGGCATTTTACTGGAAATGTGAAGCACAGTAGGTTCCAAACTGAAGTTTATGTCTTCTGTTCTAGTTATACACTGGCTTACACTTGTGTGTGCCGAGCATTTTCAGTGGAGCATTCAGACACCCAGAGTGGTCACACAACTTCACATTCATTCAGTTTGGTGGGTTCCATTTGTCCCTAAATTCCTCCAGGTCTCTCTCTCTTTTTT